>JAJEJO010004224.1:323154-337643 GCA_020662805.1 Glaucomys volans
CCCCTCCCCTCCCCTCCCCTCCCCTCCCCTCCCCTCCCCTCCCCTCTTCTCTTCTCTTCTCTTCTCTTCTCTTCTCTTCTCTCTCTCTCTCTCTCTCTTTTTTCTTCCACATTTTTCTAACAGGATTGAACCCAGGGATGCTTAACCACTTAGCTGTATCCCCAACCTGTTCCAGTTTTTATTTTGAACCAGAGTCCAACTAAGTTGCTTGTGGCCTCACTAAGTGGCTGAGGCTGGCCTCAAACTTCTGATACTCTTGCCTCAGCTTCCTGAGCTGCTGGGATTACAGGTGTGTGCCACCAGTTCCAGCTACTTTTAAAATTTCTTAAACAATATGCATACAACTATTTTTCTTCAAAATGATGCTTAGGAATTTCTATTAGTCTGCATCCTTGCCAACACTTGCTGTTCTCCAATTTTTTCATTTGACCAAATATGATACATACAGAACTGGATTTCATTGTGGCTTTAATTTGTGTTTCTGTGGTTTCAGTGAAGTCAAGCTCCTTTCCATATATTTCTTGACTGATTGTATTGCTATTATCTATATACTTTCATACTGGGTGTCAGTGTTTTTTAATGATTGATGTTCTTAGTATGTTCTTAATAAATCCTTTGTGATTTACATGTGTTATAAGTTATCTTTGGATTGTTAGTAGCTACTTTGCTTTCTTTCATGCTATCAAATGAAGGCAATGTTCTTAATTTTTATTTTAAGTTAAATTATCAGTCATTTTCCTTATGGCTTATTCTTCTCTTCTGAATTCTTTAAAATTCATCTTCCTCATTGTAAAATGGAAAATTCATTCTCCTAAATTTACTAATAAATGTGTTGTTGTTGCTGTGCCTGGTGGCACATGCCAATAATCCCAGCAACTGAGGAGGCTGAGGCAGGAGGATCAAGTTCAAGGCCAGCCTCAACAATTTAGCAAGGCTCTAAGCAACTCAGTGAGACCCTCTCACAAAGCAAAAACAAACCAAACAATACACATTGGGTTGGAATTTGGCTCAGTGATGAATCTCCTCTGGGTTCAATCCCCAGTGCCAAAATAAATAAAATAATAAAGTGTTGGCACTTTGCTTTTCATGTTTCAATCCTTAATCATCCGCAGTGGACTTCATTTGTCATGTGAGGCAAGGATAACCATGTCTTTTATTTCATTTTGTCCATTTGCTATGCTGGCTGAGTTGATTGAGCATTGTGGTTTTTCCAGTTGAAAGGCAATGTATGCTCACGTTCTCAGGCTTGTCTGGACTTTCCTGTTTGCAGAATATTATTTGCTAATAATGGTAGTTTTCTTTTCCTTGCCAACCCCTGCTCCCTTGGTGTGTCTGTCTTAAGGTGTGGCTTTTGCTCTGACCTAATGTGTTGATTCCACATACGCTGGACAGAGATGCCTGAGCTGCTCTTGATTTTAAAGAGAATGAATGACATTCTGCTATCCCCATAAAGGGGATGTCTGGCCTAGATAATATAGATGCCCTTTATCAGGAATTTATAAGTAGATTTAGTTTTAATCATGGATGCTTTATTCCTTTGAATGTATTTCCTGTGTCTTCTACAATGTACATGCTGCTGCTCTCCTTCATGTGTTGATATAGTTGGCACTTCCCAGTCTGAAGTGACCTTTTACTTGGGCTAGGTTCACATAGGCTGTTAAGTTATTTTAAATGTCTTGGGTGTTATCTGTTAGTTAATATTTTGTAATGCACTTCTGCAGAAACTTGAACGGAGGAGCTATTTATTTTCTCATATTTTTCTTTTCTGGCTTTGTTATCAAAGTTATATAAAATACCTCTAAAAATGATTTAAAGAGTATTCCTTATTTTTCTACCCCTTGAAAACATTGAGAAATGGTGGAATTTGCTGTTCCTTGAAGAAGATAAAGCATATAGGCATGAAAACATGTGGGCCTGGAGGTTTTCTTTAGGAAACTTTTTAAGGACTAGTTAAATTTATTGAATAGCTATAGGACTCATCATACTATTTCTTGTTGACAGTTTTTTTTGTTGTTGTTTTGTTTTTTTAGGAATTCTATTTGTTCTTTAAAGTATTGGCCAAAATCTTTTGAAAATACTTTATAACTTTTTCTCAATTTGGCTTTGGATGGCCATTGCCTGTTCTATTATGAATATTATGAATATTATTTTGGTACTCTTTTAACATCCATGTTTTTCTTAGAACTTGATCAGGTGAATCTTTAGACTCTATTTCATTTATGTTACTTTACTTCTATTGTTTTGTCCATGTTCTTGGTTTGTTTTCTTATTCTTTTTCTATTCATTTAAGTTCTGTAGGAGTTAGTTCCTTTATTTCCACTTTTTTTTATTCTAATATAAATATATATAGGTTTAAATTTCCAAGAAAACTTCATTTTGTCTGTATGCAATGAGTTTGACATTATTATTGTTTCACATCTGCAAATGTAATAACTGCATTATGATTTCTCTTTGGTCCTTCTGAATGATCAGATACAAAATTTAAAATTTTCAAACAAAGAGTCTTATCAGCCCTTGTGCATGATGTCTAACTTGGCAACCATTCACACAGTAGACTAGAAAATTTTCTTACTTGTTATGTGACCCAACATATGATTGGTGTTTCTGAATGATTCATATGGTTGGAATCATGTGTATTATCCAAATAGTGGGCACATTTTTCTTCATATGTTCATGGCATTACACCTGGTAATTGTGATGTTCAGGTCATTTATGTTATTACTGATGAATAACCTATTCATCTTACCTATTTCTATCACAATGATGGTAGAATTCTGTTTTTGCTCTTATTACTGTACATTTTTCTGTATGTATTTAGGAAGTTATTGATCTATAAAAATTTAGAATATTTTTGTCAACATTTAGTAACCCTCTATTAATAAATTATTTTGCCTTGTATTTTAAAAGTTAATATGTTAGTATTGCAATGTTATTCTGAGTTTTGTTTTTTTTCTTTCTTCCCTATATCTGCACTGAATGAGAATTTCTTTTCCCTTCAAAATGATGGAGATTGCGCACACATTTTTTTTCTTTAGTAGTTGGCCCAGAATTTTAGTATGTTTAATTGAATCAAAAGTTAATCATTATCTCCAGCAATAAGGACTTTAGATTTTAAACCACATTGTCTACCTCCAGGATCCTATTCTGTTGTTGTCCAATGCTGTGTTAAATTTCTCAACCCTATGATTAAACGTGATTGTTGTTGTTCCTTTCATATTCTTGTTTTTCTTTTACATCAGAAATAATAGTGTGTGCACACTCCTACAGAGCTTATAATTTTCCAGGGGAACATTGGACTTTTGCCTGCATCCTTTCTGTTTTTCCTTTTCTGGAATAAGCTTCTTTTAGCTTTTTGCCTGTCTCCTTTGATATTTGCCTTCATTTTTCTAAATAACTCCCTTACATTGCCACTTCCTGGATTGTGTTTCAGTTGTGAGATCAGACTGACCCTTGGCTCCAGCACCGGGTGCTGATGCTGTCCTGCCACCTCAGCCGCATGGGGTTGCATTGTTATCAGGTTTAAGAAAAACAGCATGTTTCAGTCGTGACTCTCACAAAAGTACAAAATTAAAAGCAGACAGTGACCCTTTATATGCCCCTGGCCGTGCCTGGACTTGGTTTGCCCCAGTAACTGTAAGCCTCTGTTTCTCTATCCAGATCACCCAGACCTCCACGGAGGATAAAACTGCAGCCCCCTGTGTTTGAAACCAGGGAGTGGGAGGAAGGCTGGAGCTGATGGTTGGTGGATTTATATTTGAGTCTGTGTCATCTTAGGCCACGTTATTATAGGATTTTATTGGGGTTATGATTTCAATTAGGTCAGTATATTCAGTGTTGGCATTATTAGAACTTTGAAAATGATATTTTGAGCTGAATCTGATGGCAAATTATTATTCTCATTTTATTCATGAATACTTTTTCTTTTCCCCCAAATAAGCAATCTTGTTATGTACATATATATATATATACACATATATATTTTTACTTCCTGGTTATGTATATATATATTATATATATATAAACATATATTTATGAATGTTATATATAACATATATATGTTATATATAACACATATATAAATATATATAACATGTATTTTTACTTCCGCGTGTGTGTGTGTGTGTGTGTGTGTGTATATCCTGGTGTGTATGTATATACATATGTGTATATATACATATCCTGGTGTGTGTGTGTGTGTGTGTGTGTATATATATGTGTATATATGTATGTTATATATAACATATATATATATTTTTTTTTTACTTCCTGGTTTTACTATGGTCTAATACTAAAAGCAGGCAAAATTTTGGCCACTTTTCTGAATGTCCTATCAGATACAGATGCCTCACAGATTCTATCAGTTATTCCTTCTTGGGGAAGTATGGCCTAGAGCTCGTTGGAATGCTCCAGTCTGGGCTGGTCTTCCTGCGTATCAGGGGATCTGTCCCTGTGGGGTCTTCCTTCTACCTCACCGAGGACCCCTGCATTATCTCTGCAATGTGTCGTCTTCTTAAACCTGTGTTCGTTGTTTAACTCTTCCCTGGCAGGTATTGTTTTAGAGTGCTGGGTCCTCAGGTGCCCTAAGAAGACATGTATGGTATATACAGTTGTTGTAGATAATGTGTCCTAAAATTTTTATGCTGGTGGGCTTGATTGAGAGACTTGGCCTTGCCTGAATGCTCTGTCAAAAATCATTTCCTTGAGTTTTTTGAAGATACTTTTCCCTCTCCCAGTGTTGCTCTTGAGAAATCTAATGCCATGTTGGCTCATAGTATCTTGTACAGAGGAACTTGTTTTTCTCTAGAAAAGCTTATCAGATCTTATTTTTGACTTTGGTATTCTGCAGTTTCACAGTGACTTGGTTTGTTATGAGTCAAATTTTATTTAGCCTACTGTTATTAATTTTATTGTCCTGTAGTTTCAGTGTTTCTTTCAGCTGTTTTGTTGCTGTGATCAAAAGATCGGACAAGGATGATTAGAAGAGGAAAAGCTTACTTAGGTGCTCATGGCTTTGGAGGTCTCAGGCCATAGACAGTCAGCTCCATTGCTCTGGGCCTGATGTGAGGCAGAACATCATGGCGGAAGAGTTTAGTATAGGGAAGTGGCTCAGGGCATTGCACTAGGAAACAGAGAGAGAGAGAGGGAGAGAGATAGGGTTCCCCTCAACAGGGACAACATATACACCTCAAAGGCATGTCCCCTGGGACTCAACTCCTGCAGCCACACCCAACCTGTCTACAGTTACTATCCAGCTAATCCATTCAAGTGGATTAATCTCCTGATTAGTTTAAGACTCTCTCAACCCAATTATTTCACCTCTGCTTTCTTTCGTTGTCTCACACATGAGTTTTGGGAGACACCTCATATCTAAACCATAACATTCTGCTGCTAGTCCCCAAAAACTCACATCCATTTCACAATGCAAAAGCACCTAGTCCATTTCCAAGAGTCCACATAGTCTTAAAAGGTCTAGGTTTCTTAAAATCCAAATTCAAATTCTCCTTTGAGACTCAAGGAAAAACTTTCAATGTGAGCCCCTATTAAAAAATACAAAACATGTTTCATATATCCAATGTATTAAGGTACGTAATGCACATTTTTGTTCTACAAGGGAGAGATAAAGGCATTAAAAGAAGAAATGAGACCAAAGCAAGACCAAAATCCAGCTGGGCAATTGGACTCTGTAGCTCCATGTCTTGCATCTAGGATGCATAGCATCTGGATATTCTCTTCAATGGACTTGTGTAGCTCCACTCCCTGTGGTTTTGCTGGTTGCAGCCAACAGGGCCTTTCTCTTGGCTTGTCTCTGTTCAATTCCTGCAGCTTTCCTTTGAGATGGTCCACATTATTGACATCTCTTAATCTTGAGGATCTCCAATGCAGCTTTGGCTTCCTCCTCGATTTCTCACACCTTGCCCTATCAGGGTTGCCCATAGTTACTCCAACCCTGGTCACTTTGGCTGGCCTCCCAGAACTTCCTTTGAAATCTCAGGGGAAGCCTCCATGACCCCCTAACTGCAGCATACTTTGTTCCTGCAGAACCATCACTAAGGGGTTGAAGCCAAGGTCTTCCACCATTTCAACAAGTGGCCAAATCTCCAGAGATCACAGCTGCAGCAACCTGTGAGTACCTGGGCAGCTGAGCATGGTGGACCAACTTCTTAGGTACCCCTGTGCAAGCAGGGAGCCCCACTGGTCTCTTCTTAAAGGAATCTTTACTTTTACACCCTTGAGCCTGAGATGGATGTGCTCTTGCCAATTCCTGAGATGCTTTCAAGTCATCTTCAATATTATTTCTTGGTGAAGCATTTAGCAATTATTTAACGGTGCTAATGTCTTTAACATTCACACCTTCCTTAGCCCCAGTTTTACTTCCTATTTTCTTCCCAATATGCAGGTTTTTAAAAAATCATTTTTCTTTGCTAACCTCTCCTGATTATCACATAAGCTTGACTCAAACCCACCAGCCATACCCATACCAACCCCTGAAAGCTCTGCTGTCTTGAAATTTCCTCTGTCAGATAAATTAGTCCACCACCTTTAAATTCAGCCTCACAGGAAGTCTTAGAACACTGATGAAATGTAGACAGCTTTATAGCCAGAGCCTGATAGGATGGCCTGTAGTCCAGTTTTTAGAGTTCTTTTTGTTCCCTGAAGCCTCAGGAGCCCAGCCTGTACTCTCCGCCTTCCTATCATCAATCTGGTCTTCTGAGCACCCAACATAATTGCCCACTAAGCTCTGCTCATGACATTTTAAAGAGTTTTCTAACTTGCATCTGTAAACTTTCAAAAATTCCTTCCACACATTCCAAAAAGCTCCAAAGGTTTCTGAATCCCACGTTCAGATTAGTCACAGCAAGGACCCTGTTTCTCAGTAGCAATTTCTGTTTCGTAACTTTTCTTCACTGCTGTGACAAAATTACCTGACCAGAACAGATGAAGAGGAGGAAAAGTTTATTTGGTGCTCATAGTTGCAGAGTTCTCAGTCTGTAGATGGCTGACTCCACTGGTGTCTGTAGGAGGTGAGGCAGAACATCATGGCAGAAGATCGTGGCAGAGGAAAGTAGCTCAGACATTGCACCAGGATGCAGAGAGAAACTCAGATCCCCTCACTATGGACAAAATATAAACCCCAGGGGCACAACCCCAGAGACCCAACTTCTCTTGCCACACCCTCCCAGCCTACCATCATGATCCAGTTGACTCCTGTCAGCTGATTAATTCAAGGATTAGGTTAAACCTCTTATAATCTGATCATTTCACCTCCAAGCTTTCTTGCATTGTCTCACGCATGAGCTTTTGGGGGACACCTAATATCTAAACCGTAACAGAGACTTGTTTCCTTTCCTGTTTCATTTATATTTTTATCTTTATCTTGAATAACCCAGATTGGATTATTCCTCTCACCTCTTCACTGACCTCCAAGTCTACCAAATTTCCTTTTCTTGACATTTACCCTCTACCTGCTCGTAAATAACTTCAAACCTTTCTTAGAATGCTTCTATTGAGTTTCAAATATCTACTGGGTTTTTTTTTATTTTTAGAAACTTTGTATTTGAAATGTTGCTTTTATATCTTATTCTAGGTGAAGAGTTGTAATACCTTTTCATCTACACCTCAGGGATACCATTTTATGTCATGTATTGGCTCAATGTGGTCCATCATGTATAGTCAAATTTCATTCTTCCTGTTCTATAAAGTTACTTCTAACACTGGAAGTAACAAACAGTGAACCCTTGATCCCAGAGGAACACGGAACTAGGTTCCCATGAATTTCACAGCATTCTCGTCAACCGAACAACGCATGACCTTGTTTTATGTGTATTTCTGTTTAAAGACACATAATATATTATTGATTCATTGACACTGAATTCTTAGCCAACCACACTGTAGCTCATGCCTGAATGAAGCTCATCTGACACCTGGATTTTCTCCATGGGTCACATGACAGCCTCCTTGCATATAAGAACACAATAAGGACTGTTTTAAAAAGTGAAATCACCAATAAAATACAAATATGTGATAAATGTGGCACTCAGTGTATTAGAGAAAGGGCAGTTTTTACAGCCTCTGGACCCGAATCATTCCTTTGTCCAGTGTATCCACACTGTATATACTGTGTTCTTGTTAGTGATTTTGTAGCGGTCTTGGTTATCAGTTTGAGTGTTGCTGTATCACATTGCTTGTGTTTAAGTGACCCTTATTTTACTTAATAATATAATGCTTTTTCTGGTCCACATGAGATTCTACTACTTCTTATTGCTTACATAACTTTGCCTCATTTACTAATATTGTCTTCCCAAGTACCAAACTCTAATAAGACATATAAAATAGTTCAAAAAATGACAGAAGAATTCAAATTCTACAAATTGCCCAGCAACGTCGATAAAGTATAATAAACTTATAGCAAATCAAAAACAGAAAGCTACAAAGTAGATGAATAAATTCTAGACCTATGCCGTGAAAGGGTAGTGATGCAATTCATATATGCCAATGAAAAGCTGTGAAGTGTTTTCATGTAAGACAATGAGCTTCCCTTAGATGTATATGCAGAGAAAACAACCTTGCATATTGAAATTTTAGTACTTTTCACAAATTATGCATCACTGTACTTTTTCTACCTCTTCATAGCTTCATTCTAAGGAGAAAGAGATGAACAAACATATCCTAGTCCTCTCCCTGGGTCCACAGCAGGTTTGACCATGAGTGGGGACTTCTAGGGAAAGTGTGTAGAATTACCAGTGCCCATTTTCTAGCTGGAGACCTTCTCTCCCTTTCCATGAGGGTGGATTGCAAGGTGATACTGAGCTTCTTCATACCTTCTTTGCACTGCCGAGCAAGTCCAGCTTAAGCCCTGGAATTCATGAGTTCTCTGTACTAGAAAGTTTTTCCCACTTATGCATACAGTTCTACTGCCGGCTGTTTTGCTCAGCTTTCCATGTTTTGGCATTTAATTACCCCCACCTGTGTTCTCCTTGATCTCCATTCTCAACTAATTTTATGCCCACTCTGCATCTCTGGATGTCCATAGGCATCTCTAGCTTCTATTTCCAAACCACAACTTTGATTTTTCTCATAAATCTCTCCTGTCTGGAGTTTTCTAACTTGAACAGAGACACATTGTGAGTCTGTGTGTTGTATGCTGTCCAGACCCATACTTCTAGGTTGCCCTGGAATTCTGTCTTCCTCTTATAGTGCACATGCAATTAATCCCACTGCTTTTGTCTTCACTCGGTACTCAGAATCCGACCACCTTTCCCTCCCTCCACAGCTTCCATTGCCTCCCACCTCCCCTGCTCTAGCAGCCCTTCCAATCATCCCCTTTCTAGAACCCCACTTTCTAATGCTCCCCAACCTCGGAATCTTCTGGTCTCTGACCCAACAGTCAGCATGAGTCCTTTAATTTTATGCCAGACAAGTCCAGTCCTTCCGGATCAGAACCCCTAATGCTTTCACTTAAGACTAAGAAGAAATTTTGCTGATAATCTTGGCTCCCATGGCCACGTCCTGCTTCCATATGTGATCTTCCATCTCTTCCCCACCCTTCTAGTGAGGTGTGACACACACACACACACACGCAGAATATATATATATATTTATATATAATACATATATGATATGATATTTTTAATATATATAAAATATATATTTTATAAATTTTATATATAAATATATATATATGTACACATATAATTTTTCTCTCATTTTCAAGATTGAAAGTCTCTGTTGTCCATTGCTATATCCCTAGGACCTGACAGAGGTCCTGGAATTTAATAGATGCTCATTCACTCTCTGTTCAGTAGATGAAATAATGAACTTGAAATTGTGGGACCCACATCAGTCAAAGGTGATCACTCCTTGAGATAAAGCAGAGTCTGCTCTTGACCTGAAATGTCTTGACTTTTTAAACGCTGGAGACTAAATTTAGATTTTAGAAAAGCCAACTCTTTCTGCATTAAACAGAATAAGCCTGGAGGCCAGACACAGCCCCAGTGTCACCAGGTAGAGGTTTCTGACCACGTTGTTGAGAGCAGACCTCAATGAAATGGGAAGGATCACAGTGGAGCCTGGAGGATCCTGCTTCCCCCTCTTTAGCAGACCATACAAGGCAGCATCTGCTGACCCAGAGTTGCTTTTTCCACTTCTCCCCCTGCGCTGCTGCTCTGGCCATTGGTAATCTTTTTATGTGAAACAGAAATTGATCACAGTTCCCTGCAAAGGGTTTCTCCTCCCCCATTCAGCAGAGGGGTAGCACGTTTTTTGCTTTTATTAGATTATAATGTTTAAAAGCACACGAAAGCTTGGGAAACAAGTTTGGAGAGAAATTAAACAAATGCACAGATTTTTAAGGGAGAATCCCACCGTGGCTAGCTGTACTTAAAAGAAAAGTTACCAAAGACTAATTAGCTAAAACGGTGTTATAATTAGTGTGAGCCTCGTTTGCTGTGAGTTTCAGGCAGGGCTCTTTCTGATAAATAAACACCGTGGCCAGAAACAGACTTCATACTTGACAACTGGTGACTCTGATGAAGTTTAAAGCTTTGTACTCTAATGGTCAAAAGTCAAGTTGAAATTAAAACAAAAGGCTACACCTCAGTATGCCATTCATACTATATGAGCTTTTTAAATTAGAAATAAAACTTTTTTAATTAAATGCAATACTTATCAACCCAGTCACATAGGAAGGTTGTGAGTTTTTAAAACTAAGACTCTACAGAAGTCAACATTTTGTTCAGTAACTTCTCAGCCTTTGTATTTTATGCTTTTCCATAGAAGTGTTTGTCATTTGACTTTTGAATCATAGCAGTGTTTGTAAGATAGCTACAGATATCTTAGGATATTCATAAAAATCACAGTAATATTTAAGGTTCTATGTTATAGGAAAATTTGGCTGAGGAATTCCATTGGCAGGTATCCTAATTAAATTCCCCCTGGGGTTTGTGTGTACTCACCTCCTCTCACATCTTTGAGGTGCAAGTATATGAAAGATGGACTGGAGTACACAGTTCAGATAGCCAACAGGTTCAAATTAATCACAATGTTCCTAATCCATTTTCTCCTAAAAGCATACTGTGAGTTTCCATCCTTGGATATCCTGTTGTGTAGGGATCCTGGCCAGTGGAGCATTATCTAGACCCTTGAGGTTGAATTGGATTTGATATCTTCACCACCTCATCCTTGCACAACTGCAGCATAATCCATCATTCCACAAACAGTCCAATCTTAATGGCGTATCCAAAGACTTGGAGGAAGCAAGTTCACTCTGGAATCCTAATGGAGAGAATGAGCCAAAGTAGGAGCTTATGGAGACTCCAGAGTGAGGCTTGGTGCTTTTCTTCCATGAGCTTTTATTGAGCATTTCTGTATACCACACACTGTACAAGAGCCTGGGCACCTCATTTTCATGGAACTTGGGATCTGGTGGGGAATAGAATTTCCTCAGATTAACACACAAATGCATATGAACTATGAGAGAGACTATAAGATAATCAAGGTCTCTCTGTTTCCCCTTAATCTGTATAAAATTCTAATGTTTTAATTTTTTTTTCTTTAACATTCAAGAAATTGAGGTGAACCTGGCATGGTGGCTTATGCCTGTAATTCCAGCTCCTGGGGAGACTGAGCAGGAGGATTGCAAGTTCAAAGCCAATTTGGGCAACTTCATGAGATCCTGTCTCAAAATACATATGTGTGTGTGTGTATAGATATACACACACACACACACACACACACACACATACATATCTATACACACACACACACACACACACACACACATACATACATGCATATATAAAGAGCTGAGATGTAGCTCAGTGGCGAAGCATCCCTGGTTTCAATCCCCTGTACAAAATAAAGAAATAAATAAAAGACAATGGGGGAGACTGAGCTCACCATGATCTAGACCTTAATAATAAATTTTGCCTTTGTATTTAATGCTTTTCCTTAGAGGTGGAAGGCAGTTGTAGTCAAAGGAGAAGGTGAGTTTGCAGAGGTGGTCACTGGCTGGGTGGTTCACGTCCACCTCAGTCGTCTTCTGCTCTCTTCTCCTGAGCACTTGAGAGGCCACCAAACAGGGTGCCAGGCTTTGATGAGTAAAGATGGCGGAACTTCCATGGGGCAATCAGAAGGCATCAGGAATGCAAGCAGGGCGACCAGCAGGAGGCTGGGGAATGAACCCCTTCGTTCATGGAGTTGGTGCTTGTTAGGGAATGAGTTTGATAGGTCTTGAGAATAAAAATAATAGCCAGTGGTAATGGAGTGGATGTGAGGAATGTGGAGTGATTTTCTCATAGAACTGGTGGTGGTCCACTAGGGTAGGCCACATTAGAAGACCAGGGACTCTTATGGAGGGCAGGGGGCAAGGAGGATTATTAAGATTATTGTGTTTGTTAATGCGTGTACTGATTGGAAGGCATCATCTACAGAGATCCTGAGAGGTGTCCCTTCACCTGGGCTACGGCAGAGTAGCCCACCAGCTAGCACCGAGGTGCGTGTCCTGCCTGAGGGTCCTGGTTGGAACCTACCCTTCTGTTTTCAGGGAGCTGGGTTGCCACAGGTCTGACTGTCATAGCCTGGGTGGGAGAAGGGTTGGCTTTCTAATTGTCCTGCTTGACGGAGACAGCTTTTTAAATTCCAGCATAAATATTATGTTTAACAATGGTCCTGCTCTCGCTGGGGGCATGGTAAGCTGGAACAGGGAAGGACATGTTCAGATATTTTTAATAACAATTTCGATGTATAACTCATGTGCTGTATAATTTCCCATTTAGAGCCTCAATTCACTGTTTTCTAGTATGTTCAGAAAATTGTACCACTACCACCACAATGAATTCTAGAATGTTCCCTTCATCCCCCAAAGAAACTGTGCCTGTTAGCAGTAACTCTCCATTCCCCCTCAAGTCTTCCACCCTAATCCCTGGAACCACTAATCTACTTTCCAACTCTATAGATTTGCCTATCGTGAGCATTTCTTATAAATGGGAATATACAGTTGTGCTTTATGATTGTCTTTCACTGAGTGTATTCATCGGATTTTTTTTACTGTGACAAAAATATCTGATAAGAACAACCAAGAGGAGGAAAATTTTATTTTGGGATCACCGTTTCAGAGGTTCAGTTCAGGGTTGGCTAACTCCATTACTTTGGGCCCAAGTAAAGGCAGAACATCATGGCCGCAGGGCATGATCCTCTGTTCAAAGCAACTGGGAAGCAGAGAGAGAGGAAAAAGGAAAGTAGCAACAGGCAAGATGCTTCCTGCTGGGGTGTACCCCCAGTGACCCAGCTCCTCCAGCCACACCCCACTTGCCTACTCTTACCTCCCAGTTAGTCCGTTCTGACTGGGAAGGACCGAATAGGTTACAGCACTCACAGTCCATCATTTCACCACTCAGTATTCCTGCATTTAATTCTGGGGCTTTTGAAGACACCTCACATCCAAACCACAACACTTAGTATGATCCTTATGCAATTTGTCTATTTTGTAACTTGTGCCAGTACCTCATTCCTTTTTATTGCTGAGATTAAATTTGTTATTCCACTGTTTGGATATAGCAAATGCTGTTTGTCTGTTCACTAGTTGATGGTCATGAGGGTTGTTTCTACTTTTGGACCATTGTAAAAATGCTACTGTGAGCATTTGTTTACAAATTTTTGCATGGACATACTTTTGTAGTTTTTTGGTGGGGGGATGGATTTCTGGGAATGAACTCAGGTGTACTCTATCACTGAGCTCTATCCCCAGCCCTTTCTGTTATTTTGAAACAGGGTCTTGCTAGATCACCAGGATGGCTTTGAACATCCAATCCTCCTCCCTCAACCTCCTGGATTGGGGGGACTACAGCTGTGTGCCATGCCACCTGGTTGTGTGGACAGACTTTACGTTTCTACTTGAAGGGGAGTGACTGAGTTCTACGTAACCCTATACAAGACCTTCTCAGGCAGAGTCACCTGTTTCCAGAAGTCACTATTCAAAGTGACTCTCCTACCAGCAGTATTTCATGATTCCAACTCCTCCACACTTAGAGTTTGTCTCTTTAACTGTTGAAGTGAGTGCGTATGCTCTGAGAAATGTCTGTTCATATCCTTTGACCATCACTTAATTGGGTTATTTTCTTTCTATTATGGAGTTACAGTAGTTCTTTTCTTTTTAAATAATAGATACATATCTTTAAATCTCTGGAGTCTTGTAGACATTCATGCACTGACAAGGAGTATCTTCAAATTGAGAGGAATCTAGTAGGATTAAAATGAAATAATCTGCTGATCACATGGAAGTCCTATGGGAGAATGAATCTGATTTCTATTGTTTGTAGATTTGAGACAACTGAGAGTTTACTTAAATATTTCTTCTCATTCTCCCCCTCCTTCCTCTCTCTCCTCTTGTTCCCTCCTCCTCCCCTTCTCTCCTGCCCATCCTCCTTCTGCTCCTTCCTCTTCTACCTCCCCTTTTCCTTCTCCTCTTCCTTCTTCCTCTCCTCCTGCTTTAT
>JAJEJO010004224.1:337653-363617 GCA_020662805.1 Glaucomys volans
CACGAATTCCCCCTCCTCCCTCTTTCCCCTCCTCTTTCATCCCATCTTCCTTACTGTTGTTGTTAAGTATTTGGCAACTATCAGAGTGAAGTGATGGCCTCAGAATCCTCTTGCATTTTCTCCTCCAGACAGTCCTTGTCGAAGCTAACAGCTAAATAACAGGCTTGGAGACTCTATTTCTGTAAGACAGCGTAATCGATCCTTTGGAAGGTGATGTTTAGGTGCCTCCAGAATCTGTCATCTGAAGGAGGCTCATCTGCCATGTGCCCACCGATGCTGATCATTAGCGGGGCCCTTGTTTGCTGTAACCACAGGTTGTGACTCTCCAGAGTCTAGAAGCCTCGCTCCACCTGTGTCTGAACTCCAGTGGTGTCCGTGGGAATCTAAGTGCTTGATTTAGTGTGCTTTTTGCTTTTTTCTCAGCTAGGTTCTGTCTTAATAGATGAAGTCTTAGCTGATGTCACCATTAAAAACAGCTAATTCTAAGAATTCAGGTATTGGTGTGGCAGTGGGCCATCCCTGTCAGTGAATGGTGAGCACTGGATTTCACATGAAATCCATTCAGTTAGTCTCCCTGGTTCTGATCATGACATGCCTGTACTCTGGCATCTAAAACATGTCTGATCTTTCAATGACAATTACATTTTATTTTCCAGTCTGGTTCATTAAAAAAGACTAGATCTAATTTTGTGGATAACCTTAATGGTGTGTTCTTTCCTTTCCTTTCTGTCAGGTAGGTGTTGGTCCTGGGAACCATCCAGGTTCAAGATTTTACTTGAGATATGAATAGCATTTCATTTGAACATCCACTAAGTGTTGCTTTTGGATACAAAACCACGTATTCACCATTGGAGGAACCAAAGGGAAAAATGTTTAGGTTCATGTGAACCCGATGGGACTTCTTTCCAATGGAGTGCAATTAGATAAAACCTAAGTCCTATGAACCTGTCTTAGTGGAACCCCCATCCCACTAAGAGACTGGGAAATGTCCCGAGCTCAGCAGCCCCATCAGCCCATTCACCTCATGGATTAATGGCGTTCTTCCATATTTGTTCTCCTTTTCCAGCATCATGGCCTTAGAGTAGAAGTCTATCGAATGTTTCCCAGGACAGGTTTGCTCCATTTTCTTGAGCCTGAGAAAGATTCTTGCTTAGAAACCATCCACCTTTTGTTTTGGTTTACTCTTTTTTTTTGGTCACTGTAGGAGTGTTCCTTTATTACTGTTCAGTTGGAATTTTTTTATTTTTATTTTTTTTATTTTTGTCACTTCTTAAGAACTCTAAAAGCAATTTCTTGTCTATAGCAGGACTGGTTTGGCCTGTCTATGAAAGACAGGTTCGCCTGGAGAGAGAGCAGCTGCCTGGGTGGCAGGTATAAAGTTAAAACCAAATGGCTTGTGAAAAGGCCAGAATTGAACTCAACCCTTTAATTTCAGATAAAGCTCTATTATATCTGTGTGGTGGTTTATAGTGTATCGTGGGCCATAATTTTTAGCTGGTTGTATTCTCCTGCTGTACCATGCTAAAAATATTCCGTAATTTCTTCTTCCATGTGAGCATCCATTTAATTGAGCCCTAATTTAATGCTTATCCATTACACTGCTGTGATCCTATTTTGCAAATGTTGGAAAATGTCTTTAAAAACACACTGAAATCCGGTCATTTTCAGAGTAATGATCTCTTTTGGAAGGTCCCCTCCCCATATTTTCATTAGATTTGAAACTATGACTTTAGAAATTAAAATAGCTTTGATAGAAGAATGGTATTGAACCCTGCGTCTTTTTCTAATGCTACATTTGGCAAGGTGTCTCGCACTCATTCTTTGGTTTTAGGAAGATGTCGTTTGCAGGAGACGTCCAGTATCACTATTGCTTTTTTCTTTTGTGAGGTATCTGCCCTAATTCTCTGTTAAAGAAACAAAAAATTTGCTACTCAAGAGTGTAGTGCATCTTTTTTTTTAAAAAAAAAAATTGTGTCTCCTATAAATTATATTTTGGGACTTGAATTTCAAAGTCCCTAAAGGTAGGGTTTTAGAAAATGGAATATTTCATCACTTTATTTAATTTTGTAGAGTTATTGATGAAAATATCCTACAGTGAGCACTAATCAATTGTCCTTCTTTATATGTGTTCACTGTGCTTAGCGATACTCTCTGTCACTTTCCCACTAGATATTTATTCCTCTGTACTAAGGAACACTAACAGGGGATGGTTTAAAGTTGGTAGATGCAATCATTTCTTTTGCAGATATCTTTTATTCCTAATATCTTGATTATGACTTCCTAATTGCCAAGTCCACTTTTTTTTATGGTAACTGCCTTCTCAACTGATCAGGTTTGTTTTAATGAGTACATTGAAGATGTTCCCTAAAAATATTCCTGTAGCTCTCTGTTGTCCACTAGGCACCTTGTTAGCAACTGTCTCCTTCAACACATGCTGTTTACATACATTTTCCTCCTTGGCAACTTACCTGGGCTTTGGCCCCCGTTAGATTAAGTGCCAGTGAGAAGACCTGTACTGAGATGTGGCCCAGTTTCCCCCACCATCAAAATAGCCATGTGCCCCCCAATGCATACTTGTATTTTCAGCATAATATTTTGGAAATTGATCTAAATTTCATTACCAAGTTTTTCTTTCTTCTTTACTATTAGTATCTGTGTTACTGATATTTTACGCCTGGTTTTTCTAACACCATATTTAGTGTTGTGAGAAACTCAGAATCCTTTGTCTTGAATAGGCCCCCAGTCCCTCTGCAGGTAACTTGGTACCATTGAGTGGTACTGTGCCGCCCACCTGTTCATCTCCCTGCTTTGTCTGTTTCTTCCTCCCACCTTTCCTTGGCTTCTGTTGCAACTCACTGGCCCTCTGACCAGGCTCACTTGTGTCCTCCATATTTCTCTCCTTTCTGGGCATCTCCGTGAATCCATCGAGGCTCCACTTGTTTTACTTTGGAAATTATTTTATGGTGGCAAATGGTAGAAACTCAAATCAGAACTAGCTTAAGCTCTAAAATCGTGTTGGGACCCCGAAGCTGGAAAGTCCTGGATAAGCTGGCTGCAGTTCTGGCTGGATCCAGGGGTTCAGATGATGCACTCAGGCCTTAGTATTTCTCCATCACTGTTTTCCTTTCTGCTGAATTCCTTCTGGGGCCACCTCCATCTACTGGATGGCACGAGGTGGCAGTTGACATCCCACGCACAGCAGTCTCAAGTGATATGAGCTTTTTCAAATTCCAGGAGCAAAGCTTACCCACTGGAGCAGGAGACCTTTCCATCCCAACCCTCTCAGCAGTTGAGAGCATGGGCTGGTCATCTAGTCCTTACGCTCAGACAGGGATAAGTGAAGGAGTGACCAGAAGGTAGAGGTGCTGATGCCTGGAAGAGGGGTGGGTCCCACGGACAGGACAGTCACAAGTATTCACTATGACCATTCTCTTGGACAGAGAAGTGTATTTTTAGGTGGCACACAGCTCTCTGGAGGAGTGTGATGTCTTCGAACAGTCATCCTCTAGTGCTCTTAGAGCCTATCTTCTGGAACACTAGCAGGGAAATCCCACTTCAGTGCTCCAGGGTGAATTGAGTCTGTGATCAAGTTGTTTCCATTTTGTTTCTGTTTTTACATTTTACTGTGTCTTTTTTTTTTATTGTTTGTTTCTGCTTTTTCCTTAAACCATGCACCAGTCCCCATGCTCCTTAACTGACTTGCAAGTGTAAAACAGCAGTGTGAAGACCTGTCTGGATGGTTTTCTTGCTCCTGCCAGGGCTCACAATACTTAGCACTCTGTGTGTGTTCATTTAATATTCTTTGTATGGCAGAATGGAGCACCATGCCTGAGGGAAGATCATTGTGGAGGCTGGTTTCCACTTACTGAGGGCCTACTGTGCGCTAACCTGGTCTTCAGCTCTGCGCAAAGCATTTCAGATCCAATTAGTTTTAATGGGAAACTGACATTTTCAAAGGGCTCTTAGGAGATGCCTGTTTGTGAAATCCGACAGGATCAAATGGAACAGAAATAATAAAACCAGATGCATATACTCTTGGCTGGAATCCTGTTGATTTTGTTCTCAAGACTTGTATAATAAAAATTTGCTATATTATGTGGATTTTTTTTAGAGTAGTCAATGTTCACAGACTGTCCTCTGGGACCTGGGGGGTCTTGAGTTAAATGCTTTTGATCACCCTCTGCAGGGAGGTGGAAGTCCCATGGGCTTTGGCCAACTAGATTTTGAGCTCACAGAATACCCTGCTGGTGACTTTCTCCATTTTACCCTGCTCTCATACCTTAGCTCTATTTTTCTACTTTGTTTCTTATATATCTGCGTATACCATCGAAAGAAAGAAACCAGAACCCAATCAGTTAGGTTGGGTTCCATCACCAAGTTTATTTAGCTCCTATGCTTAACATGTTCGGTTGAAAAGCCAAGTATTGCTTACTGAGAATACAGATTCTATGGTTTTTGCAGATGGATTTTTCCAGATTGTGTATAAATAAATAGCATTTGTTGAGCAGTTGTGGTGAACCAAGCATAGTGCTAATAAAACCCTTTATATGATCATCTCACTTGTTCCCCCAATAGCTTGGTGAGGTCACATAGGAACCAAGAAAACAGCCTATTGTGAAGTCTTGTGTTTTTCCTTTCAAAGCTCATGCTTTAACTATTGCACTGTTAGACTCCAGAGAAAAGGAACTACAGAAAACATCTAAGGTGCAACTCAGTTGAACCAGCACCTAACATGGTTGGAGTGTTCTCATGAAATGCATGAAATGTGTTTGCAGATTTCACCTGCTTCGGATGTAATAGGAGCAGCGGAACCAGATACATGGGTTTTGGGCTAGAAAGAACATTTTCTTCCCCCTTGTGGATTTTTGTTTTCAGATTCAATGCTTGTGTAATACGGATTGATTTAAAGCTGCTGGTGGACAAGACATAAGATTATTTAGACAACGGCGTCAGTCCATTAGAGAAGGGTAGGGCTGGCTCTCCAGGAGATGTTGAGCTGGGAACAAAATCATAACAACAAAAGACATGTTTTTCAAGTTTCCTTAAACGACTTGACCAGCAAACCAGCCAGAATAGTGTTAAGCTAGAATCACATAATGTTTGTGAGATTACCCTCTCCCTGCTGTGAGATATGTCTGCATGAGTTGCAAACTCATTTGACATCTTGTGTAGGAAATCTGGAATCCAGAAAACCAATTAGTCCCTCAGAGTGGCATTCAGGAAGGGCGTAATGAGAGAAAAAGCCTCGGATTCTGACCGCGGGGGTCCAGGGCAGGTGTGCCTCCCACCCTCTGCTAGCTGCCCTGAATCCTATTACCTGCATAGCTAACTTTTAATCTTCTACTTTCATTTAATAACAGGAATTCATGTCTATTTGTATGGAAGTTAGGTATCAGTCATTTGCAGGTATTCAGATATTAAGGTCTATGGGAGAGATAAAAGGAACATACTGCAGAATTATGAGGTTTCTGTGTGTATCAGAAAAGAGACACAAAATACAAGTTGTCAATGTCTAGACATTTGCAGAAATCAAACACTTAACAGATCAGAGTTGTTACAGATTTTCATCGAACCAGTGATTACTGAGCTCATTTGATGGTTCATTATTTAAATTAATTTTCCTATGTTGAGCAAGGTCTAAGTGGTCGTTACTGTGCTGGGTGTGAGGGACATAAGGACATGCTCTGTGCCTTTAATTGGTTCATACTTTAGCAGGAAAGACAGAACGATCTACATGGAACAATTTGAAGAAACAATTTGAAGAAATCATGGAGTTCCAAGTAGGCAGGGCTTAACAAAGCAGGGGAGGGGGCGAGGGCTTCACACTGGAGATGCTTGCGCTTCCTGCATTGGAGAGCTTGCTTCAGCAAGGCTCAGCTTCATCTTAAGGATAACAGAGGGATCAACGATGAATCGGGGAGCTGTCAACCTAGGAAGTTTGCATAGAGAAGGAATGAAATACCTTAACAATTGGAAAAGGAACCGATGTGACTCTCACTTCAATCTCTAAGCAGGACTGTGGGCGTCTGGGGAGAATCACTGAGATGTTTTGGAGGAAGTGGCCTCGGGGCAGCTGGACCCAGCTTTGCCTTTCCACTGGCACCTGCTGCTGGGATGTCCTGGCCGGTCCTCAGCCTCACTTCATGGTGCTCATGTAACACAGGTCATCGGCTGGGGTTGTGGCTCAGTGGTAGAGCACTTGCCTAGCACATGTGAGGAACTGGGTTCCATCCTCAGAACCACATAAAAAATGAATAAATAAAATAAAGTTATTAACAACAACAGAAAAAAAGTTAGCCATCACGCTGCTGTAGATTTTTGGAAATACTGTTTCGGGCAATAGCCCTTTTAAAAAAAAAGCCACAGGCATAACAAGTTTTGTGGTTACCAGGGAATAACTTTAGATGAGGAAACTGTACCCAAAGGAGAGTGGGGGAGACCAGTCGGGTGGCAGAGGCCTTCTGTGACATCAGATGGAACGTGAGCTACAGTTTCTTTTTTTTAAAGAACATGTTTTCTTATTTTTTTTAGGTATCCTTTTTATTTATTGGTTCTTTTTAATTAATTATACATGTCAGTAGAACCCATTTTGATATAATTATGCCGCATGGAATATATCTTTTTTTTTTCACAATGTAGATTCACACATTTCATATAATCTTACATATACAGTGAGCCACGATTTTCAGGCAACACAGAGCTCCTAAAATACAAGGTGACCAAGCTTGTGTGATAGGAACTTTAAGCAATCAGGGGATTCTCTCGAGATGAACAGATTAGAAAAAAGGAGGACTAATTAGAAGGCCCAGAGAGAGGCAGTGTGGAAAGTGTGGAGTTGACATTGATGAAGACAGAGGGACCCACTGGGCCTGGAGGAGGAAGAAAGAGCAAGGCGACTCTGAGGATGATCTGTCCCTTTTGGGTTTGGAACGGGAAAGAGTAGAATCCTGTGTTAGCTGGAGAAGAGTGAGCATAGATAGGGTTTTGTTTTTCAAGACATTTGTTAAATGTCTCAATAACCAAGAATGCAGTTGTAATTAATATATTCTTAGGGGAAAGACTCGCAAGTTCACATGTGATCCTTTTTTGTTGTCATTGTTGATACTGGGGATTGAATCCAGGGGTGCTAAACCACTGAGCCACATCCTCAGCCCATTTTTATACTTTATTAAGAGGCAGGGTCTTACTGAGTTGCTGAGGGCCTCCCTAAGTTGCCGAGGCTGGTTTTGAACATGTTATCCTCCTGCCTCAGACTCCTGAGCCCCTGGGATTATAGGTGTGATCCACCACTCCTGGCAGAGTATATTCTTATTTAGAAAGACAAGTCACAGCAGAAGAGTATGAGAGACAGGTCTTTGGAATTGGGTCTTAAGATGCCTTACTAATCTAATTCCTTGTCGCCATCAGGTAGACCTCAGAAGCACAAGGGGTCTTAACAAGAAAACATTCATTATTGAATTGACCAAATTTGAAACCATTTCTACTAAAATGTGCCTCCCTACTGAAGTGAGAACTATGATGCCATTGGATTTATTTTTCTGTCCAGTCCTCTCAATTGATATCTGATATTGTAACTATCTAACAATTTGGTGTGAACTAGGTGCAGATAGACTGAAAAATAAAATTGTGAATTTTTCCAGAGTTTTCAGATGAATGGGTCTAGATTAGAAAACAGTACCTGAACCTACTAGGTAAATTTTAATGTTGGTAAAAGAATGGTCTCCAAAGTTAGGTTCCTGTGTATTTGATGTCACAGGAAGTAGGTAGCAACTTTCTGAATGGTTATGAAGCTAAGCAAACAAATAAATGAGTAATAACTTGACTCTATTAACCACCAGATTAGGGAATAGAAGTTCAAGTTGAAAGACACCACAGACAAGCAATTAACCTAACCTTTAGTGTGATCCATTCAACAACACAAATGATTGATTTCCTATAGCAAATAAATGGCATGAAGAGAGGAGGGAGGAGGGAGAGAGAACTGCTATGAATTTTAAAATTATGAGGTGTTTTGGTCAGCTTTTTGCTACTGTGACCAAAAACCTGACCAGAACAATTTTAGAGGAGGAAAAGGTTATTTGGCACTCATGGAATCAAAGGTTGAGTCCATAGATGCCAACTCCATTGCTCTGGACCAGAACTGAGGCAGAACATCATGGTGGAACACATGACAGAGAAGCAGCTCAGGACATGGCACCCAGAGCAGAGACACTGCAGACCAGGGACAAAATGGAAACCCCAAAGGCACACCCTCAGTGACCAATCTCCTCCAACCACAGCCTACCTGCCTACAGTTGCCATCCAGTTAATTCATATCAGTGGATTAATGCACTGATTACCTTCAATATCTATAACCTAATCATTTCACCTGTAAACTTTCTTGCTTTTTCTCACACATGAGTTTTGGGGGTCATCTGAGATCTTAATCTTAACACGAGACATCTTTCAGCCTAGATAAAATGGTATACATCGATGTCTCCCTGCTTAGCTGAACTAGAAACCTTGGAAATAATGGCAAGAGGCAATCAGAGAAAAACTTGGTAAGAAGATGGGAAAGGTATTTTTGAACCCACAAGTGGAGGAACAGCTGTGGGACGTTTGACTATGTCCCCATCCTATTGGGAAAAGTGGCAAAGAAAAGACATGTTCAGACTCCTAACCTAGTGACAGAAAGTAGCCCAAAGAGTTTATCAGTCTCTCAGGTTCCACTGGAGTCCCTGTGACAACATTGTGTGAAATCAGTGACAGTGACAAGTGGGGATTGATAGGGAACTTCACATAATTAATCAGACTGGGAAAATACTCTGCTTCCCCACCAGTCCTGAGAGCTTCCTTCCCCATCAAGAGGTGCCCTGGGTGGGTGGGTGGAGTTAACAAGATGGACCCACCATAACTGCACAACCTGGTCCAGGATTTCTGTGGCTCTTCTTCCCCCTCGTGGAGGCATCCTGGCAGGAGACATACAGGTTGAAGAATCCTACCACAGTGCCAACCTGAAGGGAGGGCTCCTTGTCCCCCATAACAGGAGAAATTATACTATTAAAGCCCCCAGGGAGTTGGGGGAGTTGCAGTTCCAGACTTCCCTTCACCTCACCAAGAGACAGCTGGGCCCATGTGCCATCCCTTCTCCCTTAGGCAGCTCCAGCAGGGACAAGGTGGAGCTTTACTAGATGGGCCAGTCTGACCAAAATAAGAATTTGAATATTAAACTGGCATTGTCCAGAAGCAAGTGGGACCACAGGAGTATTCAAGCAAATACTAGCTGAAAACTCCCTAAATTTGGTTGAAATACACAAGATTGAAGCTCAGCAAATCACTAAATGGCATCAACCCCAAGATATATCCTAAATAAGTTTCTGAAATTTAAAGACAGTTATTATGAAACAAGAAAAAAACTGCATTACATATAAAAAGAACAGAAATCAATGGAATTGAAAATAGGAAAACAATAGGAAAAAATCAATGAATTAAAAACCCTGTTGTTGGAAAAAAAATTCAATAAAATTGACAAACTTCTGTTATGACTAATTAAGAATAAAATAAAGAGGACATAAATTCACAATTCTCAAGAGTAAAATAAGAGCTCTTACAGCAGATCCTGTAACTATTAACAAATAATAAGGGAATACTACTAACAACTTTAGTCTCATAAGTTCAACAACTAGATAAAAACTTTAGGTTCATAAATTCAACACTGTATAAATGGACTGATTCCTTATAAATAAAAAATCACCAAAATTCAAATGAATGAAATAAATCATCAGAATAACACTCTATCATTAAGAAATTAAATTCATAATTAGCAACACCTACCCCCCCAAAAAAACCCTCCAAAACTCTCTTTTCAGAGATTGTACCAAATAATTAACAAATAATATACACCAATTTTACTGTGTCTTTACCAGGAAATAAAACAGGAAAGAGTACTTTCCAGCCCATTTTTGGAATCCTGTATTGTTACCCAAAGTTATTAGAAAAAAGAAAATCATTGACCAATGTGTCTCATGAACTTAAATGCAAAAAATAATCAATAGATTATTAGCAAATCATTCTACAAAGTGTAAATAAATACACATTAAAACAGTTTCTGGGCTGGGGTTGTGACTCAGTGGTAGAGCACTTGCCTTGCATGCATGTAGCACTGTGTTCAATCCTCAGCACCACATAAATAAAAGTATTGTGTCCATCTACAACTAAAAATTAAAAACAACAACAATAAAGTTTCTTCAAATCAGGTTTATCCCAGGAATGCAAATTTGCCAAATACTTGAAAGTCAAAAGGGGAGAGCACATCATATCAATAAGTTAAAGAAGAAAAATTATTTGATCATGTTATTTGACACAGAAATGGCATTTGATAAAAATCCAACAATGATAAAATCTCTCTAGAACAAATTTAAGTTCATCAAGAATATGGGATACAAGCTCAACGCAAACAACCATGCTTTCATAGGTCAGCAATGAACTGGTGGAAACCAAAATTACAAACATGATACTAACAGTTGCTCTAATAAAATTAAAGGCTTAAGCATGCACTTAAGCAAACATGTACAGGAATTTATGCTGAAAATTGTATAATATTGATGAAAGGAATCAAAGAATACCACGTAAATGGAGAGGCATACCATGTTCATGGATTATAAGACTTTATATAGCAAAGATTCATTTCTTCCCAAGCTGATATATAGCATTAATGCTTTTCCTAACCAAATCCCCATGAAGTTTTATTGTTTATTGGTTTGTTTTGTTTTCATATATTGAAAAACTCATATAGAAAGTCACAGATGCTAAAATAATCAAAGCAACTTTGACAAGAATAAAATGTGAGGAATCGCATTATTTGATGTTAGAAATGACAGTATAGCTATAGTAATCAAGACTCTTTTCTATTAGGGCAGAAGTAGATGTAGATCAAGCATTAGAACAGAGAATCCAGTAGCCAAATGGAAATTCTCAACTGAGTTTTGACAGAAAACCTGAGGACATTCAATGAAGGAAGGTTAGCTTTTTCAACCGATGGTTCTGGAGCAATTTGACATCTATAGGTTAACATTTAGCCTTGACCCAAATCTCATATTTTCTATGAAAATTAAAATGGATCATGATTTAAAATGTAAAATGTGAAAGTGTAAAACCATGAAAACAAACAAAAATCTACCTTTCTGAAATTTCTTTTTTTGCTCTCAAAGTGATAGATGAGGGGACAGAGCTTGACTCTAGTAAACCATTTTAAAAAGCCATATTGCCTAGAATTAATACATATCTCTCTCCATATTTTCTTACATTTATCCCAAGTATGTTTTATCATGAGGTTATTGTTCCATGGACTTTGAAGAATCTGCATAAAAGTGAATGAGTTAAATATAAGAAAAAAAATCTAGAGAAAAGAGAAAATTCAGGGCTAGAGTTTTTAGACTTGACACAATCCATAAAAGGAAAAAATATATATAAATTGGAACCCTGGAAAATTTTAAACATTTGCTCTGTGAAGAAACATGGAAAGAGGAAGAAAAGACCATGTAGAAACTGGACGAAAATATTGCCTAACACCGTGTGATCCTGGTAAATTTGTTATGTAAAGGGGAAAAAAAGTTACATCTGTTAGAGATAAAGTGGTTGAGATAAAATAATGAGCTGTTTGAATTTCCTTTAAACTACTTCATTAAAAATAATAAAAGCCTGAATTTATGAAATCTATTTAAATGTGTGATGGGAGTTAATAGAGAAAAGGTCCAATTTGTTTGTGGCATTTTGGAGAACTATCTTAAAGGTCGAAGCCTGCTTGTACCTGAGTAGTGATTAGACAGAGTGGAAGAGGAAAGTCAGGGCTCGAAGAGTTTCAGTAGAGGGAATTGCACTCCTAAAGCTTAGTGGGAGGACTGGCAGCCAGCTCAGGACTTCCAGAGGCCTGAAAGAAGACTGATGGTTGAGTCCTGTAATTTACACAGATTATGGACAAAGTTCTAGTCTATAAGGATGCTTCAGTTGAGTTTAGGGAACTGCACTGGGTCTGTAGCTTCTGGCTGGAAGAGGAGAGAAGTCAGGGAAGAGAAAGCTGTATTGAGTCTGTGTGACGGGAGTTTGGAACCAAACATACCCATTTTTTTGTCCTTGCTTTCTTGACTATCTATGGTGAGATCCAAACCAGGGATGCACCCATTTCAGGGTGGAAAAATGAATCAGTGACCCAGAGATGTTCCATGGCCCCCCAAACATACCCTCCCACCAGATTGTTGCCATCCTTACCCTGCATTTCCGCTTCACCCTTGGTAACCATTGATCTCTTCTCTCTCTCTTGTTTTGCCTTTTCTGGGAGGTCATATAACTGGAACCATACAGTGCATTGCTTTTGGAGTCTGATTTCTTTGTAACCTGTCGACTGCTCAGTCTACCCTTGCAGTGTGAGAGCAGGCACAGATGAAATGCAGATAAATGGGTGCAACTGTTTCATTGAAGCTTTATTTGTGGATATTGAAAGTGTTTTCAAATAGTCTCCACCTATCATGAAACCTTTTTCTTCTTTTGATTTTTTTATTTTGACTGTTTCATATATAAAACTTATTCTTAGCTCTCAGGCTAGACAAAAACGTGTGGCAGGGTAGATTTGACCCTTGGACCATAGGTTGACAACCCCTGAAGTCAGTAGCCCCAAACACATAGGAAGTCCTGAGAAATGTAAGCCATGTTTATTATTGAAGGTCTTATTCGTTTTCTGAATTTGAAATGCTAATTAAAAATTGAAAAGGAAATATTTCTGCAATAGAAATATATATACCTGGACCTCATCAGATTTCCAGCTCTTCCCTTTTTTAGTTTCGTTGAAGTTACTAATGGATTCCACAGTGGGGACCATTTGCCCTGATTTGCCTGGGAACCTCAGTCTGCAACTAGTCATGCCTCATCAGTGACGGTTTTTATGTTCAAATGTGCCTTGGTGTGCATAATAAATCATATTGTCTACCTCCAGGATAAGCTCATTAGGCAATGTGGAAGATGCTATACAGATTTGTGTTGGATGGTCCTCTTTAAACTCACGGAATACTCTTTTTGTGAACATAGGACTCCTTTCATTCTTAGTATCAGATATTGATGTGTTTACCATTTGTTTATTTGTCTGCGTTGGGTTTTTTCTTTTTTCTTTTTTGTTTTCTTTTCTTTTTTTTTTTTCTTGCGGCACTGGGGATTGAACCCATGACCTTGTGCTTGCGAGGCAAGCGCTCTACCAACTGAGCTACATCCCCAGCCCCTGTGTTGGGTTTTTTTATTGTTGTTGTTGTTTGGGGTTTATTGTTTGGTACTGGATATTGAACCCAGGGGCACTTAAGCACTGAGCCACATCCCCAGCCCTTTTTATTTATTTTAATACAGGATCTTACTAAGTTGCTTAAGGCCTTGCTAAGTTGCTGCACCTGGCTTTGACCTTGTGATCCTCCTTCCTCAGCCTCCTGAGCCATAGAATTATAGGCATGCACCACCTCCCCAGGCTTGTGTTTCTCCTTTGTAATTTAAACAAAGAAAGAAAGAAAAAAAAAACCTTTCTGGGCATCCTGAACTATATATCTAACCAAATGCACGTTGCCTTGATAATTGTTAGAAAGCTCAGAAGCAATATAAAATCTGGGACAGATTCAATATGAAATCTGAGCAACAGTATATAGAACTCTTTTAAGTTCATTTTAAGTTTTTTAGGTCTGATTTGTGTGTTGCCATATATTAATTCGCTGGTCTTTGTGAGTCCTGCAAAATCTTGTTTAAAATAAGGCAAGGTATTAAAAAATTTAAGGTACTTCAGTCTCTCAGGTTTCCTTTGTAAATGCTAAATGTAAAACAAAAGGAATCAGAGTAAGCATTTTTAATTGCCTTAATCGTTTTAAAGAGTAGGCACACTGGCTCTGTAGCATCTTTCCCCCTGCGGGACAAACACCATTCCCAATTTGAATGTCGGGAGTCTTCTCAGAGGGATGTTTTGAGCTTGGCCTTGTTTCACCTTTTGGAGGTAAATGTTATTATTCTATTACTGATGTTTTACTCTTGAGAATACTGAGTCTTGGAGAGCTGAGGTAATTTGCCTTGTGAACACACTGAAGGATAAATTATAAACTGGAACCTTGTCCACTTCCCCGTAAATCAGAGGCTGTAACTCTCTGCTGTGTGTCTCTGACCTCTAAAATTTCTTCTTGGTGGAAAAATATTTTCCTGAAAAACATTGTCTATATGGGCTATGTTTGACTTTTGCAAACAATCCACTTTTTAATTGCTTTTCTCCTTATTTTAAGTGGACCTTTTTATCGTTTACAAAATGTTTTTATTTATCATGGTGAGGACCTGGGATGGACCAAGAAGAGTTCCCAAAACAGGAAAGGAGGAGAATAAGATTGGGTTTGGTGGTTAAACTTCAAAATCCATGTCAGATATGGATCAGGACAGAGACATACAAAATTAACTTGAAGCATTTTAAGGGGCCTTCTGAAAGGCTGTAAATGGAACCAAAAATACGGTTCCTTTCTTCTTCTCAACAAATAATGGAGAATACCATGAAAGTTCATTTTTTATCTTTGACATTTATATTTTAATTGTGCATTTTAACCATACATTCCCCCCTAAAATTACAGCAGATTTTTAAATTTATTAGTGCATCATAGTTATACATGATAGTGGTTTTCATTTTGATACATTCATGAATGCATATAAAATAGTTTTCTCCATTTGAATCCCCAGTTCTTCTACTTTCCCTCTCCTCCTCCCTCCCACTTCATCCCCCAAACGACTCTTCTGACCCCCTTTCTATTTTCAGGACAGATTCCTGTTCGTTATTCCTTTTTTCTCTCTGACTTCCACATGAGAGAAAAGATTTGATCCTTGACTTTCTAAGTCTGACTTATTTCACTTAGCACGATTTTCTCCAGTGCCATCCATTTACCAGAAAAATGACATGATTCCATTCTTTTTCATGGCTGTATGGAACTCTATTGTGTATAGACACCACATTTTCTTTATCCATTTGTCTGTTGATGGACACTGAGGTTTATAGGTTGGCTGTTGTGAAACGAGCTGCTATAAACATTGAAGTGGCTGTATCACTGTTGTATGCTGATTTTAGATCATTTTGATATATACCAAGGAACGGGGTGGGCAGGTCATATGGTCATTCCATTCCTAGGCTTTTGAGGAATCTCCATGATGTTTCCAAATTAGTTGTACCGATTTGCAGTCCCACCAACAGTTTATGAGTGCAGTTTTTTCCCCACATTCTCACTAACATTTTTCATTATTTGTATTCATGGTGGTTTCCATTCTGAGGTGAGAAGAAATCTTAGTGTAGTTTTGATGATTTGTATTTCCCTGATTGCTACAAATGTTGAGCATTTTCTCATGTATTTGTGGGCCATTTGTAATCTTTTTTTATTTCACCAGTTATGTAATATTTTTTCTCTAAGGATTCTACAAATTGTCATATTTCAATACCATTACCATAAAATAGACCATGAATAAGAGTATTAATTTTGCTTATCATAGAACTTTTTAATATCTTTGGAATGATACTGAAATAAATTCCATCATTATCATAACATTTTGTGGAAGAAGTTTTATCACCTTTGTATTCATTGGTCTTTATTTGCTTTATCTTTATATAGGTTATGCGTAAAAAGCATGGCAAATAGATTTGATAATACCTTTGAGTATATTATTAGTAATTTGCTATTGCAATATAAAAGGAGCATGTAAAACTCTCAGCTAGATGAAGCGAACACTAGATTTTCATGTGCCAAGAAAATTTTAACCTAAGGCCCAACAAGAAAAATTCACATTTTTTTTTTAAATTTTACTGAAACTGTGAATTAGCTACAGCAAGCTTCTTCGCAGTCAGTGGTTTCTTATTTAAAACAGAGTGCTCAACAACCCAACTGTTGGAGACAATTTAGTTTCCACCCATGTGAATAGCAGGTGTTTCTCTAACACATACCACCTAGTACTAAATGAGCAGATTATCTTCCTATGTTTTATCCTGCTCCCACATGCTGACCTTAAGTAACTATTTTAGCATTGTGCTTTACTGCGCCAAATGAAACATCCTTTTTAGTATCCGCCCCCCTGATGCTGAACGCAGTAGTGTAACACCATCCTAATGTGTTGCCAAAAACTGTAGAAATGAAGCCAGGGATTTGGGGTGCCCCGAATTTTAGAGTGTACGTGCTTATAGTGCCTTTGAAGTCAGATGCCCCTGTCAGGAAAATGATGGTAGTTGGGTAGGTCAGTTGGAAATGAATTAAAGTTGAATATTCCTAAATTGTGATTCTTTCCCCTTTTTCCAGTAGATTTTCATTTAAAAAAATAATATATACAGACGTAAACCATCGAAGATGTGAAATGAATAGGATCGCTCTTGTTATCTTAAGACTTGTTAAGAACAAGTCTAAAAGGCAAAATCCACAGGGGTGGTGAGGGTGACATTACTTGCTTATCAAGAATTTAGTGGGGTGCAGGTAGGGGAGCCAGCTGCCTCCAGGTAAAGAGAGTGGGTAGGCTAGAGGATGCTTGGATAGCACAGCTCAGAAGGGCTGGGGGGACAGGAACAAGGAAGTTTGGGGTGAGATGGTCCTGGACTCTCCGTAGGACCAGAATGCTCTGCTGCAATGGGAACCCCAGCTTGCACACCGGATGGAGTTAGTTCTGGTCTCATGGGGTTTCATGAAGCTGGGGAAAGGGTTGTCCAACTGCACAGGGTCAGATTGTCTCCACTAGATGTGACTGAAGCCTCATCTCTTATGTCCTCTTAGCCTGAAATTTTGGGGATGCTTCATAATGCTTGATCCTTGGGTGTTGATTACCCCCACAATGTTCATGGCTGAGGCTGGCTTTGAACTTGCAATCCTCCTGCCTCAGCCTCCTGAGTTGCTGGGATTACAGGCATGTGCCACCCCATCCAGCTAGATAGTGTCCTTTAAAGTGGTTTCTACTAAAGACCATTTAGACTGTTTCCATTCTTGTTATTTTTGAAACAGTGCTGTGTCTGCAAACCTTATATGGAGACAGAAATTTGTCAAAATGCTTTCCAAAGTGACGCCAATAGAAACTTCCACCAATAATGGGTGAGATTTATCTTAGTACATATAAGGTTATTTTTCATGATATTTGCTTGTATGCCTTGTAACTGTAAAATGGAGTTTTTGTTTTTTTTTTTATATAAAAAGTACAATAACTTGTAAAATGGTTCAGATATTTACAAAGCAGAATATACGACCTTCCTACCAAAGAAAGAGATGCTATTTATTGAAAGCTACTATATTTCACGAGCTTAAGCAAGTTGATTTTTACAAGGCTGGGAACAGAGGACTATTTTTGTTATCAGCTAGGATGTGGGGAGGATAGGCCCAGCATGCTTCATTATCTCACTGTGAAATGATTACATAACTGCATACAATCACAACAAATTATTATGAAAATAAGAAATGCACTTTAACATGTTCCTTTCAGAAATACATAATTAAATCGCCTATGTATCCTGAACATTCAAACACTTCTTTCATTTAATGATAATATTCCAAGAATATTCCTCTGAGTGCGAGGGTCCTAGATAAATATTTTTTGGCTTACTGTGTAATGAGGTGCTCACCTATTCATTTTAAATATTCGATAGAAAACCAATTAATGCCAAATGGTTTTTTGGCAAATGTCAGAACTGAGATGAATTCAGTCAACGCAGGCTTATGTCTTAATGAAAGCGAACGTGTCACAGAGGTTTCCTGTCACCATGTGGACTGAGTCCTCCTGCAGACCTTAAGCATTTGTGGTCCTTCCTACGGGTGGTGGTGCATGCCTGTTATCCCAGCAGCTTGGGAGGAGGAGGCAGGAAGATTGCAAGTTCAAAGTCAGAGTCAGCAGCATAGTGAGGCCCTTAGCAACTAAGCAAGACTCTGTTTCAAAGAAAAAAAAAGAATAAAAAGGGCTGGAGATGAAGCTCAGGGGTTGAGTATCCCTGGGTCCAATATCTAGTACCAAAAATAGAACAAAAACAAAGAAACAAGAAAAACAGAACAAAGATGGTGGTGTTGAGCTCCCTGGCCTGACTTACCTATTTTACATTTATTTCATTTATGGTCCATGTAGGCTTATTAAATCCGAGTCCCCTCCCAATTTGCAGAATCAAGAGGCTTTTTCAGAGTGGGGTGCAGGAACCTGCATTTGGAAGTTGACCCCCTGCTGATTTTTATAGACCCAAATGCATTTTGCTCTTTATCAGAAATGATTGCTTCTGTTTTAATGAGCAGAGGTGACTAGACTGTAAATAATTCAGATTTAGACTTCTTACTGTGGTGGCGTGATTTAGTCCAGACTCAGAACCTCCTCTAGAAATGACGGATTTCATTTTCAGTCTTTTTCTCTTACTTCATTTTCTCTTGTGGCAGGATGTCAGCCGGCCATGAGCCGCCCCAAAGCAGGCTCCACGCAAAGCCACAAAGAATCTGCTTTAATTTTTATTATAAGTAGATATTTCTTCATGATTTATACTCAGTGGCTTCTGAAAAGACTCGAGTTGGCTTACAGAAGGAAATTAATATAAAATAGGACAAGCACAGATAAAATACAAGGAGATCATTTAAAAGGATCAAAGCACCTGGGAGACATTAATCCTAACAGTTGGGAAGCATCCTGAAAGCTCAAACCAAAATGGGAACATGTTGGTTTAGAAATTCTCCTCTTGGGTGTAGGAAGCATATATGGTTACCAGACCGTGCAACTGTCTTCTGGAGCCTGGCAGGGCATGCACCTGTGTTGTTCAGTGATAGACATCAGAGAGAGGGAGGGGGGAGAGGGAGGGAGGGAGGGGGAGAGAGGGAGAGAGGGAGAAAGAGGGAGAGGGAGGGAGAGAGAGAGAGGGAGAGAGAGAGAGAGGGAGAGAGGCAGAGAGAGAGAGGGAGAGGGAAAGAGGCAGAGAAGTGCAAGAGACAGAGACAGAGAAGCAAGAGAAAGAGAGAGAGAGAGAGAGAGAGAGAGAGAGAGGCAGAGAGAGAGTGACAGAGAGAGGGAGAAGGAGAGAGACAGAGACAGATAGAGGGAGAGAGACAGAGAGAGGGAGAGACAGGGAGAGAGACAGAGAGAGAGAAAACCAGCACTCTTTGCCAAAAGGTATAGAAAAGTCATTGTCAAATAGGCCATTCTGGTTGATCCTGAGGCCATTCTTCTCAATGTAGCCATGAAAGATATTTCTCTTTGAAATACTTGAATATAATAGCAGGTGCTTAGTGTTTATTCTGCCCTGTTTATGGAATTTAATCTTTTCAACAACCCTCTAAATGGAGGCCACGTTTGCCCTCTTGTTTTATAGTGGGAAACCAATAGGTATGCGTGTGACAACTGAATCATTGATGAGTTCCTCGGGCTCGCAAGCGGCGTTCTGACTTGAGAGCGCGTGTTATTATGGTCTCCACGCTCCACACATCTGTCAGGTTCAGCTGTGTGCCTGGACCTCAGACAATCCATTGCACACATTGGAGAATGAGGATGAACGAAGAGGTTTGGTTTGGGTTTTGGTGCTGGGGATGGAGTCCAGGGCCTCAGGCCTGCCAGGCAAGTACTTCCCCACTGAGCCACATCCCAGGCCAGGAGTCATTTTTTATATCACCCACAGTATATCTTATTTCTAGGCCATGACAAGTGTCTTAGTCATTTACTGGCGTGGTATCAACTTGTTCTGTTTCGACTATTATTGGTCAAAGAAATGTACCTGCTGACGTGTCTCGTATGGTCACATGCATGGCATAGAACGTGTGTAGACGGGACAGAAGCAGATAGTAGAAAGACAGAGCTGTTTCCTGTTCTCCCTGGACACAGGGCTCACCCACTTCAGAGTGATGTGAGCCATGGAATGACCTGGACCAAGAACAGAAAGGTTCTCCATCTCCAGATGGTCCAGGAGTTATATCTAGTAAGCAGAGGAGAAATTGGTTAAGGACTCGAGACAGCTGCCCCATGGGACATAGAAGCAAAGCCGTCATCTGGAACATCCCACAGCTCTTCCCAGCTGAGTGCCCCATTCATAAGATCACAAGGCGATGGTCACCTGGATCACCCAGTTTTTACCTGGACTGTGTCCTGATGGGTCTGCCACAATGATTTATTCCCCCAGTAGCCAAAAAAAAAAAAGAACTTATAAAATCATTTTCATCTTTTTATTAAAAACTTTCATATTTGTAAATATAGAGCAGTTTGATTTGGGGTGCAGAGGACTCTTGCTTCTGCTTCTGGAAGCAACAGCTTAGCTCCCTGATGACCCCCTACTGTAGGATGCTACCATCTGCATCTTAATGGTTTGTCCCATGGGACATAGTTAGCGGTCAGTCTTGAACCGCTGAGACCATTACCATGACATTCCTGAAAACACAAAGTAAAAGCCGGATCCTTGAGCTCAATATGCTTCGATGTGTTTGGAGAACCTTTCAGTGAGTCTTATTTTCCATTTTCCATTAGTTCCTTTATTCACAGTTGACAGCCCCATCTTTCAGAATGATAAGCTAGACGTCTTCCATCTGTGCTTCCAGTTCACCTTCCATCCCGCCATTTTCTCTACAAGACCCATGTGGACTGCATCAGGGGGCTCTCTTGCTTTTTCTGACTTTGGGTGGTTTGGGATAATGGGAGACGGTGATTGGAAGTGGGAGGTTGGAAGAGGAAAAGGCAGGGTGTTCATTCCTTTGCTGTGTCACCATATTTGTTCTAGCACTCCCATAAGGGAGGCTGCTGTTCCTAACAGTTCAGATGTGCAGAAGCCCTTCTGGGCTCTGGAACTCTTCCTTCTCCTCACTTTCCAGCCTAATCATGAAGATGGTCCCTGGGTGAGTCTCCCTGCAGTACTGCATCGTCCCCATTGGCTTCCTTAGTCTTGATGTCAGACTCCCCTCCTGACACCCACAGAAACAGCCATGGCTGCTGCCGGGATCCTGATGAGCATGCACCCATGAGAAATCACAAACCAAAGAAGGAAATGGTCTTCAGAACGTTCCCCTACTGTGCATGCCATTTGCATAGAATAAGAACTGGCATGGGACATTCATGTTAGGATTGGCAAACTCTGGGATACAAGTCCCTAGGTCTGTCTAAATGGCAAGGCTGTGCACCACCTATCCCTGATCTCTAGAAATGCAAGCGTGAGTGTTTTGACTTCCAGATGCAAAATACATTGCAGGCAATAGAAATGCAATGCAAGGTCACATCTGTAATTTACAATTTTCTGGTAGCCACATTTAAGAAAGCAAAAAGTAATAAGCACGATTACTTGATATATTTTGTAACAAAATATTGTTTCGACGCATAGTCAATAAAAAGTTATCACCAATATATTTTATTCTTTTCCCCCCATATCAAGTCTCTGAAGTCCTTGAGGTGTTTTGTAGGTATAGCCCATCTCAATCCACACTAACCACATTTTAGGGACTCAGGGGTCACCTGTGACCAGTGACCACAGCATTAGGTCAGCTCAAGATGACACTATCAATATGTGATTTAAAGAGTCTCTACACACACACGCGCATGCACACACACACACACACACACACAACAACTTCAACAGAATTGCACCGTAAGATGTACCTGTGCCAATCTAAATAAACCTAAAGGTATGTCGATCTGCAGATCTAAGTACCTCTCTCTTCTGCCGCATAATGCTGCAAAACAGCAGGACTTGGAACATAGGATAACTCCACATCAGCTGTCAGAAGCCTCCTGAGGTTGTTCAGTCAACTAATATTCCCAAATTATCGATGAGGAGTCTGAGTCATAGAGGAAGCAGACAGACAGCCCCAAGTTACCATGCTGTTAAACAGCAGATCCCATGAGCTTGAACCCACTTCTGACTCTACACCAGAAGGACCTCATGCACTAAGTCAGGTATGTGAGCCTTGCAGGTTTGACCAGAGGGCTATTGATTTTACCTGCAGTGGTTGAAAAGGAAACAGATTTTTAATTCTGACATTTGCTTACCTTTGCTTTAGGCATAAGCTTTTGGAGTTAGTGGTGGCGGTGTAAAGATCAGATCTGTGAAGATTTACCTTTAAACAGAGCTGTCATATGTGATTGTGACAGCTGGGTACTGCTCACGTCCTGAGTCTCCCATCCACATGGCCATCCACATGAAGTGGAGCCTTAGGTGGTGCAGTACACGGACTGTGCAACCCTCCTTGGCTGCCCTGACTTTTTGGGCAGTTCTCATTGAGAGTCTGCATAAAATATATTATTGCCGGCATCATGCTTGAGACATGCTTCTTTTGTTTACTGTCACAGTTAAATACATTCCTTGTTAAAGCATTTCTATTTAATTTCAATGGTCCTAGTCGAAGGCGTTCATAAAACAAGAGTAGTTTTAGTGTTTCTGTGTTGATTCCTAGGACATTTTGGAAAGTGTTGCATTGCAAACACCATTTTACCTATGTTGAGAACTAGGACATTTTAGAAAGTGTCGCATTGCAAACACCATTTTACCTCCTGACTGAAACGTATCATTAGTGCATTAGATGTCATGAATGCCTTCCATGACATTGAGCACAGAAAGCTCAGTGTTCACCTTGGAGCAATAATAACGTATCCATGTAGGTACTATAGATTGCAGTGATTCCGTTTGTCAACTGCAGAAAAGATGGCTGTACTTGATTCTTCTGATCTACATGTTTTATCATCTTTGTATCTCACGATGTCTACTGACACGCCTCAGAAAGATATTTGGGTTCTAATGTAAAAATATTCATCATCATTCATAGTTAATACATACAGATCTCCTCCATTTATGGATTTAATTAAGATTTTTAAATGGTTGATGCCATCCTTTAATTGAGCAGCCAAGGGACGTGTCAGATTCAGCAGCCCACACCTGACAGGTTTGTAATTGAGAAAATTTAAGTTTTTGCTGAAAGCGCCTTAATTAAAATGGTTTACCTAAGAATCTATCAAAATGTAGGACAGTTGGAAATGAAACTAAGCCAGATCTAGTTTAAAATGCATGTTGGAGTAGGGGGAATCCAGGGAAAGGATTTTTGCTGAGGACTGGAATGTTTAGTGTTGTTGGATGTAGAAGAATCCAGAGAAGTGCACCATGATCTTGCAGCTTGTCTATTGTCAATCAGGTGGAACGTTTTAGGAATCTACTGCTCAGGCCCTCTTTAATCTGCACAGCCAGTGTGAGAAAGGCCCAGGTGTTTGAGTGCCCCTGATTCCCAAGGCCTAATATTCCCTCTGGCTTTATCTGCTTTTGATATTTTTCACCACCCAGTAAGGATTGGATGGTTTTCCCCCAAATCTTGATGAGGTCCTTACCCAGCACCTTGTAATGTCACCTTATTTGGAAACAGGGTCATGCCAGATGGGATTGGTCAAGATGGGGGCACACTGGGAGAAGGGCCTATGGCAGTGACTGCAGGCAGTCGAGCAGGGTGTCCACAAGTCAAGGAGGTCAGAAGTGGCCAGGAGCTGGCAGGAGGTAAGGAAGGATTTCCCTGCAGGTTTCATAGGGAACATGACCTACCAAAACTTAAATTTAGACTTCCAGTTTCCAGAATCATGAGAGAGACCTTTCTGTTGCTTTAACCACATATCATGGTTCTTTGCTCTGAGGGACCTAGCAAACCACAACAGCACCCACCAAGAACCAGTCAGGCCTCAGGAAGCTCAGGGAGTACTGCTAAGCCCTTAGCTAATCCTGTGATAAGGGATCTAATAACAAAGACCTCCCAGGGAAATAGCATGGAGGCTGAGATTCGAAGGGCTTAAGGGAAGCAGCCAAGTGGAAGGAGCAGAAGGAAGACCTGCAAAATAGAGAGTGGTGTGTCATGTGCAATGTAGAAAGTTCCGTCTGGCTGAAGTAGAGCATGTCATGTGGAACAGGCAGATAGAGCGGAGATGAACAGGCTTAGCCCCTGTGAAATCCCATAGAACATGCAAAAGAGTTTGGCTGCATGTTTAGGGCACCTGGGAGCCCTGCAGAAGAGTGGCAGGCCAGACATGCATGTGAGGGACTGGTCTGGCCATGGCTGATGGCATGGGTCACAGGAGGGCAGGATTCGGCAGGAGCAAGGGCCACCTGCTCCTTCAGATTCTCCATGACTAGGATGGGTAGGGAAGCAGGAATGAATGGCAGCACCAAGAGGATCCCAAGGCCAGGAGGAAGGAGAGAGCCAGAGAGCGGGGCTGATGCAGGGCTTCCCACTGCCAAGCCCCAAACCAGGCCTACTGGCTGCTTGGTCCATGCACTTCTTTGCTCTGGCAAACCTGGGCCCTTCTCCCTAAAACTCCTGTGACCACCTTGAGGTTGGAGTTCCTGCCCTCTTCTACAGATGCCTTCCACTTGACTTTCTGGTCAAACCCAATGTCAACTGCAGACTCCAGGGCAGCTCCCGGTGGGAATCTTATGTGCCATGTCCCCACTGGAGGTGACACTGAATCTACATTTGTTGAGAGCCGTGGGCTGTGAAGCCAGGCTATACACGCCTGGGGTCCAGTTCTCACTTGTGAACTGCATAACTTTGAACAGCTCACCTGCTCTCATTGTGCCTCAGTTTCCTCATCTCCCAAACAGGGAAAAACAGAAGTGTCTCCTACTAGTTTGATGTGAGGGTCACGCTGTGAGTTAGCTCTTGCAGACAGCTATGTGAGCACCCAAAACTCAGTATGATCCAGTTCAATGCCACCTGTTATCATAGCTGCCAAACCCGAGCATCACCCATTCAGTGATGGGAGTGATGGAACATTCTAGATTTGCACTTGCGCCTGCCTTCTGTGCAGGGAAAAGGGTGTGAATTAGGATTGTGGAAATAAGAGAAGAAGAGAAAGGTTCTAGGAATGGCTCTAAGGGATAAAATTAGGTGATTGATTTTAGGTGTGGAAATATCGATGCAGAAGAAATGAAAAGCTTACAGGGAAATTATTTCTTTGGTTTGGGAGAAGACTGTCTTGAAACAAAGACATTGTTTGGAAAAAGAAAAGTTTAAACAGAATAGACTGCTTTTGGATAGAAATGAGAAAGGAAGACTCTTCCCATAATTAGACCCTGTGAAAATGTAGGAAAGCCTGGTGGGTTCAGTGATCATCCTTCAGCTAGGAAAAGAGAAAGAAATCAGATGTGTTTACCTGGCAGAGAAGAGACTGACTCTTGGTGGTGGACTGACTTTGAGTACAAATAGCTCTGACCTCCTGGGGTGCGAAACTGGAGTGTGTGTGTGTGTATGTGTGTGTGTTCACAGGACCACCTTGTCATGGAAAGATCGAGTTTTTGTTCACCAAGGGGATGTTTCGGAATGCAAACTTGGGCAAAATGGGGAAACCCTCTTCTCAGCTACTATGCTGAGCCAAAAAGCCTCAGACCTTGTTATGAAAGTTATACAGACATTGAAATCCAGAAAACAGGAGTAGAGAGATCTAAGTGTTGCAAGTCCAGATTACAGAATGTGTAACTGTGGGGAAGTATATTCTATGATAATAGTCATCTGATGTATCACGGCTAAATGCAAAGCAGAATTTATTTTGAGAGCAACATTATAGGTTTGATTAAGTGTTCTTCTCCAGTTTAATGATTCCTGACAGCTTTAATAAATAAGCAGATCCAAAAGAATAATGCACCCCATTTAATTCGGGGGCACATTTATTCCAACAGAAATATACTCAGATCTGTCACATTTTCATTTCATTTTACCTCCTACGTCGGCACCGAGTTGCCCTGATTACTTTCTAATTTGTATACATTTTTGTGCTGTAAAAATTTAAAGAAACCCAGCCAGGCCCGGTGGCGCACGCCTGTAATCCCAGCACTTGGGAGGCTGAGGCAGGAGGATCGCGAGTTCAAAGCCAGCCTCAGCAACTTAGTGAGGCCCTAAGCAACTCAGTGAGATCCTGTCTCTAAATAAAATGCAAAATAGGGCTGGGGATGTGGTCAGTGGTGGAGTGCCCTGGGTTCAATCCCCAGTACCAAAAAAAAACAAAAA
>JAJEJO010004224.1:364017-414991 GCA_020662805.1 Glaucomys volans
GTCTTTACTTATTCTGGATCTTGGAAATAACTTCTAAAGAAAACAGGCAGTGTGAATCTGTGCTTGTTTGCTTAGCCAGAGCAACTGCATATTCACAAGTGTACTGATAGCCACGTTCCCATGGCAACTAGCAGGCTATCATAATATTTATACCCATCTATTTTGCTTTAGTTTATATTAGGAAATGGTGTTTCAATGACAAAATATATAACTTTATTTTCTTAAATAACTTGATATTAGGTGGGGTTTTTTTGTTTGTTTGTTTCTAGGTTAAATGTTTTTTAAAAGCTTACTTCACGAAGAGTAGCAAGAAGCCAAATAAAAATGTCATTTCGGTTACTCCCTGTAAATTATAAATTACATACATCCAACTGTTTGTAAAATTTTGAAGCTGAGATCTGTGACATAGTAGCTCTGACTCAGTGTTAAAGTCGGGGGGATTCACGAGTTTTCCTCTATTCCCCAATTACATTCTGTGGCAGCCCTATGTTCTAGCCCTTTGCTTTGTAAGCTTTAAGCTAATGTTCAAGAGATCCACAGCAGAAGAGCAGAAATCAAGAATGCAGAGTAGTCATCTAAGATATTCTCTCTCTCCTACCATTGGACTTAAGTTGTTTTTTTTTTTTGTATTTTTTTTGTGTGTGAGTATGTAGATTAATATAGGATTGCAAACACATGATATATCTTATGGAAATTACCTAATCTTTTCTTCCTTTTCTTTCTTTTTTTTTTTCTGGGGTGCTGGGGATTGAACCCAGGGCCTTGTGCTTGCGAGGCAGGCACTCTACCAACTGAGCTACATCCCCAGCCCTACCTAATCTTTTCATGCATAAATACACACAAAATATTGTTCTGTGTTTCAGAAAATTGCTTCTGGTTTTATGAGGCTTGTATTCTAGTGGTAGAAGTGGGTGCTAAAGTAATAAACAGTAAGCACCTCCTATAATACTACATAATGACGTGGAAGAAACTTGAAGATACGCCGGGTGTAGAAATGATGGGAGCCCCTTACTTTGAAGTATGGTGTTGCTTATGTTCTGAAAGTTTTCTCGTTGACCACCATCTTGGATCTTTAGATAAAATCAATGGATCCCTGTGTGTACATTAGCCCTTGTTGTTGAGAAAGGAAACCATGCACCATGTGGATGGGAAACCAACTGGCCAGATTCAGAAGGGAAGTGTCACTCACCCTGTGGGCACTTGCAAGACTTGTTGAATGACAGATGCATGATTGAAAGAAGAAACATACCTACGTATGACTATGCAATAGGATATGAACCATCCATTTATACTTTCTTAGGTAAAGTGTCCAAGACTGAAAATGAGTCAGAAACTTAAACCTTAATCCAGGTATAGTAGCACTTCTTCCCCACCTTAGAAGTCAGAGAATGTGCTGCCCGCCTGGCTCTCAAACTACCAGAGGGTGACATTAGCAAGATCTTCCTCTCTTGCCCCTGATTGAATCATGTTAAAATTGGGCATAACTATAACCAGATTGCCTTTCTCAGTATTTTTTTTTTTTTGAGCATCATAAGATAGCATGTGTGCTATCTGGAGCTCCTTGTACACTTAGGTCATTATCAGTCCTTTAGAATGTCATCACCCAGGTATGGTGGCACATGGCTTTAATCCCAGTGTCTTGGGAGGCTGAGACAGGATTGTGAATTCAGAGACAGTCTCAGCAACAGTGAGAAACTAAGCAACTCAGTGAGTCCCTGTCTCTAAATAAAATACAAAATAGGGCTGGGGCTGGGGCTCAGTGGTCAAGTACCTCTGGGTTCAGTCCCCAGTACCCTCCCAAAATAAAATTAGATAAAATGCCATCATATTTTGCTTCAATTAGGGAAGTTTTCTCTTTCAGATGGTTCATAAAATAATCTTTGATGTCCCTAACCCTCTTATTTCAATGAAAATTTGGGATTTGAAGTGATCAGATAATTAAAGAGAAAAGCAGACTCAATTGAGTTATCCCTCCTGAAATTAGGAACTTTTTCAACATCAGCCTATAGGATTGCTCACCACCTGTGAGCTAGGCCATTAGTGTGGAGAAGTATTGCAGAGTGAAACATTAAAAGAAATGAACTGCTGTTGGCAAGTCAGGGGAGGGGAGGGTTCTGTGTCTGACTTATGTCTGTGTGCAGAGTTAGGGGAATTGCCAAATTATGCTAATTTATTTTTAGTTTCATTGTTTCTGTGATGGATGGAAGTAAGTTTATACTCTGCCATCTTACAGCTATTGTTTAAGATCATGTGTGAATGACAGGCAACTAACTCTTCCGTGAAATTTCTATTGGTCTTGGTGACTGACATGCCAAGCCAACCACAGATCGCAAATATCAGGAGCTTTAAAACGTGCTTCACGTTTTGAATTCAGCAAACACTATTGAGCAACTACTGTACCAATTGCAGTGGGGTGGGAGGAATAGAAATTGTGGTGTGCAACCAGGCATGGTGGTGCATGCCTGTAATCCCAGCGACTCGGGAGGCTGAGGCAGGAGGTTCAAAGCCAGCCTCAGCAACTTAGCGAGGCCCTAAGCAACTCAGTGAGACCCTGTCTCTAAATAAAATACAAAATAGGGCTGGGGATGTGGCTCAGTGGCTGAGTGTCCCTGAGTTCAATCCCCGGTTCCAAAAAAAAAAAAAAAAGAGAAATTATGGTGTGCATGGAAAGAGAGAAACCGGCCATTAAAATGTAAGTGGATAAATACAGATAAACTGCTGGTGTTGCTTGTTAGGGTTCAGATATGACGTGTCCCCCAAAGGCTCACGTGTGAGATAGGGCAAGGAAGTTCAGAGGTGACCTGATTGGACTCTGAGAGCCTTAGCTTACTCAGTGCATTGATGTCCTTGAATGGATTAGCCAGGTGGTAACTGTAGGCAGGGAGGGAGTGGCTGGAGGAGGCAGATCACAGGGGCATCATGCCTTTAGGGTTTTGTCCCTGGCAAGCTGAACTTAGTGTCCCTGTTTCCTAGTGGCCATATTCTAAGCTGCTTTATTCCAAGACATTTTTCTGCCATGATGTTCTGCCTCACCTCGGGCGCGGAGCTGTGGAGCTGACCCTCTGTGGACTGAGACCTCTGAATCCATGACTCCCAAATAAACTTTTCCTCTTCTCACTCTTCTTGTCTGGTCTTTTGGTCACAGTGATGAAAAATCTGACTAAAATGTTGCAGGTTTCAAGGGAAAAAATTTATTTTATCTGGGCTTGAATGACAAATCTGGAGAGATGTGGCTAGAAGAAGATTCTGGGCTTATCCCTGTCCAGACAGGAGAAGCTGCCTGCTAACACTTAGTGATCATCCACTGTATTCCAAGAATTCTGCATTTATTCTCTCATGTAATTCTCTCAGTTGGCTTCCAACACTGGTTAAAATATCTGCATCATTTCAACGGAAAGTTTGATATTAGGAGTCTGAGAAATTTCTAGAAAATCATAAAGTTAGAATGCACAGTGGATATTCCCACTGACTCCTGTCTGACTTCAAATTTTTTGATCAAGACATCATCAAAAGACATTTTAATCTAGTATAATAAAAAGTTTTTTAAAGATGTTTGAGAACATAGATAAGGTAACTGCACTGAAATGGTATGATTGATTCCCACTTCCAGAATATTGTCATTTTATATGACTTCTTTATTTTTGAAACGGTAAGCGGGTGTTACTAAGTGATCTCTGAAGAACCAATTGTTGCAACTTTTCTTTGTATCCTCCTTTGTGATCAAAGAACTGTGATCAGTTTTGGAAATGTGGCTTTCTTTAAGAGTCTTTAAAATGTAGCTATCTTTTTGAGACAGGGTGTTGCTGAGTTGCTTAGGGCAATGTTACATTGCTGAGGCTGCCCTCCACTTTGCAATCCTCCTGCCTCAGCCTCCCGAGTTGATGGAATTATAGGTGTGCAGCACTAACTTTTAAAATGTAGCTTTCAGAAGGATTTTATGAATTACCTCAAACATTACCTCTGCCTGGAGATCTTTGTTTCCAAGAAATGGAAAACGGATCCTAATTTTTCCACAGAAAATGGAGGAAAAAAATTGGTTTTGATAACAAAACAATTTGCATATTCATACATATGCATATGGTAAAGATGTTTGTCTCATTCTCTTTCCTTCCCCATCCCCTCCCCACCCCTCATTCTCCTCTATACAATCCATCCCTTCTCCATTCTTCCCATATTTCCCCCACATCCTCGCTATGTGTCATCAACCACTTATAAGAGAAATCATTCAGCCTTTGGCTTTTTGAGATTGGCTTATTTCACTTAGCATATTCTCCAACTCCATCCATTTACCTGCAAATGCCATAATTTTATTTTTCTTTAGGGCTGAGTAATATTCCATTGTGTATATATACCACAGTTTCTTTATCCGTTCATCTATTGAAGGGCATCTAGGTTGGTTCCACAATCTAGCTATATAGTGAATTGGGCTGCTATAAACATTGATGTGGCTGCATCACTGTAATGTGCTGATTTTAAGTCCTTTGGGTATAGGCCAAGGAGTGGGATAGCTGGGTCAAATGGTGGTTCCATTCCCAGTTTTCTAAGGAATCACCATACTGCTTTCCAGAGTGGCTGAACCAATTTGCAACCCCACCAGCAATGTATGAGAGTACGTTTTTCCCCACATCCTCGCCAACACCTCTTGTTGCTTGTATTCTTGATGACAGACATTCTAAATGGGGTGAGATGATATCTTAGGGTAGTTTTGATTTGCATTTCTCTTATTACCAGAGATGTTGAACGTTTTTTCTTATATCTGCTGATTGCTTGTAGATCCTCTTCTGTGAAGTGTCTGCTCATTTCCTTGGCCCATTGTTTTCTTTTTTTATGGTACGTTTATTAAAGAGCAGACCCGTCAAGAGCATCAGCTTAGGGTATTGCTCAATCTCTGGTTCAGTTTACTCTTTGTTTCTGACAGAGGGCTTTCTTATTTGTTGTAGTTAGAACCAATAATTAGATTCTTTTTGAATTTTTTTTAAACAGTAAATTTTGCTCTGAGTACAGAAATGTGTATGTGTTTTATTTTATTATTATTATTTTTTTTGTTCGTTTCTGTTTGTTTTCACTGTGCCAAGCACACTCCTCTGAGTCAGGGTTAGACAGTGGGAGCTAATTGAGTTGTTTGTATAAACTACACCCATTGTGAATTCTCCACGATTTCCAATTATTGTTTTTCTTTGCATTTGAGTGATAATTTAAAAAATAGTTCTGATGCCATCTGGGTGCAGAAATAGAATAAGTAGAACAAAGGGTTTTTTATTAATCTTGTTTCCTCAAGCTTTTCTGTTGTATGCTCACTCTATTCCACTTATTTTAACATTAGTTTTGAAGAAAGAAAGGGTAAATTTCCTTCATTGAGTTTTTCAAAAGCCTCTAAATTTGTTTTCATATAAACAAATCTCTTTCTTTTCAAATCCACATTTCATCACCTATTCTGGTTTTGCTCTAGTAGCTTAATTTCAGTGAGAATGTTACCAGCATAATAAATACATATAAATGGAAGCAGGGGACATGATAACTAGAGAGTACCTACCAGACATAACTGAGAGTATCCTCCTGGGAAGGGATAAGCTGATTAGGTTGAGGCCAGTGGTCCTGGGCAGGCTCAGTAGGTCTGCTGAAGTCTCCTCCGGTAGGAGGTCCCTGCCCTCACCCTTAGTGTCCTTGAACAGACCAACCTAAAATGCAATTACTGCATGCATTCAGAATGTTCTTCCCCACATAGGAAGATTGTTTTTGACTAGCCCTTGGAGATAAGTACACTCAACCTTAGTTGAGAGCAGAGGAGGGAGGGCATAAGCAAAGAGTTAGACTTGGAAACACTGAGAGCCATGTTTTCTTGTGTAACACCTGGAACTCCAACATACTCTTCTTGCACACAACTGTTGAGTGGTTGAATGAATGTTGGGTCAGGAACACAAAGTTTGTCACCTAGTCAGGGAGGCATGAATTTGGATTATTTTTTAGCAAGTGTCAAAAACTGATGATGTATTTCATGAGAGCCCTGAATTCAGGTCTGTTGGTTGAGGATGGATAGATGGGATGGGAGGTGAAGAAGCAAGGTGCAGAGGCCAGCTTAGAAATTTGCTGGACGACTTGCATAGTTGTTGTTGTTTAGTAAGAACTGTCCCCTGAAAGGTCATGTGTGAGACAATGCAGGAAAATTCAGAGGTGGCACGATCAGATCATGAGAGATGTAACTTAATCAATAAATGAATCCATTTGATGGATTAATTATTTGAAAAGACTATGATACAGGATGGTAACTGTAGGCTGGTAGGATGTGGCTGGAGAAACCAGGTCACTGGGGACATGACTATGGTTTGTATTTTGGCCCTGAGAAGTGGAGTATGCTCTCTCTTTCTCCCCCTCTCTCTCTCTCTGCTTCCTGGTTCACATGAGGTGAACAACTCTCTTCCTCACACCCTTTCCACCATGATATTCTACCTCACCTCTGGCCTTGAGCAATGGAGTTGGCCAGCCATGGACTCAGACCTTCAAAACTGTGAGCCCCAAATAAACTTTCTCTCCTCTAAAGAGTTCTCATCAGGTATTTTGGTCATAGCAATAAAAAGCTGAGCAACACAATAGTACAAACACAAAAAGACCTGGATTTTAGATCACAGGAAGTAGGTGTGAGTTGGCTTCACCACTCACTGGATCACCTCCCTCAGATTCTGTAAGATCTTTGAGCCACAGTACTCTGGAAAATGGAAAAATAATACCTTTATAGTAGAGCTTTTTTGAAAATTAGGTGAGATGGATTCTAGATAATTTGATCAGAATGCCTAGCAAATCCAGCCATCCATTATTCCTTCACATATTCATTTTGATAATGCTGAAGCAGTGTGTTCTCAGGGCACCAGGGATGCTAAGTTAAAAAAGGTGAACTAGATCCATATGCTTAATACAGGCTGAATGAAAAACTTCTAGTGAAAATAATATGGTAGCACTAAGAAATGAGGAAAGGTAAGAGGCAGGCTGGAATTTGCAAAGCAATTAACATGATCAGATTTCATTAACTGAGTGAATGTAGGAAACAAGTGACAAATTGGACATGGTGGTCTTGGAGAAAATAACAAAGATGTAAGTTAGAAGAGGAATTGAATTGCAGGGGTCACCATAGGCAACAGGAATGCACTGCTGAATGTGAGATGGCAATTAAGCATTCCAAGAATGTCTGGAAGGATTCAGAAAATGCATGTTTTAAATTAAAATTTTAATGGATACATCATTGACTGAGTCATGGTACTAGAATTTTATACTTGGTGAAGTTTCAAGAAAATTGTAGGGAAAAATAAGAGCGACTTTTACTATTGAACATGTATATATTAGGTACTATTTTAAGTAATTTTCTTAAATTATTTCTTCTGCTCAATAGCAGAAATAATTGGCATTATTATCTTTAATTTAGAGGTAGAAAGAAATGTGGATCAACCAATGAAGTTAACTGCCTTAGATCAAAGAGCTGAAGAGTATCAGGTTGGGATTATATGTCTTGTCTGACTCCAGAGGATAAAGACTTAAGTTCAAGTCAAGTTAAAAAGTGGAAGGAAACAAAGACAATCATGTATCTGGGCTTGGGGATGCTTAAGAAATGTTACCTATGAAATGATTAGAAGCTATGTTGTGATTTTCAGATAAATGGATGGAATTGGAGAATATCATGCTAAGTGAAATAAGCCAATCCCCAAAAACCAAAGGCCAAATGTTTTCCTTGATAATTGGATGATGATACATAATTGTGTTGGGGGGTGTGGGGGGTGAGAGAAGAATGGAGGAACTTTAGATTATGAAGAGGGAATTGAGAGGGGAAGGGGGCCAGGGTGTTAAAGACAGTGGAATGAGACAGACATCATCACCCTATGTACATGTATGATTACACGAATGGTGTGAATCTACATCATGCACAACCATAGAAATGAAAAGTTGTACCCCATTTGTGTAAAATGAATCAAAATTAAAAATAAATAAATAAATAAAAAGATGGAATGATTTGTGCATGTAGAAAAATTGTTAAGAAGAGCTGGGTACAGTGACGTGAGCCTTTAGTCTCAGCTGCTCAGGAGGCTAAGGCTCAAGGTCTGACCTGGGAGCTCAAGGCCACCCTGGGTAACATATGGAGACTCGGTCTCAGAAGACAGAACAATGTGAAGGAGAGGCAAAAGAGATTGGAAACAGAGTTATGAAACCAGAAACTTAGAGGAGCAAAGAGTCTCTACTCCATCATGAGGGATGCATCCTCCACCTTGCGCTTGAACAATTGCTTCTTTTTTCAAGAGGCTTTTCAGATCTGCAATGTAGAGTCCTTTCTGAGAAATTCTTGTAAAACTCAGAGGGCAGGTATTATCCCCACTTTATAGATGGAAAGCAGAGAGTGATCAGGGACATCTCTCTCATCAGGAGGATCTGGAGCATCTCTGCTCAAGGCAGACATTCCCTGTGTTACCATTGCTGTGTTCTTTTCCTGTGTCTCACCAGTAGAAAGGTAGCCAGTCTGCAACACAAACAGGAAGGACTGAACTTCTGCAGGGAGACCCGCCTTGGAAAACCCAAAGCAAATGAGATAATGGATGCACAGAAAATTGAACTCACTTCAAACATCCACTGAGTACGTACCCAGTGCCAAGAAATAAACAACAGTCTAGAGGTATGCAGATGACATTGACATCACCAGATGGGAACATGTGAAAGTGTAGAAAGTACCCTGGTGAAAGAATGAAGGTGTCAAGGACTTCAAGGAGAGATGGGGCAGAAGTTGGTTTTGAAGATGAGAGAAAATGTGCTATTTCCATGAAGGAAAAGGATCACCATCTGCATGATGTGGACTTGGACTCACATTTTGTGCTGGGGGAAACCCCAGTTGTTACTCACTGCCTCAATATATGTGGTCAAGAGTTAGGAGTGCAGAAGCAATGGAATTGCTCTAGTTTGTTCAGTCTCTGTTATGGTTTGGATGTGAGGTGTCCCCAAAAGGCTCATGTAGGAGACAGTGCAATAAGTTTCAGAGGAGAAATGATTGGGTTGTGAGGGTCTTAGCTCCATCTATGATTCAATCCCCTTAGAGGGATAAACTAAGTGGTAACTGAAGTGGTGGGGTGTGGCTGGAGGAGGTGGGAATTGGGATGTGGCTTTGGGTATATATCTGTATTTCTCTGCTTCCTGATCATCATGTGAGCTGCTTTCCTCTGCCACACTCTTCCGCCATGATGCTTTGCCTCACCTGGAGCCCCAAGGAATGGAGCCAGCTCCTATGGACAGAGACCTCTGAAACTGTGAGCCCTCAAATAAACTTTTCCTCCCATAACATTGTTCTGGTCAGATCATTTAGTCACTGCAGCAAAAAAGTTGACTACAATATCTGCTACGACTGAATACTTTAGACTGGGTAATTTGTAAACACCACATATTTATGTCTTGTGAATCTGGAGGCCGTGATGTCCAAGATGGTAACACTTTCAGATTTAGTGCCTGCTAAGGGCTCACTCTCTTCTTCAAAGATGGCGCCTTCTAACTGTGGCCTCATATGGTGAACTTCTTGATCTCTTTATAAGGCACTAATCCCATCATGAGACCTCCACTATTCCTAATCCACTATGACCTAATCACCAGCCAGATGCCTTGTCTCTTAAAACCATGTCATTGGGGATTCAGTCTCAACATATGAATTTTGAGGGGACACTGATATTCAGAGCAGGGTTGATGGGACAGAAATGAAGCTGAACTGTAGAATTCCTATGTGGAAGGGTCTTCTGTGATGTGCTGCTTAGCATTCACCCTTCTGCTGAAGTTTCTCAAGTTGTATTTAAATGGAGAACATCATGCTAAGTGAAGTGAGCCAGACTCAGAAAAGGAAGGGTTGAATGTTTTCTCTCATATGTGGAAGCTAGGGTAAAATACGGGGAAAACAGAGGAGGGGGGATCAGTGGAATGGAAGGAGATCAAGAGGGAAGGAGGAGGGATGGGGAAGAAGAGGGGCAGCAGAATGAATCTAACAAAATCACTCTGTGCATGTCCAGATATACCATCATGAACTCCTCCTCTGTGGATCTGTAGAAAACGTCAATCAAAAATCAATAAATAAATGAGTGAAAGAAAGATCAGGAAAGAGGAAGGAGAACGGGGAGGTAGAGGGGAGAGAACAGGTAGTGGCAGGAGACAGGGACTACAATGGCATAAATCAAACTCCAGGCATGGATGAATTTGTCACAATGGACCCAACGACTGTGTAAAATGTAATGATCCAATGGGGGAAAAAAAAAAACAACAAAAACCAAAACAGCACTTCCTACATCTTCTTTGGTACTTTTTCTATTTCCTAAATAATCTTAGAAAATCGCAAAATATTTTAGTCTATGCTTAGTGACTTACAGTATATATGGTAAAACTTCTAAAAAGGCCAGGTCCTAAATTTAAATAAAATACCTTGTTGGCAGTAGTCATTGTTGGTGATCCAGTTGTAGTGCAGGTATATGATCCCATGCAAGTGAACATGGAAAAAAATCAAGAGGGTATGAGGGAATCACTGCCTCTTATGTTCCACTATTGGTGTCGATGACCTGTAAGTAAATATTCCAAAACTCCAGATTCCACCTTTTAAGTAAGATTCTTAAAACTTTTTTGGGGGGTGTTGGGGAGAGCTGTACTGGGGATTGAGCCTGGGGCATTCCACCACTGCCAGAAGATACTGAGAAAGCTTGTGCTCACTGAACTGCATTTGTGTCATTTTGCAGGAGGCATGCTAATTAAGATTGGTCACCCAATTGAAATTTTACCACTGGTCATAGGACTGAATAATTGCCAGGGATTCATTTTCATTTATAGGATGGGATACTAGAGAGACAAAGGTGAAAACTTTGACATCGTAGTCCTGATTTTATTGATGTTAGCATGTGTTCATTGAGGGTTTCTTTTAGCTTTTGAATGGCCATGTCAAACTATTACATAAGTGGCAATGACCTGATTCTTTCTAAGGCAGTCTTAGTGTTGACCCTGCTTGGGTAATGAGGTTATTGGGTAACTACCAATCTTTAAGCGTGTCAACATTAAAGACATGTAAGACCATACACACGGAAGACCATGACTATATCTGTGTACGGCTCATCACAACTGGGTAATATTTTGCATTTAATGCAAACATGATTGTGTTGGACAAGAAGCTCACGTGTCATTTTCAGCAGTAATGATTTTATTAGCTCTTCATTCTCTGATTGTAGGTGATCGCTAGGTATTTTCAGAAAGAGGTCTGAATTTTTAAATTTTAATAGGCCCATTTAGTCCTCTGGCTGCAATTTCTGGCATGTGGTCACTTTTATGTTTCATTTTAATCCTTTTAGGTAGAAAATGGTTTGTTTGACTATGCAGCCTCTTATTACCAGATTTTATAAACATTTATGTGCCAGTTGCAAATACAGCCTTTGCCAGGACTTCCCATGACATGCTCCACACTGAAGAACTTTATCAGTTATATTTAGGACACATGATAATTCGCATCCCCCTTTAGCAGACCTTATCAGTGTCTGCTTTCTATTAAGGTCTCTGAGTTTCTCTGCTTCGTGAAACTTACTTAGCTTGGCTTAACACAGGATTTCCAAAACTAGCATGTTGGGAAATGATAGACATTTTTTTAGCTGATTCTAAGTCATGCAGAGTTTCACTTGGATCCCATAGCCTCGAATGATCCACATGATAAACCAACACTGACAAGATGTAGCAACTAGATATCAAAGTGAGCATGTGAGTGTCAGGACAGCAGGCTCAGGGAAGTCTCCCTTCTCCGTTGGCACTGGGGGGCCCAGTGGTCTTGCTCTCTGCAGGGTGGGGAGCACAACCTGAGAGTGAAATGCTTGAGTGGCCCAAGGTAGGAAGTGCCCTGATGGAGGTCCAGGTGGAAACTCACTATATCTTGAAACCATGTGTGTGAGCTTCCAAAGGGCTGCAGCCAGAGGTCATATACTTGCCTCAGGGCTTTGTTCAACACTGGTGGCTGCTTGGTGGACATGGCCCCCTTCCTGTGCCTTTAGCCTCAGGGTGTCTCAAAGCAGCACAGCTGATGTACAGAAGGGGAATCAGGGGAGCTGTTCCCAGCCTGGAGGTGGTGTGGGGCGAGAGAAAAGAAAGGAAAAGGGAATGTGAAGAGGGGGATCCTGGCCATGTTTGTTTGCTTCCTTGTGGGTTTCATAGTTCACGTTTGCCAGTTTCCATGGCCTGGTGTGTATATTTAGTTCTGCGTGGTTTTATCACCTGTGGAGGCTTGTTCACCAGCATCACTGTCAAGGTGGAGAGCACCTCCATTCTCACAAGGCTCCTCCCTCTGGGTCATTGGATGGCTGTCCCACATCCTGCCTCTACCTTTCCTGAACATTAACAGCCCAGTGATCCTACTGATATCAATTTGCAAAATTTCAGAAATAGAAGACAGATGAGTGGTTTCTAATCTTCCTCTTCATTCCAAGGGGCAGGGTGTATTGATACTTCAGTACTTTTCATTACCGAGTAGTATTCCGTGGTATGCATGGAATACTACTGGTAATTCACCCACTGAAGGACATCTGGGTTATTGGTGGGGATATTACAAATAAAGTTTCGTGTATGTTTGTATATAGATTCTCAGGTGAGCATATATTTTCATTTCCCTGGGATAAATTCCCAAATATGCAATTTCTGGGTCCTTATTAGTTTCTGTAAGAAACTTCCAAACTGGATTACAGAGCAGCTGTAGCATTTGACCCTCATACAAGCAATGTCTGAGTTGTTCACTTTCTCCCCATCCTCTCCAGGACTTGGTGATGTCACTTTTTTTAACTTTAGCCATTGGCAGGTGTGTGGTGATAATTCATTATGGTTTAATCTGTATTTCCCTGAAGGCTGACAACATTGAAAATCTTTTTGCATTCATGCATCCTCCACAGTGAACTATCTGTTCACATCTTCGGCCCATTTTCCAATGGGTTAGTTGGTGTTACACTATTCAATTTTTTTCCCCAACTTTTTATTGGTACATGGAAATGACACATAATATGGGTATTCACTATGATATATTCATACTGGCAAAAAAAACCATGATTTGACCAGTTTTATTCCCAGTGCCTCTCTTTTCGCTTCTCTCTTTCCTCCCCCTGATACCCATCCTCTCCTCTGCTCTGCAGGTTTTTTCTTTCTATTTTCAGGGACATATCCTTTGGTGTAACAGAGGCTTGTAGTATTTTTAAAGCATTTGAATGACTGTTCTTTTCCCTTCATTGTAATACTACTGTAGACGACCTATATTGGGTCTGTTTTAGGATTGATTTACTTGAAACACTGGGTATCTTATTTCTTCACTTAGAAAACATTAATGAGGACCCGATATGTATGCCTGTGAGGTTAAACCTGTAGGACAATACAGTCCTGTTTTGTTCTCTATAGAACCGTGAAAAATGCAATGTGCAATTGTCACACAAAGTTGCTAATATAGTGGAGCCTCTTATGATAAGACAATGTGACATTTTATACAAATATGAACACCAACAGGCGATTCCTTGCACAAGATAACTCTGCCTTGAGGAGTATACATCATGGGGTATTAAAACATATGACTTCCTGAATATTGTTGGGAAATTTTTCAAAATGTGTTGTCTGAGAACAAAATATCTCAAAGGATGTACCGTGGTGCCTCAGCATGTGAACTGCTTTGAACTGAAGGACCTTGGAAGGGCCTCAGAAGCAGGGTCTCTCTGACCTTCTTTGACCTCCTGAGTCCCACCCCGTTTTTGTCCCCTGAAGTGTGTCAAAGGAACCAGAATTCCTCTTCCCCATGGTTGTGCATCTAAACTAGAAGTCCCCTTCCTCCAACCCAGAGAGGAAACCTGATGCTGCCACTCTCTCACCTTCTCCTTGGGGATTCTCATTCTCAGGCACCTTCCCCCGAACCAGGGAGAAATGAAGCTACATGGAGAGACCAAGAAGAATCTCAAAAACAAAAACAAAAAAACAAACAAAAGCAGGCCTTGGTGAATCTCCCAAGTTTATTACCTTTTGATAAGGCCATTTCAAGTTTATTACCTTTTGATAAAGCCATTTCTGTCTGATCCTGTTTCTACATGGCTGTCCATTTTTCCTTGGACCTCAGCATAAAAATCCATAGTTCTCTCTGGGGATCTGTGTCTTTCTTTCTTTTTGTAATGTTTTGTTAGTGCATCAGGGTTATACATAGTACACGTACTTCTTTGTAGTTTCATTTTTACATAATCAAGCTTGCATAAAATAGAATCTGGGACAGCACTAAATTAAAAAGCTGCACAACAAAGAAAATGAGAGTGAAGAGCCTACTGAATGAGAGAAGGTCTTCGCCAGCTGCTCCTCTGGCAGGGAATTAATATCCGGAATATATGCAGAACACAGAAAACTTAGCACCCCTGCCCACTCCCCCCAAAAAGAGAGTCCAGTTGATAAATAGGCTGAAGAATTAAGAAGACATTTCTCAAAAGAAAGAATACAAATGGCCAACAAATATATGAAAAAATAAATAAATGCTCAACATCCCTAGCCATCAGGGAAATTTAAGTCAAAATTACAGATATCTCTCTCTAGTTAGAATGACAATCGTCAAGAATACAAATAATAAATGTTGGCGAAGGTGGATGGAAATACACTCTTGGACGCTATTGATGGGATTACCATGACCACTTTGGAAAGCAGCATGGAGATTCCTCAAAAGACTGGAAACAGACCCAGCTAGGACCCAGCTGTCTCACTCCTCTGCATTTATCTGTAAGAACTGAAGTCAGCAAACTAGGGACACAGCCATATTGATGTTTATAACTGTACATTTCACAGCGGCAAAGCTGTGGAACCAGCCAGGTACCTACCAACACACGAATGGATTAAGAAAACGTGGTTTATGTACACAATAGAGTTTTACTTGGTCATAAAAAAAGAAAACCAAATCATAGCCTTTGCCGGTGAATGAATGGAATGGAGAACATTATGTTAACTGGAATAAGACAAGACTCAGAAACTCAATGGTCGAAGGTTTTCTCTCATGTGGAAGCTAGAAAGAAATAAAAGAACAATGGAGTGAAGTGATTCCGTGAAAATAGAAAACTGTAAGGGAGATTGGTGGAGTAGAGGAAGAGGATTGAGGGAAAGGACGGGTGAATGCAAAAAGGGAGGGCCTGTGGAATGAAATTGGTGAGAGTATGCGATGTGCACTATGAATATGCACTATGAATATGCATGGATTTCACCATGGTGCTCTGAGAGGTCTCACTTACTCTAGATTTTCTTTCTTTACCAAACAGCTGGTCTTTAAGCATTTTCTCCCAGTCGATAGCTTGCCTTTCATCCTCTTCATGTGGGTTTCACTGAGCCTACGCTTTTAGTTTTGTTGAGATCCAGCTTACTAATTTTTGCTTCCATAAGCCATGCATTTGGTGTCACCTTTAGAAACTCTGCCAGTTTCTAAAAGCCAAGGATGTCCTGTAATTATTTTCTAAAATCCTGTAGAAGTTCTGTACTTTCATATTTTACATTGACGTCCGTGATCAATTTTGAGTTCATTTGTGCACATGAGTGACATGTAGGTCAAAATTCTTCTTTTTTAACCAGCGATTGTGTAATTTCTCCTGCAGCATTTATTGACAATCTGCTCTTCTTCCACCAAAATAACTTTGCAGCTTTTCAGAAATCAGTTGGACGTGTTTGTGTAGGTCTGTGTCTGCTTTTTGCATCCTGTTGCATGCACCTATCTCTCTCTCCGTCTACCAGTGCCTTGCGGTCTTTATTGCTGGAGCTGTGTAAGAAACTTTGACGTTAGGTCGAGTGGGGTCTCCCACTCCATTCTTCTGAGTCAGGATATATTTTTTTTATTTTTACACACTTCATTTTGATTCACTGTACACATATGGCGTACAAATTTTCATTTCTATGGTTGTGCATGATGTACATTCATATCATTCTTGTTAATCACACATGTACATAGGGTAGTGATGTCTGTCTCATTCCACCATTTTTCATACCCCTGCCCCCTTCTCCTCTCATTTCCCTCTACATAATCTAAAGATCCTCCAGAATGGTGGATATTTTTTGGCTATTATAGTTTCTATGCCTTTTACTTTTCACAGATAAATCTCAGAATAAGCTTGTCTGTGTGTACAGGACATTTTTTTTAAAAAAAAAGCAACTGGCTTGGATTTTAATAGGAATTACATTAAAATGTGTATAACTTGAGGGTAAATTGGCAACTATGTTGAGTTTAATAATCTATCAATATAGTATGTCTTTCCACTTCTGTTTTAGTCAGCTTGTGCATCACTGTGACCAAAATACTTTACGGGAGAGAGACAGACAGAGAAGAGCCCAAAGGAAGAAGTGATACCTTCCAGGGCACACCCCAGTGACCCACCTCCTCCAGCCACGCCCCACCTCCTGCAGTCACTACCATCCAGCATCAAACCAGGATGCACTGATGAGGTTACAGCTCTCACTGTCCAATCATTTCACCTACAAATATTTCTGCATTAACTCAGGATCTTTTGGGGGACACCTCATAGCCACACCATGACAATTTCTTTAGGCCTCCATGTTTTTTTTTTTCTTTTTTTTCCTTTTTTTTTTTTTTTTTTAGCAGTATGTTGTAAACTTTAGTATGACGAGTGTTTGCTTTTTTGTAAAAATCTTTTATAGAACTAAGTATTTTCCTTGGAACTAGTGTGATTTTGAATTTTAAATTTTGATTTCTGCATATTTGTTGTTAACGTATAGAAATTATATAACCTGTGACTGACTTAACTCAGTACTATGAAGGTTTTTTTTTTTAACAGATTTCTGATTTTCTGTTTAGATCATCATGTCATCTTAGATAAGTGTAGTTTAATTCTTTCCAAGCTGCACTCCACCTGCATTATTGCAATGGTAATATCTTGTAAAGCTGTGTGTTGATAAGTGACCAGAGTGGGCCTCCTCATTGTTTCTGGTGTTGGGGGGAAAACTTTCATTCTTTTGCTATTAAATCTGAATGTAGTTGTAGTTCTTTGTAGATGCTCTTTATCAAGTTTGTTTTAAAATTCTGAATAACAGCAGTATTTGCAAGAATTGATGAGGCATAGGGAAAAAGTTGAGAAATTTCTAGCCATTAATACCTTTTAACTTGAATTTTTATTTGTGCATCATAGTTATATAATGTTGAGGCTCTTTTTGACATAATAGTACACACATGGAGTGTAATTGACTCCACCTCAGTTCCCAGTGCTTCCCTTCTCCCTCATCTCCTGCCTCCCCTTGTTCTCCTTCCTCTACTCTACAGGTCTTCCATCTATTCATTTATTTATAGGTTTTTTTTTTTGTTAAATTAGTGCTTTTTAGATTATATAAAACAGAGCTCATTCTGATGCAGTCTTGTCAAAACTGGACCACATAGAGCTTGATTTTCATTCAGGTTAAACATCTAACTTGCCAGTAGGTATGATTTGAAACTTTCGAGACCCTTACCATGTCTTTCTCTCACTGTCCCAAGTATTTCAATGAAAGGGGCAAAATCTTCACATATATTGACTTTGACATCTGTGTACCTTTGTATCTCTGCTTTGCACTGAGAAAATATGTGCAAACAACTTCTTCAATAAAGGAGAAGTGTCTAGAATATGTAAAACCTCTCAAAACTAAATAGTGAAAATGGAAGCAGATGTACTATCCAAGTAGAAAGTGGGCAGATGACCTGAACCGCCGTTTTGTGGCAGAGGGTACTTGGTCGGAACACAAACACATGAACTGATGTTCAGAATGATCAGCCACCAAGGAAACATGGATGAAAACTTGAGTTACCACTGAGCTCTCCTTGATGCCTTTGCCCTCCATTCCACTGGCCAATCCCTGCTCTTCAAGCCTCTTTCACTCCTGGTGAAGTGTCCCTCCTTGTGTTCTGAGCATCTTTGCAGCAGGTCCCTTTAAAATGCACTTCTTGGCCTCAAATCTGTCTCTAGCCAGAGAGGGCTCTCTTTGCAAGGAATCCCCCACTGACACCTTCAAAGCCAGGCAGACAGTAGGCTGAAGTTGAGTAGACTCTGTAAAGACCTGTTTAATAAGTCACCTCTTTCCCATCCATCCCCAGTGCTCAGCTGATGCTTAACAGATTGCCCATCTCAGAGACAGTTTCATACCTTGCAAATTTTGGGGTACAGTCCAATGTACTTAATCTGGATTGGCCCTCATACATCTTAATGGGAAACCACAAAATGGTATTTGGTGTGCTTAAGGTGCAGTTGATGAGCTTATTAAAATTCAGATGTGTGGACTTAACTCCCAGGCACCCTAATCACTATTTTGAAGTGATTTTCAAATATCTGCATTTTTTAAATAAGAATTCCACGTAATAATGATATAGGTATTTCATGGACCATGCATACTTTGTGAAAAATAAGAATTCAGGAGATGTTGCTTTATGGAAGAAAAAAATATCCACTATAATCACGTTGCTTTGCAGTCCCCGAAGCCCTGGTAGGCATGCTGGAACCACTGTAATTGGCTTTCTTTGCCATCCCTGATGCTGAGGTTTTGTAGGCTGGCCCTATCAGGTGTCCTCAACAATGTCCCTTGCCCTGTATGTACCAGTACAAATGTCTAGACCAGTGGGCAGATCTCTGCCAGGCAGTATTTTTGCCTAGGCAAAAGGTATTTACCTTTGGAGGAAACATTCTTGGTTTATCTAGAACATTTTTTTCCCCACATTCTAGCTAAAATCAGTGATGGCAAACTTCCACAGTGTGAAATTCTGTAGCAGAAGGAAATGAGGATTTGGGCAGGAAAACAGCAATGAGGATACTTATTTAGTTGCCAGCAAAGTAATCTTTGGAAATTATTTTTTCCATGAGTAGGCTAGCTTATTATGTGATATGCTTCCCGGAGCCAACCATTATGGATCATTGGAATAGTCCAGTTCTTCAATTCCAGCTCAGTTATTCTTCATGAGCCTCTGGGTTTTGAGAATGTTGTGTTTCAGTTACAGATAAGATTTCATGCTATGGTATCATAGCACTTTCTAGAGTAACTTCTGATAAAAATAAGCCCCAAATACTCTCCTAACTTCTTTTCTTTTCTGGGCACACTTATGAGTTTTACTGAATTGCTGTAGTCCACAATTATGACCTAGCAATTTAATATTATTTTTTTCTATAACAACAAATTGAAATGCCTAGACCTTATTTCTTTCTGATATGCTGATTTATGGTGCTTAGAATATTTATGGGTTTACAGATTGTGGTTTTAACAATTAGGAGATAATTAGTTTGCTTTTTATGCTTTTCAAAGAAAATTCAAAGTTATATTCTAAAATGCTTGCGCTGCCTCTCTTGATGAAGTCACCACTAAGGCAATTCATATCAACCCTTAGGAGCTACGAAGTGAGTCTGTTCTTTCACAAATTGACAGAGCAATTGTTCCAATATAGCAAGTGACATCGTAGAGTATATTAACTGAGTAATTCACAAGTATTCTTTTTTTAAATTGGAGTTTGGAGAAATGCTATATCTTTCTTCCTTTTTCCCCAGAGACCTAAACTTTTTTAAAAAGAGGAAATAGAATTTCTCTCTGCTGTAATTTAAGGTGGAAAGTAGAAATCAGTATTTTCTGCCCTGGATTATCATTGGAAGAAATTAAATGTTTCTAAAAAGGACCACAGGTGAATGAAAATAGTATTTGCACTTTTTTTTTAACTTTATTGAACACTTGGGAAAATCACTGGGTGATTATAAAAAGAGTTCATATTTTTTATATCTATAAATAAATAAAAATTATTATGTGGATTTAATATACTGTTATCCATTGAGTTTTTTTCCAGTGAGATAAATCTTCCACAAAGCCCTTCAGGACATTCAACAAATAAGACATGCACCCTAAAACTGAACTCTTTGTAAATAATAATAGCAATAGGTACAATAAAGTTTACCTGGGCTGTTGATGATCCAGTATTTCAGGAGAGGAATTCAGGAATAGTTTGATCATTGTGACCAGGTGAAGCTGATCTGGTGGGTCACTCGGGAGATGTGGAAATCAAAGTTCTGTGTGTTTTGGGTGGAGATACCTCATTTCTTCCCTTGAATCATATTCTCATTTTCTCCCGTCCTTTGCTCTTTGGATAGTATGTGCTGCCTTGATGTTATACAGCAACCTGAGCTCCATGGCTGTAAATTCCTATTGAGTTCCTGGTTTTCTAGAAGCCTTAATAAAGAAATCAAAATCCTGTTTTTCCTCCTGAAGGCAAATATTCTCCTCTTGAGGCTCCTGGGAAACAGGCTTTAAAATTGTTTTCCCAAAGACAAGAACATCTCGGAATAAAAAAATAAATAAATAAATTTTCTTTGCCTTTTTCCTGAAATTCAGTTTTTGTTTGTTTGTTTGTTTTTGAATCAGATCTTGAGAATTTTAAAACCCAAATGAGAAGTGCAGTGTCAGTGCGCGAAGGCCAAGGTGTCGTCCTTCTCTGCGGGCCCCCGCCACACTCGGGTGGTAAGTAGCGCCCTGCTTCTGCTTTGCTTATTTGCTAAGTTTTGGGGCAAGGCCTGCAGCAGACACAGTGTCATTGCTTCTGTAAATTACCCTGAGAAACCTGCTGACCCGAGCCTTAGATTCTGTCAGCTGAGTAGGAACGTGAGACAGTCTGTAGACCATCCTTTGTAAAAGATAGTCCACCCAGAGAAGTTTATAAATTCAATTTACACATGCTAACAGGGAGGGCTGCAAAGGCAGGAGAGGTCAAATCCATTCTGATTACCTAATGGTGCCGAATAATACTTGATTCTTGCACCATTATTATTATTATTTAGACCATAGTACAGATTGAAGTGTTTGCATCTCCCTTTCCCTCCCACACACACACACACACATGCAGAAAACGCAGAGGAAGCCATCAACTACAGAGCATGCACCCTGGATCTCTGTATATTTGTATACATGTATACATGAATATAATGTATGTGTGCATATTCACGATTTGCATTGGGCTGCTGGATTTGCAAATTTCATGCTATATTGGTGTAAATTGAAATAACACTGGTCTAAAGGACATTGGTATAAATTGAAATGTATTGCTAGAAATTCAGAAGCTAAACTGAATTGCTACCCAGAGTGAAAATGAACTTCAGCACATATGAAAATAATTTAATTAGCTTCCCAGTATGTGCCTGGAGTGCTGGTTTGATTTTCCTCTCTTGCTTACTCTTGTAAGCATGGTCACTTGTGGGAACAAAAGAGGATATTATTAATGTATAAATCACTGTTCCCAGAGAAATAAACACATTCTGTTATTGAGAGGATAAGAATCACAGAGAGATGAGTAAGTTAGGGAAGATCATTCTGACCAGAGATGAAACTGAGAAAAGCCTTCTTCATGGTGAGGCTTATTCATGTGAAAGTACAATATATGGATTTTATTTTATTTATCAATTTTAATCTTCAAACCCTCCACCTAATAATACAAATATCTCCCCTCTTCATTATCTGACCATGTGAAATGGGTGAGCTCCATTGGAGCCTGTGGGTGGGGGCTCAGGAAATGGAGTTTCCACCATGTTGGTGGTCATGGGTCTCAGCTTCCCTAGTCCACCATATTAGTTTATGTTTTCCTGGATTCTTGAAGTTCCAGAGCAACTTTGACTTTGAGGTAAGCATAGAATTTTTGATTGCAGATAAAAGTAACTGGGGTCAAGAAATTAAGGGGTTAACTGGCTCCCATACCTAGGCTGCTCAGGTGGCCTCCAGAAGCACTGTGGACCAATAGTGGTGCCACCAGAAGGACTTGCTCTCTTGCTGTGGGGTGCAAGGTCAGTGATGGCCTATAACTCAAAGCCTTACAGAGCCACTTGCCTACAGTCGCCCCTTCATCTGGCATCTGGTGTCTGAACAAAGTAGACATAAGAGGTCACCTGTATCTGACCAATGCTGGGCAATTCTGATGGCAAGTGTTCAGTTCACATCTCCCGCATGGATGGCCACATCTTCGATGGACCACATCACAATTCACTTTCTTTGTCTTCTCCGTTCTGCGTCCGCATGCTTCATTTTTCAGGGTTTCATCGTTGATTAAAAGCTTTTCTTCCAAATTCTTTTTAGGCATCTGCTCTTGAGAGTCCAGTCTGCTAGATCCAAGGATTCAGCCAATTCCAGGGACTATTTGTGTTCTCTTGCACTTTTTGACTCTTCTTCCTACGTTTTTGCTACTTTCTCATGTACATTTATTCTGGTGGCAGAGCAGCTGAAGTCTCTTGCCATCCTTGATACTGACGATTCCAATGAACTAGATGCTTCTCAATGGCTCCTGAGACTCACTGATGGAGCCTTCTTCATGGGATTATCCAGGTAGCTGAAGAACAGGGCTGGGTCCACCTCCTAGCAAGCAATGGAAGGAGAAAAAAAGCAGTTTCCAGTAGAAAAGAACCATTTTATTATGAGAAAAGAGATGAAGATATGTTAGATAGAAATAAAAATGGCTATAGCAACACCTAGAAAGTACCAATATAATTTTAAATTATAATGATCCAAGCCAGGCACAGTGGCCAACTCCTGTAATCCCAGTGACTTGGGAGGTTGAGGCAGGAGGATCACAGATTCAAAGTCAGCCTCAGTAATGGCAAGGCACTAAGTAGCTCAGTGAGCCTTGTCTCTAGATAAAATACAAAAAAGGGCTTGAGATGTGGCTCAGTGGTCAAGTGCCCCTGGGTTCAATCCCCGGTACCAAAAGTAAATAAATAAATAAATAATCATATTGATTCAAAACATCAGAAAATAATAGCTGGATAATCATTTCCATGGGGAATTTTATAAACGTTTACCCAACTTAAGACTCTGAGTGGTCTTAGTTCCTTATTTTTATGATTGGATATACCCATTGTTAAGAAAGGAGGGACCCTTTTGTTAGACTGAGCATGTGCAGAGTGAATGTGTTTGTGAAAACCTGTTGGATGAATCATGATCCAAAAGAAGAATCTTTTCTAATGCCACCAACCTGGAAAATGTCAGTCAAGCCCAGCTCTCGTGTAATGACATCCTGACTCACCTCTACCTTTAGAAGTACCGCACGGCTCTCTCTTCCTTCTTACAGCACTTGCATGGTGTGCTAGTTAATGGAAATGGAAATCTAGTTAGATGGTGGATAGAGAAGGAAGAAAGATTCCCAGTGTGGCATATTCACCATTAAAAACTTGGAACATGCAGGAGAAAACCAGTAGCATAGGCCAAAAGCCAGATTGTGCAGGAAAAGGACCAGGGCTCTAGGGTCAGATTTAGATGCAAAAAACATGATTCTCATTGATCCAGTCTCCCTCATGCTGAATGCTCCCAATCTGCATCCAGGGTCATGACACATTGCTTATGAGCAATTGGAGGACAGGCCTATGTCAGCAGTTGTTTTGCATAGTTGCACAAAGCTCGTTTGTAACAGCCAGTCAGTAAGTGTCAGTTGAGCAATGAATACACTCATGAAATGAACAAACGAAGCCTCCTTTGGATTTGGGCAGTTACAAATGCTTTCTTGAAAATGTACTGGAAACTCCATTTCCCAAGGTATCAGCATCTAGCAGGCCAAGTGCACAACTGGATAGGTACAGGCACGTTGAGATCAAAGTGAGCTCCATCCCCAGCAGCTGGAATCAGTTTTGCTTCAACCCTGCAAGAATGAATTTGGGACTTTAAGTCAGGAAAGGTTTGAGTCAGGTTTGGGAGCAGCTGCAGTGGTGTCTCCAGGGTTTATCCATGCAGATGAGGAAGGTTTTCAGAGAGCTCATGCCTTGCTGGGGTTCATTTGGTGGGTTCTCTCCTGACAACATCCCACAGCCCCTGCAGGACATGCACAGACTCTTCTGTGTCTTGACCATTTCCTGTTATGTCTGTTCACTCCCTGATCCTTCGTTTCTCTGGGGTCCTTTCTGCATGGTTGGAAATGTTTTAACTTGTTACTTTCTGATGCCCAAAGACACGATCATATTTTATTCATCAGTCATATTCCCTCTCCTAGCAGCCCAACTGAGCAAGCATGGAAAGGCAAGGGTGATGGTGATGGTGGTGATGGTGGTGATGACGATGGTGATGTCATGATGAGGTCACATCAGTAGTAGCACCCCTCTATCTCTGAGTGCTGCTTAGATCCACCAAGTGTGCTAGTCCTCTGGGAAAATGATCTCCTAGTGAGATTTGCTTTGTTAAAGGAATACAGATGACCAGGATGAGTGCCAATCTAAGGTCATCTAGAAGCTCAGTCCTGGAGATGTCAGGGCAGTGAGCTCTCAGATAGTTAACACCCGAATGCCCAAATTCGAGCCCAAATTTTGTGCTCAGAAATGATTCACGAGACAGGAGGTGAGAAACTAAGTCTCAGCTCAAAGCCTCCCCCTTTTGTTTAGGGCTGAAATATGGGAATTGGCAAAGTCAAGCTCAGAGCGGGAGGTAGCCTCCAGAATGTCACAGAGCTGGGAGGAAGTGAAACTAGAACTCTGATGCTCTAACTCCTGACCAGGGCCATTTCGAGTCTGGAATGCTCTAAACTACCCCATAGTTAATTTCTAAGTGATAAAGCATGTAGTTCTCAGGAAAGGCAACCCTGTTCCAAGTGATTGGCTTCTGACATTTCAGAGGAGACAGCAGAGTTAGCGATTTCACTTTAATACTAAGCCCGTTGTTTGCAGAAGCACTTGACGCATCAGCAGTGCCCGAAGTCACCCTCACAGAAATCTCCCCTGAATTCAGCCAAAGCTCAACCCTGGCATGCTCTGGCCCCCTGCTCCTGAGACTTTAATTGCAAATGAATTGACTCAGGACTTAGTAAAATACAGATTTTGAGTAAGTGGGCCTGGGGTGGTGTCTGAGAGTCTATATTTCTTTCTTTTCTTTTTCTTTTTTTTTTTTTTTTTTTTGCAAATGCATTATTTAATTTATTTTTTTAGGCTGTGCTAGGAAGACGCTGCTACTGTTCACAGGCTGCTCTGAGAAGCAAGACCCTTACCTGCTTGTTCTGTCTTGTGAAGTCCATAATGGTTTTCCTCTGACCTCCCTCTATCCGCTCAGCCTTTCTTCTTCCTGGGCTCTTTTCTCAGCCTCTACCCTAGACAACATGAGGCAGATTAGGACCAAAAATAAGATCTTTACTGAGAGTGTCACCCCACCACCCCTCCCACCTCAAGCTTGGTGCACTTTCTCAAGATGCTCTCCATCCTGATTTATTTCCTGGTTTGGTGACCTCCAGGTGTCCATCTCATCTGTACATTTTTGTCACTTGTCTTTGTTTCCTTTCTAAGTCCTAGGGCTAAAGGGACACAGATGTTCTTTTAATGATGGCCCCAAAGTCTCAAATAGCAAAGGGATCATGAGTTTAACCCACAGCTTCTCCCCTCCTACTTGTGATATGAATGCAAACACAGCCTCTAACTTGGGTTTGGCTTAGGTATAACGGTTCACAGAAATCTTTGTGCAAAACAGATTTTCAGATTTTGAATTTAAACTGTATGACACTGAATGGGTAGGTATGGGATTCACCAAGAGCTTGGTGTTTTCCTTGATGCAGAACCTAAGATGTCTCAAATCTCTCCATGATCACGCTTCTGTTTTCACAATCACGATGAGAAGGAAATACCAAGACATAAAGATACAGTGGTGCCAGGCATGGCAGTGCACACCTGTCATCCCTGCCACTCAGAAGACTAAGGCAGGAGGATCGCAAGTTGGAGGCCAGCCTGAGCAACTTAGGAAGACCCTGTCTCAGAATTAAAATTAAAAAGGAGTGGGATCTCAGCCCAGTGGCAAAGCACTTGCTTACCATACGTAAACCCTGGATTTATCCCAAGTAGTGGAATTTCCTTTAAAGGCATGAACTGGAGGTACTATACACCCTCCAGTGATGGACGATGCCAGGTAGGCCACTCAGCTTTATCTACCCACACCACTTTCTGCCAGCTCCTTGCAGGGAAGGCTTGAGGAGTTGTGAGGGTCCCACAGGAGAACGGTGTCCCTCATTTGGGCATTTAGAGGTTGTGGAGTTAGAATCAACAAGGGAGATTTTTGTTTGTGCTTTTTTTTTTTTTTTTTTTTTTTTTTCCTACATCCAGCAACATGATCAATAAGAACTACGGCTACACTATTTAATAACAGGTAGCAGTGACCATTCTGCCTTTATTATTATTTGGTATTTTCTGAGTTCTAGCTTTCCTTCTATTATTGACCATAATGAAATTGTATTAAAATCTCTTCTCTTGGTGAAATAAATTTGTAACATTTCTTTTGTTTGAGGAAATAAAAAGAATCAGCAGTGTTCTCCCTAAGTAGATTAGGGAGATAGACATAGAAAGAGCCTAAATAAGTATCGCAAAGTAGGGAAGTTGCATATATTATTCATACTCCATTAAATCATGTATACACATAATTTACAAAAGTCAGCAGTAACTTGGGCTGCTTTACAAACAAGAGCAGTCACCGTCTATCTGATGCCACAAGAGGAAGACTTATGGAAGGAGGTCTTTAAGAATTTTTCCTTGGTATTGCAGAGAGTCCCTCAGCAACAAAGATGGCTGTCATCTGAGAACATCTTCATCTCCATTTTTGCCACTTCCTGTTCATTGCTTCCGGCATCTCTCTGAAGCAAGAGGAAATAATATTCCAAAGTTACTTAGAAAACCATTCCATCTCATCTGTACATTCCAATATTCCAAAGTTACTTGATAAACCAGAAATAAGGAACTGGACACAGATTACCGATGGTGTAATTATTACTCCAGTCACCAGGAGTATGAAAACTGGGAATTACTCTACTTACAGTGCGATTCCTGATAGCATCACAAAATCATTAGAAATTTAAATGCATGAGAAAAAAATACCCTATTATAAAAAGGTCACAAGACTAGTTCATGGGCACCTCGTGATGAATACTAATTAGACGGGAATTCATAGGTTAATCAAGTTATTCCATGCACACATTTTCATAAAGAGTTGTATTTTACCCAATCATGGTAAAATTTATTCAGAGTAGAGGATACACTTCGCTTTGAAGGCTGCCCTGGAGTTTAATCACAAAGCCACTTTGGTCCCTGATCTGGTTTCCCACATCTGTGCTACATGCATCTTCTTGAAAATTCCGCCCTGTACACTGCCATCCACCTACAATCACATTGCCCTCAGGATGTGAAAAGGAGAACGTGAGATGTCAAACAGCAGGTAGTGGAGGTTGGAGCCCCTAGATGCTAAAAATTGCTTTGCAAATCCTTGTGTGACCGAGGTGAATGCTGTTAGCAGCATAACCAGATGGTGTGGGATTTACACCCTCTGTATCAACATCTTTATTATTATTTTTTCTTTCCCCAAGATGGATAGACCACAAAAAAAAAAAAAAAAAAAAAGACAGACGTCATCTCAGATAGCTTAGATGGGGCCAAATAAGAATTTTCGTGTCTGTAAAAATTTTTCCGGTGGCTGGGGACTCTACACAACAATGAGGTACATTGCCTGGTGTTTTTGAATGTGGTTATTGACTCCAAACACTGACATCCTAGAGTAATGCAATGTATAATTTTAACATCACTTAGTACTGGGAACTTGATTTCCCTTGAACTGCACTTCCCTACCATTTTGCTTGGAATCCAATCAAACTTACATCAGAAGTTCTTTTCAAATTTTTATTTTTTTAATTATATACTCAGGGGTGCTTAACCACTGAGCCTCATTCCCAACACACACACACACACTTCATTTTTTTTTATTTTTTATTTTTTTGAGACAAATGCCTGCTACATTGCTTAAGATCATGCTAAATTGCTGAGGCTGGCTTTAAACTCATGATCCTCTTGCCTGTGCCTCCTGAGCCGCTGGGATTTCAAATTTCTGAAGTCAAGGATATATTCTGTGTGCCTGGGAAGAATGACCTTCCTGACTTCCACCACACTTGCCTCAGTGGTCAAAGGTGGACTGTTTCTCCAAGAACCCAGTGACTTCCATGTCCACAAAGGCAGAATGCCCACAAGTAAAAGCATAGCATCTCTCATTCAGCCACACTGTTAAGACAAAGAAGTAGGAGATTGGAAGGTGTTAGGGTCTAGATATGAGGTGTTCCTAAAAAATAATGTATGAGGCAATACAAGGGAGTTCAGAAGTGAAATGATTGGGTGATGAGAGCCTTAACCTAATAAGTGCATTAATTCACAGATATGGGTTGACTGTAGACAGGTGGGGTGTGGCTGGATGAGGTGGGTCACTGAGGGTGTGCCTTTGGGGTCTATGTTTTGTCCTGTGGTATGGAGCTCTCTCTCTGCTTCCTAATTGCCATGTCCTGAGTAGCTTTCCTCCACGTGCCCTTCTTTCTGCCGTGGTGTTGTGCCTTACCTTGAACTCAACACTGGGCAAGTTGCTCACCATCAGCTGAACCCCTGAAACCAGGAACCATTTGTCCTGTTCTAATTGTTCTTGTCAGGTCTTCTGATCGCAGCAGTGAATACTAACCTTGTAGGTGATGGAGGGATTAGCATCTACACCTCAGGGTACTATTTCTGTTATATTGCTTCTAACTAGGAGCTAGTTTAACAAGACTGGCAGAGTTGAGAATCCATCTGTGGACTGAATGAATGATATATCACAATTGCAAAACTGTATTTTGAATATATATCAATGCTTTTGTGACTATTGACATTTCCTAGAGTCTAGAATATTAGCAGATTAATGGTTGCATTGAGACACATATGTTCTGAATCAATGGACACATGAAGCTCAGATACTATCATATAGATGACTGTGATATATTTAGATCTCTAAAATAAGTAGTCATTGTAATGGATAATCCTAATTGACACTCAGTTACTTTGTAGTCGAGAATGAAGGTGAATAATCCTGAGTTTATGAAATTGCTTGATTGTGGAAACTATGAATTAAAAATACTTATCTTGGCTGGCAACCTGCCTGCCTTCTTTCCATCTGTTGATTCATCCATCATTCAGTCCATCCATCTATCCATTCATTTTATTCATGCATTAATTCGTTCATGCATCCAATAAATAACTCTTGATATGTGAAAGACGTTATGTGTCTTACTGTCGTAAATACCACCCTTCACTTGGATAAGCTTGATGTTAAATAGAGCAAAAACCTGAGAGCATTCATGTGATAAACTTTATAGAAATATATTCAAATCAGGATTTGTTGAGTTTCATCAGAAACCACTCCCCAGGTGAAAAACTGAGCTGACTATGCTGGAAATTGAAAGATAATTAGGAGATTCGCTATTTGTAGGGACTTCTGCCCCTTTAGGGAAAAGGACAGGTGTTTGCTGGTAAATAACCAGGTAGCTCTGGAATGATAATAATAGATGCATTTATTTAGTGGATACTGAGTTTATGCAAAGAAAGGAAAAGCAGTCTCTTTCTGTGTTGACCAGCTGAGGTTCAGGGGTGATGTGATTCCCGCAGACTCACAAAGCACTAGATTTGGTATACAGATCTAGGTCTATTGCTATGTGATGAAGTACACACACACACACACACACACACGCACACGCACACACCCCAAAGAAGTTATCAGCATTGCCCCTGGAGCTAGAACACTTGAATTCCAATCCTGAACCTAGCATCATTGCCTGTGGAATTCAGGGCAGGTGGCCTGAACTCTGTATCTCTTTCCGTCTGTAATGGGGGAAGGCCATAGCACCTAGCCTCTGCCATCTTGGAGAGGATTTAAGAAGATCACACATGTGAATTGTTTGAAATACCTGGTTTACCTACATAGATGCAAATATACTACAGTCTGGATATATCTACCATATGGAAGGGCACAAAATTAAAAGTTTCTAGAATTAACTTCCTAAAGTTCTCCTCCCTGCACCTCAAAGGATTTTCTTGCCTGGAATACTTGCATCTCAGTTTGGAAAACATGATTCTAGCAAATGTTTGCGTTTCTCTGCTTGTTGGGTTATCCGTGGTCGAGGGTAAAAGACTTGATTGCTTTTTAATGGGACATTTATGTCTAGAGAGAGAGGAAAGGGCTGCCTTGGAGGGCTCCATCCTGTGGGAGCATCAGTGACCAGCTCCCCCTGGGGTCCCTCATCACAGCCAGAGGCAGATCCTGCAGGTACCCTGTTCCATCTGGCTTCTGCTGATTGGCCCAAGGGATACACCTGCCACAAGCTGGGCCAATCAGATGTTTTCTCCAGGGAACTTGACCCTTGACTTGAAAGTCTGTAATCTGGAATTGGGGATCTCAAAGCAGCTCCTTCTTGTCATCTGCAATAGGCAGCTGGGTAGCAGTTGTTCAGGGACCCGGAGATGGAGCCCTGCAGTGCCTACATGCATATATTGCAATCCCATCTTTACTTAAGCTTCTGTTCCTTGCAAACAAAGGTTTACAACTTCTGCTGTGGGTGTTATGAATAGGGCTACACAATTGTGTGTGTGTGTGTGTACATGTTTGTGTGTGTACATGTAGTATGTGTTTAGTAATGAAACCAAGCTATGGAGAATAGGAAGAATAAAAAACAAAGTAACAATAGCTACACATTTTGACAGCTGCCCCATGGACTTCCTTTTTTTGATTAGAGTCAGCATTGAACCCATCACACATAGCCCTGGAGAGAGTCAGGGTCATGGAAGACAATCTGAAGAAACTGTGGATTCATTCATTACTGCTCACACTTTCAGTCCACAGGTGAGGTTCCCAGAAGATCAGAGATGCCACTGGCCATTCCTCATGTATTTTTCTCACAATAGCCAGGCTTCAGGCTTCTCCCTCCCATTCCATTCTCAGATCCCCTAAATGATCTGCCATGATATGATGAGGAAATCATTTTCTCCCACTCAGAAGACAACACGCTCCTTCTTCCTCTGATTCCATCCACCCACCCACAGAAGTCAGACAGAGCCTTAAGCCCATCAAAAAAATTACATGTGGAAGCTTGGGAGTTTAAATTCATGCAACCAAGACAGAGCTTCAGCAAGCATTTACTTTAAAATGGTAAAAGTTGATGGATGTTTTCTCCTTTAAGTAAAAATCAGGCTATGAATTTAGTGCAAATCAGGTCTGGGAGAGGGTTTGTTTCCTGACATCATCCAGAAAAAAAAAAAGGGGATGATTATTAGTTGTTTAATATCAGGTTAAAAAGCATGCTAGTATCACCACTAAGTGGAGCCCCAAAATTAATCTGCACGCTGACAAAGAGAAGAGCTAAAATGTTGGTTGCTTTACTGAAAACTACATTTATGTGCACTTTTTGTTTTAAAGTAAAATAACACAAGTTGTTCTAACTACGAAGCCTGAAAGTGTGTTAGCATCCATCACACTGTGTCTGTGTGTTGCATACTAGGGGTGTGTAGGGGGGGTCTCTCTCTAGGGTAAAAGCCAGATTCATCTTACAGAAATGGGCGTCAAAATTGGTAACCTTCATAATCTAAAGTTCCTACATTCTTCTCTCGCCCCTCATGCCCCCAACCCAATTATATATCATCATCCACTTATCAGAGAAAACATTTGGCCTTTGTTTTTTGGGGGGATTGGCTTATTTCACTTAGCATGGTATCTCCAATTCCATCCATTTATCTGCAAATGCCATAATATTATTCTTTGTGACTGAGTAGTATTCCATTGTGTATATATACCACAACTTCTTTATCTAGGGAAATAAGAGGGGAGGGGGTAGGGGTGCAGTGAGACAAACATCATTACCTTATGTACGTGTATGATTACATGAATGGTATGAATGTACATCATGCACACTCATAGAACTGAAAATTTGTACCCCATTTGTGTACAATGAATCAAAATGAAGTCTATAAAAATTTTAAAAATAGAAAAAAAGATAGGCAGAACCTTTTTTTAAAAAAATTGGTAACCTTTCTGGTTAGACTGAACTTTTATTTGCAGTGTGTTTTTCTACACTAAATTGATTAAGTTGGACATTGAAATGATAGCAGGATTTAAAGGTAAGAAACTGAAGGGGATTGTGTGCAACTTCAGTGAGCCCTGAAGACTGTTTCTGAATTTGTTCTCAGAAGCTGTGCTGTGCTCAACATTTTTTTTTTTTTTTTTTTTTTTGTGGTACTGGGGATTGAACCCAGGGCCTTGTGCTTGCAAGGCAAGCCCTCTACCAACTGAGCTATATCCCCAGCCCCCAGTGCTCAACTTTCTAGAGTCAGAGTCTGCAGGGTCTGCTGAGTGATTCAAATGAATGAGGAAGGCCAGGTTTTGCAGCTTGGGCAATTATTTCCCTGGCACCATAGCTAAATCTCTTCAATAGCATCATTTATTTTATTTGCATTTAAAAAAAATAGAAACTGCAGTTCTTATTTGAATTCATTAAGTTCTTTGTCACACATATTTCCCATTCAGGCTACAATTCTTACCGTGGCTTTATTCCTAATATCCCTTTAAGTTAAATTCGTTAGACACAGACACACTTCGCCTGTTAAACACAGACACACATTTTCCACTGTTTATATGAAATTTGCTCTGTATCTGTCAGCGTTTACTAGGTTATGCTGCAGTAACAAATGACTCCAGAGCCTCAGTGTTTTATAATAATGCAGGTTATTTCCTGTTCTTATGGCCTTAAGGACCTGTTTTCCATGTGACATCTTTGTTTTGGAAACAAGTGGTTTCTAATTAGGGCATACTGTTTAAATGACACAGAGATAATTAACTGTTTCATTCTGTTTACAAATATATAATTTATCCATACTAAATATAAGATATGCAATTTATATATAATACATAATATATATTTTATGCATTACATATATAATTCATATGTAAGCTATGTATAATTATACATATGTGTGTACATATATATGTATATATACATGTGTGTATATCATATGTGTGTACATGGATATGTATATGTGTTTATATATGTATATATGTGTATAGTTTTATATACATAGATATACAAACACATATATATATATATATATATATATGATTTTCTACCTCGTTCCTTTTCCAAAGCAAATATTATGGCCAAATGAGCCAAGACCCACACATAAAGAGAAAGAACAAGTAATTCTTAATACTTGCATGATTTATCATCTGCTCTCATTTTTTAACTTGCGCTCTGAAATTTGTAGTCTGTGAGTTCTCCCCCATTTGACAGAGATCTAAAAACAGTAGCTAGTTCATGACATTGCACCTTTACCAAGAAGGAAACATTAAAATACCAATCTATCCTAATGATAATGACATTCCTCCTCCCCAGTCTAGGGGGACGGTGGTCCCCGCATGCCATACCTAAAGAGAGCAGGTGATGCCCAGGCCCCGCCGATGATTGCCACAGAGGAGGTCCATCGTAGAATTTTAAAAGAAAAGACAGAAAATGTATGTTGGCGAAGTTTTCAGAGTTCTTTCCAAGGAGTGTCTGGTTGGAAGGTGCCTTGAACACATGGACCAAAGTGGCTAGTCTCTGAAGGACGTTCAAGTAATGCGAGTAAAAGAAAGCGACTGAGCCTCACCCTGCGACAGTCTTGAGGGAATACAAATCTGAGAGACAGTTAAGGGTATGGTTTGTAGTCTTTAAAAATTCACTTTAATTAGATTCAGGAGTACATAAAATGATTCCAAGCAAGGCTAATTAAAGCAACTCCTATGGGCTCTCGACAGCCTCCAGCATTTCAGAGCAGCATCTCCATTCTGGAGTTTTCCAGGTTCACTTTATATACTTTGCTGAGGTAATTAAGCATCTTACCCTTTTGTCTAGTTTGCATGATTACCTTTCTTTTTCTTTTCTTTTTTTTCTTTCTTTCTTCTTCTTTTTTTGTTTAGTGCTGGAAATTGAACCCAGGGTGTTATGCTTGACAAGCAAGCATTCTACCCACTGAGCAATACCCCCAGCCTGTATGATCACCTTTCTTTAGCAAATGTTTTATGCCTTCAGTGTGAAACTAAACCAGCTACACACAGCAAAGTTGGGGTGTGTGAAGAGTGAGAGTCCCTTAAATATACACACCAGCTCTGGAATGCTGGGGATTGATTTTACCTGGAAAGAGGTAAACCTGGAAGAGATGTCAACCAAAGCCCAGTTCTGGTGAAGATGTCCCCATGAAAATCACAATAAGCAGAAAAGTACTGAATTGCTCTATTGTAGCTAAAAGTAAATTACATGTTTTTTCTTATGTGAATCTAGGAAGTTGAGGGTCTCTCACCCCTTGGTGTCACACACTTGTTTTTAGTGATGTTATTCTACTTGGAAATGTTATATTTTTGCAGTGCATGCTCTTATGCTTTTAAATTCCATTTTGAAATTTTTTGCACCATGCAGCATGCCTTCTGAACTCTCAATTATTTACCAATTGCGTTGCATAAACTAATGACCTTACTGCCTCCCTGAGAAGACTAACTGATTGGTGGATTGATAGATTAAACACAGTCAGTAAATGGAAAGTCTCGGTTCCCATCAGGGACTCCATGTTTTCTCTTGTGGTTTTGAAGTTGTATCAGCATGTTATCCGCATAGTCCACTTGGGTGACCCTGAGTGGCATGTTCAGTGCAGTCCTGTGGAATGGTGATAAGCGAAAAGGGAAGTATGAGCACAATTTTTAAAAAATGTTTTCATAAATTTGGGGGAAAGCAAATGTAAGCAACATTTTTTTTAATCACAGTCCCTTAATATGGATTTCATTTATCCAAGAGGAGGAATCTAGCACATTTCCCAAACTTACTTAGAAGAGAACCCAGTGTTCAGGGAGCATCTCACAGGACCAAATATTCTGAGATGCTCCCTTCAGGAAATGTTGACCTTGCTTCAAGTTGGGGACAGCAGTCGTTTCCAAAATACTCTCTGCCGAGTTTATTTGAGAACGTTGCTTATGGAATGACTTTGTATATAGTCTTCTGATGGCTGCAACTTCCTCTTCAAGATATTTAAATGGACTTCCAATATGAATATCTTTAAAGATGAAATTCTATACTGGCACATTGCAAAGAGAAAGAAAGGAAGGATGGAAGGCGGGAGGAAGGAGGGAAGGAAAGAAGGGAAAAGGGGGACCAGGAGGGAGAAAAGGAGAAGTCTCTCTTCATATTTTATCTTTAAGCAAACAATTTATTGGCCTGAATTTGTTCAGAGTCAACTTGGCTGTACTTCCTAGTATTCAACTTCCTAGTATTTTAGTGGGTAGTTTCTTCATTAAATCAGGATGAAATCTGGGGGAGAAAATTAAAGGGTTGCTTTGACTAGTTAATATACTTCTGGCATTTTGTAAATTCAATTAATTATGTGTGGATGACATTACATCTGTTCTAGTCATAACAACAGGCTGGTGTTTTTGGTAGGGGAACCAGTCCATCAATCATCCATAATCACTGATCTTCAGATGGGGGGGACCCATTCTGGCTGGTACACAGTAACCATGGTGCATTGTTAACTCTATTGCCAAAACACATAGTGTTCCACAAACCTCTGAAGAAGGTCTATTCTGTTTCCACTTGAGATAGGAACTGACATCTGAAGGGGTGATATATGTAGACCTTAAGCAGTCTTTTCAATCATTATAACCTTTAAACACTGCTCACCTCCCCCAGGATTCTTTGCCCTTTTCTCTCTGTATTATGCTTTTTTGACAGCTCAGTGAGAGAACAACTCTACCTGACATCTGGTGTAAACACGAAATGTTAATTCCTGGCACACGCTTAATATTGCCAACCACTTAAGATACTCATGTGATATATTCTGTTTTTCCCAAGGCAGTAACATAGAGTTTGTATGAGTTTTTCTTAATCCAGTACTAGCAAGGCATCAAAGTTACTTTGGGTTTCTGTAGCGGGGGGTTTTGAGTCTTGGACGTGTGGTCATAAGTTAGAAGTGGGCAGATGATGAAGAGTCAGGGTCACAGGTGAAAGGAGTTTGTTCTCTGCAATAGGTAATCAGTCAAGTTGTGGAGTATGACAGGAAGACAGGTTCCTAAGGAGGGGCACTACACCCAGAGGGTATCCCTGAGGTAGCCTGGATCTTCCTAGGAGTGAGTGATTCTTGGCGAGGTAGATTGAACATACAGAGTCCAAGTTAGGAAGCATCAACAAGCATCCTGAGTTAAATGGAAAGAAAGGCAGGTTTGCTAAAGCCAAGTCATTGTGATCAGAGGGTCATAAAGCCATGGGGGAATTCTCCAGGAAGTAGAAAGTGTACTTGGAATTCAGAGCTGAGTGGGCAGCGGAGTGACTCCACGTTAACAGAACTGAAAACAAGCCAAGAATTGACTTTTCTTTTCTTTTTGTTTTGCAAAGAAAGCAAGCATTAAAGAGAGAACCTGTAAACCTCAGAAATGTTGTACAGAGAAGATTTAGAACCAAAGAATATGTTGCCAAGCAATGGTGTGTCTGTGTATTTTTTTTGAACTTTCATTTGCTTTTTTGTTGGTTTTGGTACTAGAGGTAGAAACCCAGGGCCACTCTACCACTGAGCCACAAACCCAGGCTTATTTATTTATTTATTTATTTTAATTTTGAGACAGGGTCTACCTAATTTGCTTAGGGCCTTGCTAAGTTACTGAGGCTGGCCTTGAACTTGCAATTCTTCTGCCTCAGCCTCCTGAGCCACTGGGATTACAAGTGTGAGCCACTACAACTGGTGAACATTTTTATACATATAATCAAGGACAGATTATAGAACAAATTTGAATAGGAATTAGGTTATCAGACCTGTTAGAAGTAAAGCTTTCGACAAAGTAAATTTAACAGAGCTTTTTTGAGCAAGGAATGATTCATGAATAGAGCAGCACTCCAAAGCAGAAGAGGTTCAGAGAGCTCTACTCTAGTGGCTTTTATAGGTTCAACTCATATAAAAGCAAAGTAGAGTTGTCATTGGGTCCACTAAGGTAGGAGATAAGATCTCCTGATAAGGAACATAACATATGGAGTATATATATATGTGTGTGTGCAGGGTCCTTGAATCATTTGTATCAAGGAAAACTGTTTCTTCAGAGCTGAGTATAGACCATTGGCAAAAAGAATAGAAAACCTTTATCCTTGAAATTGAACAAATATAACAGGGCTGAGAACTGTATGGTTGTGGCTTAAATATGAGTTGTCTCCAAAAGCTCATGTGTGAGACAATGTAGGAAGGTTTACAGGTGAAATGATTGGGCTATGAGAACCTTAGTCCTATCAGTACATTAACCCCCTGATAGGGACTCCCTAGGTGGTAACTGTAGGCAGGTGTGGGTCCTTGGGGGCATGCCTTTGAGGTTTATATTTTGTCCTTATTGAATGACACACTGTCTCTGGATTTTGGTGAGCATGTCCTAAACTGCTTCCCTCTGCCACTCTATTCTGCCATGATATTCACCTCACCTGGAGCCTCGAGGAATGGAGCTGGCCGTCTATGGACTGAGACCTCTGAAAACTGCAAGCCCCCAAATAAACTTTTCCACCTAGAATTTTTCTTGTTAGGTTTTTTGATCACATCCACAAAAAGCTGACTAACACAACAATTACACTCTATGTTTGTCCCAGAAGAAGTCTAGGAAGACAGGGAGGAAACAGCCTCCAGATGTTCTCAATGAAGCAATGACATCCTCAGTATAAGAGGAAAGGAGAGATGAACTGCATGGAAATTCTTCTGGAAGGGAAGGATGCAAGAGTACCCATTGCAGGGAGCCATAGAGAGGGAAGAGGTGCCTTAGAGAAGGAAAGGTGTCCCTTCCAAAGCCATGTGCAAGATTTCACACGGATAGCCCGAGACATTTTCTGGAGAATGCCAGTTCTGATTATAAAGGTTCAGTACAATCACTGCCATACCTTGGGGACTGGAATCTAAATAGTTTATGGTTGAGAATGGCCCTCACAGTCTGACCCGGTTTGGAAATGCACCAACAGTAGAATTACACAGAGAGCATTTCAAACCTCAGTTGTGTTCCCTCTAAGACAGAGACTCTTCCAAACCTAACTGACTAAAACATACACTGACTCCTGAGCAGTCCGTTTACCACTTTCTGTGATACCTTTTAAAAACCTGTCATTGTTGCCATATCTCAGAGATAATCCAGGGATAATATCAACTCAATGCCAAACTTTTGTGAAAGGCCCACAGCTTGATGTTCTGGAAGAATTTTTTTTCCTTTTCTTAATCACTACTTAGATCAAATTTTCAAAAGCACCTCAGAAATATTCTGAGTCTTAAATCCAGGGATTTATATAACACAGGATTGCAAGACTTTGTGGGAAATTAATTTCCTTTGAAGCACAGGAACTTGAAGTCGACTTCCTCCCGGAGTGGAGCACCATTTATTGAAGCATTGTCCATGACCTCTTAAGGTCCGACCTATCCCAAGTTATAAGCTGACTGTAGGAAGCCAACAATTGCCTGGACCATTCTGGCTAAGCAGGAAAAATAACCTATCAAAGGTTATTTGGAGACCCACCATGTTGCCTACAACCTTCAACAATCATGAGAGCCTGTTGTGAATGTGGCCTCCACCGTGAGCTTCTTGTTCACAGAGGAGGGAGAGTACAGTTTCCTTAAATATGGACACAGTATTATCCTGCTTCAAAATAAGATGCCTTTGAGTGCGTGCAATGCAGGGTCAAGCTTTGCCACAATTATTTATTTATTTGTATTTTCTCAACATTATTTTCAGAAGCTTCTGAGGGACCAAGGAGTTCTGGACTTTCTGCTGTGTTTTACCCGTAGCTTTATATTTTCTCAGTGGTGATTCTCCTAGCGCCCACAGATAATGTAAAATCTTCATTTAATTATTTTACCACGGCCCCACATTGCTTCATCTTGAGAATTACATTTTTTAAAAAATAGTAGACAAACTGTAGTTGTGGTACTGAAACTGAAATTGGAATTCAACTGAGAATTCAGGGTGACTTCCGGCTTGGTCCTTCCATCTGTAAATCCTTTGTTCTGAGAATAAGGTGCTGAGCAGAAGTCTGTATTTTTCCTTTATTCCTGTGTATAATTTTCAAGATCTGGTATAATAACCAAAGTAGAGTTGTCATTTTAGTCCTTGAAAGAATTAATAAGTGTATGTTTCTGCTGAAATCCTCCTATTTATCTTTTCATTATTGCTCTCCTCCTCTGGCAGAAACAAAATAATTACAAGCAATGAGAGATAATGTAGCTGTTATTTATGTTTCAGTGATGTCCGTTGGGTAAACGCGCACATGCACAAACATATGTAGTTTCTTTTCTTTTTTGGGTGAAATTATAGATTTGCTAAGACAGAACACCGTCTGGGTGAAGGAAAGATGCACGTAGGTAGAGGAAGTGCTTAAGCAGCCTGCATCCCACTGCATGCAGAGGCTGAGAGATGGAAAGGCAGGGTTCACGGCAAGCTCTAGCCTTCCCCTGGGAGATAGGTAAAGAGCAGAAGTTCATGGTGGTCTCTTCAGGTGTTAGGGGCACTGATGCTTATTCCTAGAACATTGAGAAAATTCAGCAACTTTCAATAACAAAGATAAACTCATCCATATTTTCCCAATGCCAAAATAATCATCATTTTGCTCTATTTCTTCTGCCTTTCTTCTTGCACATATTTTCCCCATAACCAAGGATCACTGTGCGTGCAAATTTGCACTTTATCATTATAACCGAAGCACTTGCCAATGTTAGTGAAAACACCTTAGAAACAATCTTTTTTTTGTAAAAAAGAAATAACTGTAACTATGAAAATAATACCCTTCAATCATTCCTTACCTTTTGAGACACTATTTTGATTATCATGTACAGTTCATTTTTTCCTTATTTGTCACCTTTTGATGTTACATTTAGTGGGTTTTGTTTTCGTTTTCCTGTTTTGCCTTTGATGTATTAAAATTCTACATAGTTATATCTCTTAGATATATGGTTTCTGCCACGGTTGATAAAATCAACCATGTATCCCTACCTTGAAAACATTCATCACTGTGTTTCTTTAAAAATGCATTTTATTTATTTGAAAATTTTTGTGTTTGTGTGTATCTGTCTAAAAGAAAAAGGAAAAACAGAAAGGACCTTGATTCCAGAATCCCACAGATCTGAGTCCCAATCCTTGATCTGCCCAAATTAGCTGGGTTGCTCTGGGAATATCATTTGACCTCTCTGAATTTCAATTTCTTTGTCTGGATAAAATGGATGGGTTCCCCTCCAACAGTGCTGCTGTGCAGATGACAAACAGTCATGCATGTGAACTGCTTATTGGCAGAGTACTTGACCCCCAGCAAGGGCTAGGCCTGTTAATGTTAGCTATTTTTAAATTTTTTTAAATTAAAATTTTAAATTTAAATGGAGGAAATTTTCATTTTTGCCAAATGAATAAGTAGTTACCCCAACATTCTTTTTCTTTCTTTTTTTTTTTTTTTTTTTTTGGTACTGGGAATTAAACCCAGGGACACTCCACCACTGAGCCACATCCCCAGCCCTATTTTTTGTATTTTTTTATTTAGAGACAGGGTGTCACTGAGTTGCTTAGGGCCTCAGTAGGTTGCTGAGGCTGACTTTGAACTCACAGTCCTCCTGCCTCAGCCTCCCAAGTGCTGGGATTACAGGCGTGTGCCACCACGCCCGGCTCCAACATTCTTCAATCAACTCTTTCTCCCATTTCTCTTAAATGCCACTTTATTCAATAGTATTTGGTAGCTTGACAAATACTTAAATACATACAAAGATCAGTTTTGTATTACTGTATTCTATCTTATTATTCTTTTCAAGCTGCCTCACTATAATATTTACATGCTCTACCTATTTTAATTTCATATTGTTTTTGCAATTTTCTGGGAAGTTGTTATACAGTTTCTTTTGCAAATAGACGCACATTACATACACGCATGTACACATATGTTATCTTTCAAATACATTCACTTTTCCAAATGCAAATCAGAATCATCCTTTGAAAAATTTCAAGGTTTTTATTCTCTATTGTCTGTACATGTTTGAATATTGATGTCTTTATAATATTTAAAATTCACATTCATGAATGTGGTTTATATCTTTACATAAAGTCTTTACCATTTGCCAGCAAATTGCTGTTTCTTGATGCACAAACTACACATTTCTTTTGTGAAATATCTTCCTGAAATGTCCATTTACATATCGCTTTTAAATGATTGTGGCTATTATACAAAAAAAAAGACTATTTTTCCATATTCATTTCCAAGTCTATGGGACATTTAGTTTCAGAGAATTGTTGCATGACATCCATCCGTTCTCAGAAGATGCAGTTGCAAGAGTCATTTGTTAATGATCTCTGAAGGTCTTTCCATTGCTTTTATCACCAAGGATACTACCTTCTGACAGATGCTCTCCATGTTTAGAGCTGTGGCCTTTCTTTCTTTGTCTTTCTATTGTTAATCAATTCAGCTATAATCCCGCCACTCTTGTGTGGTGATGGGAATCTTCAGTGTGTAGTTCAGATTACTGTGACAAGTTGTGTGTGTGTGATTTTTCTGCAGGAACCCAAGTGGCCAGGTCTGGTAGTACTCTCTCTTACTTATTTTCTTTCTTTCTTTCTTTCTTTCTTTCTTTCTTTCTTTCTTTCTTTTTTTTTTTGGAACCAGGGATTGAACTCAGGGACACTCGGCCACTAAGCCACATCCCCAGCCCTATTTTGTATTTTTTTATTTAGAGACAGGGTCTCACTGAGTTGCTTAGGGCCTCACTAAGTTGCTGAGGCTGGCTTTGAACTCGTGATCCTCCTGCCTCAGCCTCCCAAGTCGCTTGGATTACAGGCGTGCGCAGCCACACCCAGCTGGTAGTACTCTTTCTACACTCGGCTCATGAGCCATTTTTGTCCAATCCATCTGTTCTTTTACTTCTTTTCCTTCACTCCAAAATGTTCCCACAGACCACTCCCCCAACCCCCAAAAAATCAGTAACCATGGAGTATATACAACACTTCCTTTTATAACCTTTTCAGTAGTGTGCTGAACTTGAAACACCCAATAGAAAAATCTAGTCTTATTTCTTTACAGGTGAGCAAAATGAGACCTCCATAGGTCAATTGACTTGGGCCAAATCTTACTATATATGTCACGATCATACTTAGAATCTGATGTCCTGATATCCTAACCCTTCTTCCAATACAGCTTGTTGTTTCTTAGGTGATACTAAGGACATGTTCAATTCTGCAAGGAAAAATATTTTTATTTGAAGATTTTCTGAAAAGGAAACTGACATCCTATTGGGAAGTAAAGGTGGCTTTGTAGTCGAAGGGAGGCTGACATGGTAATGGTTCACCATGTTCAAGGTGCACCTGTACGTCACAGAGAGGACTTGGCAGCTGCCCCGTTTTCCTCTGCTTATCCAGTGTGTATGAAATACCTGGCACATTGCTAAGCCTAAATAAGTGGTTGCTGAGCTAGTGAATGCTTGCAAATTCACTTTCACCCAGATTGGTTAAGAAAGAACTTCCTTGATCTCTTGGCATTCACTGAACAGTAAGGTGAACTCTTTAAGGAGGTCTGTTTAGCCTAGCAATTCATTTATTTTGTGTATATGTGTTGTGTGTGTACTGTATTCAAAGTGCTGCACTGGGAGGGGGACTTCTATGGAAAGATCATTCAGTGTTAGTCTACGATTTTAAGAGGGAGGTGTAGACAGAGCTGTAAGTAAGAAAAGAGAACTGAGTCTTACAGGAGCCCACAGGATGAAGGTAGGTGAGCTTGGAAGAGGAGGAGGAAGCAGGTGGAAGATTACTTTCTGTCTTAAGAAGGATGCATTCCCTGGTAATAGACACCCTGAGGAAGCAGAATAGGGAATAACAGCACATCTAGAGATGAGAACAAAGAAGAAAACTGGAAGGGGAATTTTAATTCAGCTGCCCTAGGTTGGTGAGTTTAATGACTACCAAGAAAAATACAGGAGGTCAGAGGCTTTCCAGATGCCCAGCCCTTTCCTGTGGCTTCCCTTTCACCTCCAACAGGCTCCTGTTCCCTTTAACCATATATAAAGGTATACACTCTGTAAAATTACAGGTTGGAGATTTTAAATATTGAGCACACACTGCCTCCCAGGTTTCACAGATCGCAGAGGAACTCCCAGGCCAGATCAGGTTGTGATTGAATTATTCCTCCTAAAAGAGACCTAAGGTGATAAGTTTGCTTCATAGTTTGTGTCAGCTTGTGCTTCCTGACATTTCACAGGGGACAGTGACAGACCTCTTGTCTGGAAGACCTGTTAGGAAAACAAGCAGTGTTCTCCTCCCTTCCAGCTCCACCTCATACTCTGTCCATAATTCTTAACAAAATCTTGCACATCTTTTCAACTCACTGAGTCTCCTTGAAGCCATCGACCTTGGTCACTTGAGTTGGCTCCTTTCTGGTTGTGTTTCCTGTCCAGCCTCCTCCTCCTGCAGTTGGTGTCCACACCATAAGAACTGAGGCTTTAAAATACAAGTCTACTCTCGTTACTCTCTTGCTTACGATGCTTGAGCATCTGCTTATCACAGAGAAAGTCAAATCCAAATTTCTTATTCTGCCCCTAAGGCCCCAAACAACTAGTCTCCACCTAGGGCATGATTATGTCTGTATAAATAAGCTTTTGAGTCGCTGTGACTGAAATACCTCCCAAGAACAACTTAGAGGAGAAAAAGCTGATTTGGGGCTCATGGTTTCTGAGTTTCAGTCCATGGTTAGCCAGTTCCATTGCTCTAGATCTGAGATGAGGCAGAATGTCATGGTGGACAGGTATGGGGAAGGAAAACTTCTCAGTTCATGGCAACCAGGCAGTGAGAGAGAGTGTGACTACAAGGTGCCAGGGATAACATAATGATCCCCAAGGGCATATGCCCAGTGACATACTTCTAACTATGCCCTGCCTGCCTGCAGTGATCCCCATTAGCACATTCAGATTATTAGTCCATCAAATGGATTTGTCCACCAATTAGTTCACAGCTCTCATAATTTGACCATTTCACCTCTGAATGTTCCAGCATTTTCTCCCAATGAGCTCTCAGGGGACACCTCTTATCTAAACCATAAAAACGTCTTCTCACTCCATTATTCCCTTCTACCAAGTTACCCAGGCTGAATGTCCTTTGGTTCCTTCTGGGAGTCACAGCACTCAGTGCAGCCTGAGGACCTGTGTGCTGGTGTCCCTCTGCCCCAGAGATCCACCTCCCCACATCTTGCCTTGCAGTTTGAGCAGACGTGGCCCCTCCCCTGAGCAATCCATGTGAAGCACCCTCTCCTCCCAGTCTTTGCAGATAGAATACATCACCTGGACTGGCTTGTTTTCTTTATAGTATTTTTTCATTTCATTGCTTATTTATTGTGCAAATTTAAAAATCTCCACCCTCTACCACAGCAGTAAGAATCTGCCTCCACTTGAGTTACAGCTTTGCTAAAATTTTCAGTTCTCTGTCCTGAGATCTGGGAGTAGCACTTGGTTTATAGCAAATGCTCAGTAAACAGATGCCAAGAGCGCAGTGAATGCTTGCAATGCTATTGGCTGCCCACTTAGTTCAAGGTAAGGTGCTATGGTAGGTTTTTGTCATAAAGATAAATTTCAGACTGCATCACGTAATATGCTGATTTTAAGTCCTTTGGGTCTAGGCCAGCCCAATTCACTATAGCTAGATTGTGGAACCAACCTAGATGTCCTTCAGTGGATGAATGGATAAAGAAACTGTGGTACATATACACAATGGAATATTATTCAGCCATAAAGAAGAATAAAATTATGACATTTGCAGGTAAATGGATGGAGTTGGAGAATATCATGCTAAGTGAAATAAGCCAATCCCCCAAAAAACCAAAGGTCGAATGATTTCTCTGATAAGTGGTTGATGACACATAACAGGGACTGGGGGAGGTAAGGGAAGTATAGAGAAAGGATGCATTGTATAGTGGAAAATGAGGAGTGGGGAGGGGGCAGGGAAGGAAAGATAATAGAATGAGACAAAAATCATTATCCTATGTATATGTATACAAATTGTATGATTCTACTTCATGTACAACCAGAAAAATGATAGTTGTACTCTATTTGTGTACAATGAACCAACATTTTTAAAAGAATTTAAAAAAAATAAATAAATAAGCTCACAATATTTATGTTGTAAAAAAAAGGTAAATTTCAGGTATAATTTGAAATGTAGTAGGAAAATAAAAAGGCACACTTCTAAATAAAATCAGGAAGGTGATGAGTTCTGAAGATGGAAAGTTCTCTGGGCTCAGGTGAGGTTTCATTGGGTGGGCTGTTAATAAGGGGAATGAGCTGTTATTAAGGCTCCAGCTAGATTGTCAGCAACCTCATGTTGCTGTTGGTGACCTGGGTCCATATTCATGCCTTGATCAGTGTTTCTGTGTCTTTCCTTAAGAGTTGGAAGAGAGCAACATAGAGCCCAGGGGATGTGGAGCACACCCGTAGGACAGCAACCTTAATCTGAGCATCCTTTGACGCCTCCTCCCTTACTTTGAAGATTTGCTCAGCTTTTGCATTTTACCTTGTAATGTCTCCATATGATGAAACAGATGCCCCAGGAAGAGGTGCCATGTGAACCCCAGGGCTCTGGTCTCCCAGGCTCTGCTCCTCTGGAGCTCACCCTCCAGTCTGAGAAACATGAAAGACCTAGATACTTTGCAGAACTGCCTCAGAGAACGTGGGCTTTGTGCTTTAGTGTTTCCCAGCCAGAGTTGCTGCCTAAAATTCAGTTTAAAATGCCTGCAGATGTCAGAACTTGATTGCTATGGAAAGATAAGTATGGTTAGAAAAATGTCTGTTTTGGAAAAATGGTTTGCTGAGTCGTAGAGAGCTAGGAGTGTGGAGAAGGGGGGAAATGGGGGACAGGAGAGGGTGGGGAAGCAGCCACCCAGCTCTATAGCCCCTGGGCTCCTGTCAGCACCTCCTGACATCAGTTTACCCCCATCCCATCAGGGTGCTTAAGCTAATGCTATAGAAGTCGCATTCCCCAGACTCAGTTTACTCAGAGAAGTGCCTTGTACATTTTAGAACAGTTTTTAGGAATTCCATTTTTAATGTTTAAGTGGACCCTTAATGTACCTTGTTTCTGTACCTCTGTGTGTGTGTGTGTGTGTGTGTGTGTGTGTGTGTGTGTGTGAAAAAGAGAGAGAGGGAGAGAGAGAGAGAGAGAGAGAGAGAGAGAGAGAGAGGTGGGGGAAGGAGAAGGGAGAATCAATGAAAGTATGGGTGGAGAGTATGCAAATTCAACCAGAGGGATGCTATCTTGCAATTATTTTCATCTTGCATACCTACTTTTATGAGAACTATCTTAGTTACAGTAAGACGAGTTTGCAACCGCATGGAGTATGAACAATTAAAATGTTGTGGTTAAAGAAAAACTCATCTTGTGAGTAATCGTGTTTCCAGGGTAAATTAAATTGGGTCTTGTTAAGTCCTGGAACCAGAAAGAATTAGACCTTTCTTTGGACATTTTCATTAATAACTGAGTGTGTTTCAGAGAACCCAGGAAAATGGAGCATGTCAGATCCGAAGCATTTCTCTACTCCAGGGTCACAAGCGTATCCCTCTTCAACTTTTCTTCCCTCCTCTTCTTACACAAGCATTAATATTTTTAATAGAACAAGTGAAAATCAAGATTGTGCTCTTTATTTTGAAACTCAAATACGTCCTTGCCTTGGTCTCTTAACTGATGTTGAACACTGATTCACAAATTTAAGCAAACAAAAATACGATGTTAAAAGGTCCTTTTGTGTGCAAATTAATCCATAAAATACCCTAGTTCTTGCCAGGTTCTTATACATGTTTCCCAAGAGCAGAAATGTTCACATATGATTGTATAACCCAAAGTAATTACTAGCACTGATTTACACAGCTAAATATTCAGAACTTTTATTTTATCCTTTGTAAAGTTCACTTTATGTAATGTTCTGGCAACCTTAATCCATAAATAATCCTCTAATACCTTAAAAGTAAACAGCTAGAGCTCTTGTTTCCATCGTTGCTGGGAGTTGTTGATCACAGTGACACCTTGAAGCCCAAAGGGGCACAGTGATCTTCACCATGGCCTGTGATTGCAAGTTCATACAAAACTTGCCAAGATAAGTCTTTCTCAGAGGGAAATTTCCCACACTGGAATGCTACAAAGGACGCTTATTTTGCAAGCTAAAACAAATGTGCTAATGACTAGGAAGCAGATTCTAATTGAAAGAGTAATGGAAGATGGGAGACTTCCATCCTGACCCGACGGGGATGCTGCTATTTCTTGAGAAAGCGATTTATTAAGCTGCTCTGAACTTCAGTGTTCCCATCTGTTAAATGGAGATGATGATGAGCTCCCCCTGTTTGAAGATAAACAAATGAGGAAGTTAAAAGAAGCCATAATGGGTTCTTTGAAGAAGAAGAAAGAGCCTCCTGTTTATCCAGAGAATCTTTCCTTTGCATAAAGTTTACTGACAAATTTTAATTAGACACATCATTCAGAAATTTTACTTTTAATGATTTTAAGACCCAGTTACAAAGCTCCATCCAAAATCAGCTCACCATTTTATTTGTAGAATACAGCCAGGCATAAGCAGATGGGTGATGATTTATTTTTTTTATTCCTGTAGCATCAGTAGTTCATTTAATTAAGCACGGCTCACTTTACATGAATCCTGTGTTGCCATGGAGGACAAAGATGGATTAGCCCTGGGGTTGCCTTCTCGTTGCTCATTGTCTGGTGACAACCAGAGGCTCCTGGGGACACTGCTCAGCCCTGTGGTCAGTGATGGATCCAGATGTGCACAAAGGCACTGGGGTTAACAGTTTCCCCCCTTCACGAATGTCTTCGCTGCCATTCTGACTGTGGGACTTCCGTTTTTAATATCATTTGTAATACTAAATGTAAACTAAGAATGAAGTTTCAGATACTCATTTAAATATTTTAATTGAATTATTACGAAAGCAATGGTAAAGTTGTATTTTTTAAAAAAAAAAAATCTGCTTGCTGAATACTTCTTTGATCAATTTCACATTACTCCTGGAAAAAAAAAAAATCATGTGAAGTAAGGAGATTATTAACGAGGAGATCCAGGTTCACAACAGTAAAATAACTTGCCAAAAGGTGAACTGGGCTTGCCAACAACTATCATGTCCCAGATTGCTAGATTTTGTGTTTTCAGAAAGCACTAATGTTAGTACCTTGCTTAGTGGTAAGTACTAACATGAATGCTTTACTAATGTCTGATTATTGGGAGCGACTTTCCAGTCCATCTTGCTGTCTTTCTGAGGTCTCAGAGTCTCTTTGGGGTGTGCTTGTGCATGTCCCCCCCCCCACACACACACACGCAGCTGTAACAGGAAGCTGCTGACTGGATAAGGATGGCTTGATCACCTGAATTCTTCCATTCCTGAGCTCTTACTCCAGCACACTCTAATGACACAGAGATAAAGATAATGTTCTGCTCCAGTGAGAGTCTTGTAGAAGAGATAGAAAATGACAGAAACTGTCAGTGGGCAAGGAACTAAATAAATACTTCTGGCCCGTACAAGCAAATATCTAATCCAGACTTCTCAGGGCATCTGGTTAATCACATCTTTAAAAAATCATTATATCAATTTAATATTATTTGATTTTATTTGAATGTGTTGATTATGTATTTCATTTTCCTTGCACACTGAACATTTTCCATAGATTTGTTTATGTGAAATAGCAAGCATCCTGTATTTATATAGTCTTCTTTTCCATGAGTTCAAAGCAATTCCATGCATATCAAATTATTTATCTTTACAGCCACATAATAAAGAGCAATGAATCAAATCAATCTTCTTTTAAAATTAAGAGCCACTGATCGTCAAAAGAAATGAGTGGTTTTCTTTTCTGTAATGATCGTTTCAACATTTATCACAAAGGCTTTAAAACTAGTCTTTTTAGCTCTGTTATTTCTTTAAAACTAGTCTTTTTAGCTCTGTTGTTTCTACACAGGGTTCTTGAATCAAATCAATTCACAAAGTGGGATTAACTTTCCTTTTAACATTGACAAATTGTCATATATGTCCAGATAAATATAAATATGCTTTCCTTCCTGTTTACCCTCCTTTGTATCTTTCTTTTCATGGAAAATTCAGATGGCCGCCACCACCACTATCCTGGTGATGACTTTCACTGTTGACCGCAGACAAATGGAGACTGTCACCTGTCCCAGTAAAGAGTGCAACCTTATGTCACCTGCATGGCAGCTCCTCTGCCAGCATCCTCTTTTTTGGATTTTAAAATTAAGTCATTTACTGGATTTGAAATTAAATCACCTATTTCCGTTATAGCCTTATAGCATATTATTTCAAAATCACATTATTTTTCTGTTGTTATAAGCTTAATTAACATCTTGGAAGTGTTTTATTTTACTGAGACGTACTACATAATAATTTCACTAATCAAATGTAGTCTTTTTTCCCCTTCAATTTTGTAGCTATTAACTCACTACCCTCTGAGTTTTTGACTTAATAATTGAGAAGAGCACTTTTGTCCCTAAATTTAAATCTCAAAATCCCTCACCTTGTATGGGCTCATTTCTATATTAAATTGAGATGAGCATCTCTGCAGACTGTTCTAATTAGATAAGCTTATTATTATTATTCTTTCTAGACTCTCCCATGAGGAATAAGCAATATTCTGAGGTCTCCCAGCCAAGTGTCTTCCTCTGCCACATAATATCCCCTCTACTTAGTGTCTTCATAGGTTACTTTTTTGATATTGAGATTTTTATAGAATGTACTTCTATGATGCTCCAAGTACTCTGAGTCACAATTGTTGATCGTCTTTACTGCTATGAAGCTCTCAGGTTTATAGCAGCTATAGTTGTGCCTGCCATTCTTGATCCTTTGATGGATGCTAACAGTCAGTCAGATTCAGCAATAATCAAATCTGCAAATGAAACAGGAAAACCTTACACTGTCTGGCAGATTTAGAATCTGGGAGCTCTTTCCAGCCCTTCCTTGCTCTCTGACCTGATCTGTTCCCCTTTCCACATTTTGCACCATGTTCCAGCCACACTGCCTCTGTGAACTCTTCCTTCCCCTGGGCAGCCGCTGTCCTGCCTGAGGGCCTTTGTCCTAGCTAGAACTCCCAGAGCTTTGCAGAGTTTGCTTTTCCCTGATAATCACACCTCCACTTCAGTGTTACCCTTTGATAACACTCCCTTTGCAAATTATTACAAGAGTGAGAGCCACACGTTTTGGAAAATGTTCCAAGAAAGGAAAACTGATTTTAAGAGAAGGAAATCTAGCTGGGCACAATGGTGCACGTCTGTAATCCCAGCAGCTTGGGAGACTGAGGCAGGAAGATTGCAAGTTCAAAGCCAGCCTTAGTATTTTAGTGAGGCCCTAAGCAACTTAGCAAGACCCTGTTTCGAAATGAAAAATAAAAAGTGCTGGAGGTGTGGCTCAGTGGTAAAGTTCCCCTGGGTTCAATTCCTGGTGAAAAAAGAAAGAAGGAAATCGAACAGTCTTAAAGGTATGTGAGCTGATTTTTTGTTTGTTTGTTTTTATTTTTAATTAAGTTATGGAATAGCAGCACCTACAAATCTTACCAGCACTGCTGGTTGGGGATACGTAGGGGTGGGGGTGCATTGCTGTATACATACTGGCATTGGTTAGTCAGACATTCCCCCACCCCCCATCCTATATTAGAACAAGGAAGTTTTCACATAGTTGGGTAAAGATTCATGTTTGAAGACATGCCTTTGGACTGTTAGAATTTTGCAAATAAATTTGGAGTCTACTGGTAGGATGGAGGATAAGTCAAATGGGTTAGAAGCCACAGGTCAAAGGTACAATCTGGTTAGATCTTAACCTGGTTTTTTAAAAAAAATCACACTAGAGAATAAGATATATAATGCAGAACTAAAATACAGGAACCCAAATGCTAGGCTCTTGGTCTGGGTGATGGTTTCATGGGTGTGTACTGTGTAAAACACCACCGAGCTGTCCCCTTAACATGGGGAATGCCAAACCTCCATTCAAACCCTGCACCTGGCTCCCTTGCCCAACTCTATTTCTGTTACATTAACCTATTAAAAATCTTGCTCCAGCATCGATCATCCTTTGATTCATGTCTAATATATTTTCATATCTGTCCATGAGCAGACCATCTCCCACCCCCAGAATATAGGCTCCTCCGTTTTGTG
>JAJEJO010004224.1:415001-453789 GCA_020662805.1 Glaucomys volans
GGTCTGCCTCGCAAGCACAAGGCCCTGGGTTCAATCCCCAGCACCCCAGAAAAAAAAAAAAAGGTGATCCATGGGTTTTGTGACTTCTGAATAGATGTTTGCTGGTGGAATGAAAGGAAGAAAGGAAAACGAACAAAGGGGAGGAGAGGGTAGAGGGGCAGGGCGGGAGGAAGTGTAGGGGACCTGAGCCTGCCCCTGCCTTGACACCTCTCATTTACCTCTAATGCCCCCTCACCCCTGCAGAAACGCTCTTCCAACCCCTGGATTCAGCACTTTGCCTTCTTGAGTCTGGTTTATCTGCTCTCTTATCTTTCCTTTGAGTTTTCCGCTCCTCTCCAGACTTCATTTCCACTTCCTGCTTATTCTTTCTTCCTTCCTTTTCCCATGCATTTCCATCCAAGAGCCTTTCTCTGCACAGGAATGAAGTCACATGTTAATTCTGGTAGAAGTAAGAGGATGGTGTCTGGACTCATGAAAATCAAAGGGAGATCAGCAGAGCAAAGGGACCAAGGAGTGGGGAGTGGGAGGGAGGGGGGAAGTACTGGACGGTGATCGTGGCCCAATTATATTGTCATACTGTTGCCCGTGTGAATATGTAACAGCAAACCCCATCATTATGTAACACTATAATGCACCAATAAAAATATGGGGAAGAAAGAAAGAAATTGAACTCCCAAACTGAAAATAAAACGATCTATGAAAGTACAAGGGAATAATTACAATCATGATACCTGGCATTTATTGAGCATTTAGTACCTGCTGCAATAACACCCTTTACATGGATTAAATATTTAAAGGCCACAGGAGTCCCATGATTTTCCCAATTTACAGTCGGGGCACCAGCTCCAAGTTAGTACTGGGTACTAACTCCAGGTCATATAGCTGATAAGTGAGAACCCACCCTCCTGAGTGATGCTTGCTGCTGTCTCTTCACGTGGTGAGCGAATATTACAGCGTCCGCATGATCAGCCATTTTATGTCCCTTATCTTCTTTAATCTGAAAAAATTGACATTTTAGGAAAGAACCGTATAGTTAGGCAAAGCACAGGTATTCAGGTGGAGCCTGTTCCCAAGGAGCAAGGCAGCTAGCTCACTTCCCTGTAAATCTCAAGGTGATCATAATGTTTTATGTGCTGCCAAACTCAAAATTATTAAAATGCCTTCATCCACATTACGGGCTGTTAGGCATTGAGTTCCTCTGGTAAAACACATCTCTGGTAATTCATGGCCAGAAATGGGGTCCTTTTACACCCTGATGAATGGACTAGTGGAAGAGAAACTAATAAATGTAAAAGAAAATGCTTTGAGAGTTATGTGATGCCTTTTTTTATTTTTTTTATTTTTTGGTACTGGGGATTGAACCCAGGGGCACTCCACCACTGAGCCACATCCCCAGCCCTATTTGGTATTTTATTTAGAGACTGGTTCTCACTGACTTGCTTAGGGCCTCACTAAGTTGCTGAGGCTGGCTTTGAACTCACCATCCTCCTGCCTCAGCCTCCCAACTGCTGGGATTACAGGCGTGAGACCCCGTGCCCACCTTTGTGATGCCTTTTTCATTCTACTTTTCACCTAAATCAACCTTCCTACTTACATGTGCCCGTTGGTCTGGGCAGTGCATCTGACCTTTCTTGCCAGCCCATTGCCACCTTCAGGATGGTGCAGTTTGTGTTAAGAAAGTGCGGCTGGGTGTAAAGCAGGTATTTGATGAACACGTGGCGGGTGGATGCTGTCAGCTAGGAAGGGTGTGGGGCTGGCCCCAGTTGCCTGGCAGGCTGTGGCAGTCGTGCCAGGGAACTGACAAGGCACGCTTCTCGGGGGAAGGAGTGCTTTCTGTCCCTGATGCTTTCTGCTTGCTCTCTGATGCCTATCTTTCAGACTGCGTTGTGGAGCTTCCAAATGGTTTATATCTATTTCTTGATTTATTTTTCTTTCCAGTATAGCTCAAAGCTTTCTGGGACCTCTCCTATAGATGGAGGAACATTGACACAGAGAACAGTGGAATTGCAGCCAATTATTCTGTCGTGAAATAGGCTTTTCTTAAAAAAAAAAAAAAAAAAGCAGACTCTCAGCAGAGATAAAGTCTAAAATGGCATGCTGTTAGAATTGTTTAACATTCCTCTTCTGCACATATAGTCAAACCCTTTAACAAAAGCCCACATTCTATGCCCCAGTCCCACCCCGGGTCAAGTGCTGTGGGTTTGGGAATCCAGGTCTATTAGAGCTGGGAGTCCACTGTTGGACTCAGGCTCCTTAATGAGATCGCTTGGCTAATAAATGGCATTTTCGTTCTGGAGAGTTCACACATGGTTCTTTTTGAAGATCATTGCATGTAATTCCCTGTAACTTTTAACTACAATGAGAGGTGAAGGAGGCATGTGAATAGGGGATCAATTTAAAAATAGGAGATCTAAAGAAAGGCAAAGGTTTAGTGTTGATTCCTGCAAATGATCATTGTGCATGTTCCCAGGAATCTTAATTATGTCTTTTAGGAGCTCATTATTTATTTCAGAGAGAATAAGGAAGCCTCCTTCCAACTCAGTGGGTTTGGTAGCAGAATATTCTCTCTTTGGCATTTGGAAAAGAGCTTGGGTTTAGGAGAAAAGAAGGAAAAACAATGGAAGACTGAATTGGTAGGTACTGAGCTGCTTAGATTCTTAGAGCAGGACTTGGGACTCTGACTGGGTCCCACCTTTGCTTCCCCCACTTTCCTGTGTGAGATCTTACTGACCCTTTATGGGCTCTAGTGCTCCTAATCTGTAGGATGGAGTTGACAGATGTGGAGCTGGCATGCCCTGGGTCATGGGAGGCTGGGAAGGTGAAAGGGATGTTAGTTGTATTGTAGATGAACTATGAACTTCCACTATTCCTGCCATGACAATTGTTCTTGTTGCTTCTACTACTATTGAATACTCCTCTCAAGCACCTAAAGCACAAAAATCATGTCCCTTTGCAAGTTATTTTTATCATGTTAGTTTATATAAAATAACCTTTACTAGATCTTTATAAGAACCAGGTATGACCTAGGCAGGAGAAAGGAGGAACACCTGAATTCTTTCATGGACGCAGATAAACCTCCTACTTATTGATCCCTGTGCTAAAATGGCTTCCAAAATTAATCCAACTTGTTAAATCCACTGACGCCATCAGGGAGATTTAATTTGATTTAGTGTTTTGACAAATGTAGGAGCCAACACAGTTCCATAAAGCTGTCTGTAAATGTCTACCAGAACGTATAGTATTTGAGAGGTAAGTCAGTCGTTTCTAATAATTACAATTTCATTCTAAATATTAGCCTCAATTTCTCCCATCAGTAATTTGCACACAGAGTCAGTGGAAGCTGCATGTTGACAGTGTGAATCCAAACTGAAAAATTAATCAGTCTTGTCGGACAAATGCCAAGAGTACATATATTGATCTCTAATACACAAAACAGCAGGAATGAGCTTTAATAATTAAAGTAAAATGTGGTAATGAACATAGAGATGGAAAAAGGAAAGTCCAGCAGGCTGGCTGGCTGAGCCCTTATAACATCTGAGTTTTCCAGTTGTACCCAGGATGGCCCTCCTAAGGATGTGCTGGGTGGACCACCAGCACATCCTTAGCTGAGATTGTAAAGAGCCAATCAATTTTCTCTTTCCTGTGTGCCTGGCCGCAGTTCTGTGCTCTGAAGAAGGACAGGGCGTGTGTCCAAAGACTCTTTTAGCTGCCCCTTGGAATCTCACTTATCCCGAAACCTTATTAAATACAAATGTAATTGCTGGCATTCATTTTACGTTTTTCTCTGCCAGGGAAGTATTTTTTATATATAAGAATAAAACATTACTCATTTTCTAGAACTATTTTATATGTATTTTTTTCATATTGAGCAGTTATGAAAATCAGCATTCATGTGCTATCATTTGCTTTATGTCTAGTTTTAGGTTCGTATTTTAAAATACTTGAACTCTAAGAGAATTGATTTGACAGGCTTTCAATTGGTATCACATCACAAGAATCATGTAATTAATATTTGAGGGGGTTTTACGTAGGGACCCCCGAATCTTCTAACGTTTTAGGTTCTCAGCTTTTCTACTGAAGATGTTTATTTAAATTAATGTCCCCTTGGAATGTATCAGGTTTGACTTTTTATTCTTTTCACTGCCTTTGGGTGCCCACCTTTGGAGAAGCAGTAGGTGATTGCACATCAGTGAAACCATTCATTGTCAGAAGTCCTACTGGTACTCAGTGGGCTCTGGTGCCATCAGCCAGGGGACTCCAGGGACCCCGAATCCACCTTTCAACATCTCCTGTTAACCCCAGATTGAGGCTTCATCAAACAAAAGTAAAGCAAAGGACATTTCTAATGATCAGGGTCCCATTTTACACATATGATGTCAGAATGTTAAATGCAAATTAAGTCTTTTTTCCTTACCTGCCCCAGTGTGTCATCTTCGAGGTTCAGAAGTTAAGTGGAACGGGGACCTTTTCCTCATTCTCACTTAATGCCTGAATCCCACCAAAAACAAAGGGCTCAGGGATGAGCATTTGATACACGGCTGTTCTGATTTCAGTTGCAAAGCCAGTGCCCCCTGTCCTCTCAGGAGTGTGACGAGGTGCTTCCATGATTTAAGATCAGAGACAGTCAACTGACATTTAGAAATGATTGCTTCCATTTGGAAATCTTTGCAAAAGTGAGTTGGAAATAGAGTCCCCACTGCTGCTGGTTCACCACCGAGCAGAGACGCAGGCCGGCTCCCTGGCTGCAGCTCTGTCACCTGTGCTGTGAACCCTGCCTGGGCTCTGAGCCCCACACTGTCACTTTCACTTAGCAGAAAGGATGCTGTGTTTTGTCATCCCTGCATTTTTAATATTTCTCAGTATCAAAGTTCAGCCCTTTTCACTTTCTATTCAGGGAAGAGAAATTTTTTTTTAAATTTTTATTTTTGTAGAACATTTCCATTGGCTTCTCTTCTCTTGAGAATAAAATTTTAGTAGGGTATTTTTTCCCCCTGCACAATTCTTTTATTTTGATCTCCCTGTGCACATCTGTTCAGTTCGTTGTTTGGATGAAAGTCTATTCTGGCCACAGTTGCCTTCTACTATTTTATATGTAATTGTCATTGTGCATCCAGTAGTGTTTTTCTGAGTGACACCAAAATACTGTTAGAAAGCTACACCCCAGGACTCAACCTGCTTGGTCTTAAGAGTCAGGAGCCTCCGCACTTAACCCCTGTGCAGCTTCTCACTGCCAGCAGAGCCTGGAAAGCCACCTGGACACCAGCATCTTCAGGTCCCGAGTGGTTGCCTGCCCCTTGCCCATGTCTGCTCCTTTGGACCTGGGAGGGTGGGTTCACTGCCCTTGTGTGTAATCAACCCCACCTCCCTGCTGCCTGAGCATTTTCATTTGGAATACCTGACTTCCCCATAGGATCCCAGTCAGGGACAGTTAAACAGAATAGACACACGGGCCAAGCAATAACCCTGTCACCTGTGTTGAACACCCACTCGCTGTTAAGCCTGCCTCAATAGACCCTGCAGGGGACGCCAGCTCTCTGGTCCCCAGAATTCCACTTCCACAAGAGGCAACCAACCATGGATCAAGCACACTCTAAAAAAATCCTGTCTGTACTAAATATGTCCAGATGTTTTTTTCTTATTCTTCCCTAAACAATGCAGACAGTCTCTGAATCACTGATGGATTGTTTCAAATACAGGTTTTTTGAGCCATGTGCACTCAGTAAGAAACTATATTTCAGGGCTGGGGATATAGCTCAGTGGGTAGAGTGCTTGCCTTGCAAGTACAAAGGCCTGGGTTCAATCCCCAGCACGGCAAAAAAACCCCAAAAAACCAACAACAAAGAAATTGTACTTCAAATTTTGAATTTTGCTCTTACCTTGGACTAGTGCATGCATCTCCGTGGCACAATCCTTTCTAAGTGCTGGGCAATGGCACCCAGCTGCAGCTTAGAGTCAACAACTCAATCATGAGAGGAAACTACCAAGATTGACCCTGCACAGTGTTGCTAACTAGGATGCTCAGTAGGTGAATAAAAATTTGACCTATGATATTTTCAGTTGTTGATGTTGTTTTATTTTTATGGCGACATTACCCATCTTGGGCAAGCAACACCCATACATTATCACATGACATTTACATTACAATGGATATCATAAGTATAGATGATTTTCATTTAAAGGAAGGAATAGGATTTGCAAAAGTCACATGCAAATGCCATGCCCTTTGATATAAGGGACTTGAACATCTGCCCAGTTTGGTATTTCCAGGGGCCCCTGAAGGTCCTGAGGGACAATCGTAATGTCTTATTTAATCTGTACAACAAGCCATTCTGGCAGGCATTACTGTTATCTTGATACTACAACAAGGACACTGGGACATAAAGCAGAAGGGACACTGACCCTGTCCTGCACAGCTAGCAGATCCCAGAACCAAAGCCGGGTCCCAGTCATGATTTTTATGATTGTTTTTAATTTCTGTTTCTTTGGTTTTTATCTGGCCAATAGCTTTGCTTTACCATGACTGTAGACTGTGTTTTATAAGAAATAAGACATTTAAAGATTAACATGTGGAAGCTAACCCAAAATGAGCAGGGAAAAGGGGAAGGCTAGACATGCAGTAGATTAGACAATGGGAAATGGAGGAAGGGAGGGGAAGGAAACAGGCAAAGGAAAGAGAGTGGGATGAATCTGACATGTTCCCATGAACATACATACCACCACATATATCCTTAAGAATGGGACTCTAACTGGAATAAGATATAGTCCATGCTGTGAAATATCAAAATGGATTCTGCTCTCATGTTTAACTAAAAAGAACCCACAAATAAAAAAGAATAAAGGAGACTGACTCTTTGAAAGAGTGGATATAAGAGATCTTAAACACCAGTGGTCACCACCCCTTCTGCATCGATGGATTCATTAGAAGTGTCAAGATTTTACTGTTGTTCCAGTGAACGTGTGGCCGTGTAGAGAGGTGAGCCCCGTGAGGGGTTCATGCTCTGACCCGGGCATCCCAGGTTCAAATCTCCTATGTTGCATGACCGTCCACCATTCTGTTGGTTGCCTCATTTGTGAAGTAGGGTGATAATACATACACCGTGGTGAGTAATAATAAGTTAGTATGCATAAATTAATAATTTTATCATCTGGTTCCCAGTTTGTACTCACTGTTAGTTATTTTTCTTTTTTTAATTTTTTGTTGTTGTTTAACTGAGATCAAGCCCAGTGTCTCATACATACTGACCATTGCTGTCCCCCTAGCTGTGGATTTTTTGTATTTTTTGAGATAAAACATACATGATTTACAAAATGTATGCTGGACTGAGTATCTTTTAACTGAAGGCATGGGTTTTCTATATAGTTCGTGCATTTTAAATAACAGGAGCTAAGTGGATATTACAGGGCGAATGCTTTGTGTCATCTCTCCGTCAGCTTCATGTGTGTGGATTCTCCAGTCCTTTGGCAATTCCAAGTCCCCAAGGAATGCACACCTTGCATGTTGGCCCCCAGGACTAGCTCTTCCAATCCTCTGTCTCTCTGCTTTTCGTTTGTTGGTTTTGTTTTGTTTGTCCTGAGATCAAGAAGTGTAAGCAAACTTACCAAAGGCACATAGCAAAATAAGAGAGACAAGTCTCACTATCAAATCCCATGACTCCAAGCAGAGATCTTTCCTCCTTCTAAAGAGCTTCCAGAAAACAATTTCAGGTTGTTTTTACCATCAGATGCATAGCTCAGTAAAATACTGTTGTGTTCTTCACAGTATTTGTGCCCTCTGGATTTCTCTTACCCTGCGTTATCTTGGCTGGTTTTCCTGGTTAAGTTGATATAAGCCCCTTTATATCTTAAAGGAGCCCAAAGAAGACTTGGAGGGACATCCCCTCTTCTTCCTCCCAGCCTCCATTCATGGCCATCTGGCAACCTCAGGGTTGATGATGACCAAACCCTTGTTGCTAAAACTATTCCCATTGCCTTTGTTCACATTTCTTCAGGAGAACAAATTAGTGCAAGAACAGATTCACTAATTTATGTCTGAAAATCTTTCTCTAAAGAGAAGCAACAAATTTATTACCGTTAGCAACGCCCGAGTATGACATGTGTCAACGAGTATTAGAAATGATGTATAGCTATGATGTCAGTGAATGGGAAACATTGTAGTTTAAATATTTAATGCAGTCAGGTTGGACGTTAGGAAGGCCCTTCATCTCCTGCCATCTGAGGGTCAGCTAATTTAATTAATAAAATAAAGTAGTGAAAGAAATTAACTTGCTCATCAATTTCCCAGGAAATATGTTGTTGGAATAAAATATGATACAAAACCAATATGTCAGTTCAAATTCCCAGGGACCTAAATAGCATATGCTCTCCAAAAAGATGGGAAAATTGTCTGAAGCAGAGGACTTGAGTTTGATAGTTCAACTAAAAATAGAGGTAATGTTGTCACATACTCTAGACCAGCTACTGTCTCAGGGTAAATGGCAGAAAATAGAGATCTTTATGTCCCTGACATAATATTAAAGAGAACAATGAAAAGAAGCAAGGGAAATCAGCAGAACAACTTATTTCTTATGAATTTATTTGGAAAAGAGAAATACAGTATCATTAGGGAGAATACATTGAAGGTGCACTATTGAATTAGTAGTTGATGGAATGAAGTTTACTATCCCTCCATGGGAAACAGGAGCAATGAACATTTATGTCAAACAGGTTAGAATTCCTAGGTGAGTGATTCAAGGTGGAACCCTGTGCTCTTCAATTGCAGGTCTACTTATTTGCTTTTTGATGGAAAAACTTTGCATCTTCTTGGTTGAAAATTACTTGCATGATTGTTATTTTTTCTTTTCACAAATGGGCCTGTTTCCTTTATTAGAACTGCTTTATAGAGAAATGTCTGAAAGAAGGAGCAGGTGGTTACATTGATTTTCTTCCCTTTGTTTTTTTTTTTCTTCTTCTTCTTCTTCTTCTTCTTCTTGGTGTTGTTTCAGGTAAATATATTTGGAGTCAAAAAAATTTTTATAGAAAAGAAAAGCACAAGTGTTCCTACATTCTATTTTAACTGGTTTCTTTTTGAGAAAAATGCAAATGACAGAAATTAATTGAATTACTAAATATAAACCACTCCACTTTAGGGACAACTGTATATGGAATCATCATACTTAGATCATATTAAATAGTTGGGGTGGTTTTAAAGGCTCTTTTCTTTTTAACAATTCGGAGTTATGGCATGAACCTTGAAACATTTTTGCCTGGGACAAAATGAGCTCAGCTGCCTATTTTAGGTTGAACTGGGACTTAATTTGCTTTCATTTCTTATCCCGACCTACCTCAATGGACACTTGTTCTATGGTTTTGAAAATCACACTGAAGCCAATATGCATTCGTGTTTTTGCATTAGAGCATGAATTAGAATAGTTTTCTTCTGGACAATGAATAGAAAGGTCACTAATCCATTAGCCAGAGACTAAATCACAGTCACCTGAGATTTGCACAGTGCTGGGACCCAGTGTTATAGGATCCCATGGTTCCAATCTTTCCTTGCCACATCCTGCATCCAGATGCCACGCTGACATTCTGACTCATCTGCCTTTATTGGGTAACACAGCATATTGGTCTGTTATTGAAAATGGTATATTAGTAAACATTAAGGAATTTTGAAAAATAAGGTAGTGGTAAGGAAAATCCTTTAAACTTCAAGAGTGGAGCAACTACTAGTAGAAATTTATTTTAGATCAGAATAAAATTAAAAGAATCTCATGTGATATAAACAGCCATCCTTTTCTAGGGGCTCATGAGGAAAAGGTGTGGGTAGAATAAAAGTAACATATTATTTTCTAGCTAAGTTTCATATCTAACTGTTTCATGTTCCTGATCAATGCAAATGGTGGAAGAGCCACTGGGTTAGTCTCAAATGTTGGAAAGTAACTCTCAGTTGTTAGAAAGGAGAATAGCCTTTTAAACCAACCCAAATATTTAATTAAGTATGATGATTCTATTTACACTTGTCCCTAAACTATAGCAAAGTTTATATTTACTAATTGAATTAATTTCTTTCATTTTTATTTGGTTCCAAAAAGCAAATAGAAGTCATTAGAATGCTACAAAGATTCATTCCTTTAAGCATGAATCTTTCAATGCCCAGAAAGTATTCTTTGCATTGATTATAGCATGTGATAAAAAGAGGGAGAGATTAATAAGAAGAAATCTGATGTAAAGTGATAGCAGTATGAGGATTTGATCAATGTGCTGGTTGGTCAACTTAGTAAATGGTTGCAGTCAAAGATGAGAAAGAGGTCGGGGGCAGTAGCTCAGTGGTAGAGCACTCGCCTCGCATGTGTGAGGCACTGGGTTCAATCCTCGGCACCACATCAAAAAATAAAGATGTTGTGTCCATTTACAACTAACAGAAATTTTTTTAAAAGATGAGAAAGAGACCATTTCTGGAAACGCATCTTTCACAAGGACCAGGATGTGGAATCCACCATCAGCAGGTAGAGGGACCAAGAAATTGTGGTATATGTACCCAGTAGAACAAGCATTCAGTCTTAAAGAAAAAGCAAATTCTATCTTTTCCAACTCAATGTTCAGAACTAAAGGATACGACGCTAAGTGATATAAGCCACACACAGAAAGACAAAGACTGCATGATCTCAGTAATATGTAGAATCTAAAACATCGAACTCATAGGAGCAGAGAGTAAAATGGCAGGTTACCAGATGTGAAAGAGGAGAATGGGCAGATATGGTCAAAGGGGGAAAGTTTCATTTCATTCGGCAGAAGGATTATGTCTTTAAGATCTTTTGCATTGTTTAGATGAATGGATAAAGAAACTATGGTATATATACACAATGAAATATTACTCAGCCATAAAGAAGAATAAAATTATGGCATTTGTAGGTAAATGGATGATGTTGGAGACTGTCATGCTGAGATTAGCCAATCCCAAAAATCCAAAGGCTGAATGATCTCTCTGATAAGTGAATGATGATGCATAATGTGGGGTGGAAGGGAGGCAAGAATGGAGGAAGGATAGATAGCATAGAGGGAAGGGAGGGGTGGGGTCGGGGTGGGGAGGCAAGAATAATAACAGAATGAGACAGACATCATTGCCCTGTGTAAATGTATGAATGCACAGATGGTGTGACTCTACTTTGTGCACAACCAGAGAAACAACAGCTGTACTCCATTTGTGTTCAATGGATCAAAATTAAATGAATTTAAAAAAATAAAATAATAAAAAAAGATCTATTGCATTGTTAATGATAAGGTAGCTTACATTTCAAAAAAGAGCAGATTTTAAATGTTCTCACCATAAAATAATAAATATGTACTGATGCTAATGATAACTATGATACCTTTAAATTATGATAGTGAATTAATAGATACTCTAATCAGCTTGATTAAGTCATTTCACATTATATACCTAGATAGAATATCATGTTATATTTGATGTAAAAATAGACTGTTATTGTCAGTTAAAAGTAAAGATTGAAAAGTTCCCATAAGATTCAAACACAATACAAATAAGACATTTAAGTGAAATGTGAATTTGAGTGGTCACCTTGTATTTCCTTACACATCACATGTCCTATCTAACACCAGCAGCCCTTTCTTAGAGCTGAATTATTAAAAGTGCAGAAAGCTCTGCTGTGATTGTTTCCCAGGCTTTCCAAGACATTTCTATAGGACGATGATGTGCTAGATCTTTCCTTTTATCTCTACGTAGTGGAGATGGAGGAGGCGTAGAAATCGTGGGGGCAGAAAGCAAATGCATGTGTAAGCGTACACATTCATTACTTAGCACAAGAAGCAGAAACCTCAAGGTAGCACAAGTGCTGATTTTCCAACCCTGTTTTCTACCACTTCCTTGAAGCCTGATAACTGCCCTCTGAATCTGACTTGAACTCCATGTTGTTATGAACTTTCCCGCCTTTCCTTGGAGTCCAGAGAATTTGACATCTACAACCCCCTCCTGGTTAGAAGGACAGATAAGAATCACTTTTGATTATTTATTTCTTTAAGCATCGCTTTCATTTATTATCGTATTTATTTAAGATATTCAGGCTTAATTGCATACCTTTTCTAATCAAATATTTAAATAGCCACTATTTCTTAAAAATCAGGAGCTTTTTCATGGTTCCCATAGTGTGATTGACAACAAAACCATCACTTTTTATTTATCCGGTCATTCTGAAAATTTAGATCAGAAAGGGTGGAGATTCCTTTTAAAATAAGCCTTTTTGATAGTGTCTAAATCTGCTTTGATGAAAGGTTTTATATGCTCCTGAGGGTAAAGACCACTGGTCCACGTGGGTATGTACATGCGTAAGGAAGACAGGGTTAAAGCATCACTTTCTCCAACTTCCTAAGGAATCATTTATTACCCTGATGAGAAGACGATTTGGCAGGGTGACTTCATCTTCTACTAATGACCTCAATTCTATTTACCAGTGAAAATGGACATTTTATTCTGCCTTTAAAAAAATCAGCCACACAGCAAGAGGACAATGGAGCCCCACGACATTCCTTAAAGAGAGTTTCAATTTTCATAAAAGAAAATGAGACCTAATGAGGAATGGGCAGCTATTGTGATGCTGTTCCTTTATTCCCTAACCCTTAATTACTTCAGTTATTTTATTGCACATTTTTCCCATCTACAGGGTTCTTTTGTTTCATTTGCAGCCCTCTGCAGCCCCTCTCTGGAGTTAGCTTGTGAGGGTTGATGTGGGAATTATAACCCAAAAGCACCACCTCTGGATTCATTAAAGGGTGGGCTTCTTCTCGTTAGCCTGTTCTGAAGAAAATTTCCATTTTGCAAGGGCAGTGTGAATTTTGCATATCATTTTAATAGCAAGGCAGGTCAATCAAATTATAATTGGCTCCAATTAGCACTCCCATGAGCTGTAAGATTCTTTACTTTCTCCTGGACTGTACTTAAAAATAAAATGTTATTTACTGTTACTGAAGTCATTAAAAGTCATGCACTATTCACTATAAGTGAAGAAGAAAGTGCAGGTGTAGCCGCATGGCACTTGGTGGGTATTTGAGATTTACATTCCAACATGCATGTCAGATGGAGCATGCAAGGTGCAGAACATGCCACTGCAGAGCACTTTGCTTTAGCTGTCCAAGCAGCTATTGGCAGTGAAACTTCTGGTCTCCTGCATTGTGTTGGTTTGGGGCTCAACTCAAGATTGCTTTAACCCATTTTTCTCTGAACTATTTGGAACAGGTGCATTTTTGTAATGAAAATGATACAAGGTTTATTCTATCTTAAATGCCACTGTTTCGACTTGGGGTTCTCTTCTGGAGTCTCCTCAATGTGCATCCAGTCCATACATGTACAGGTGGGGGTTATGGTAATTCTATGTTGGGTCTGTGGCTTGAGGGAATTGCCAGGTCTTCATAAGCATCACAATTACTTTATGTGGATCTGGTCAACTCTCATTTTCCCTATGAAAATTTCAAGTCCCATCTTTGGCAGCGCCATATTGCTTTGGCAGCGCCATATTGCTTTGGAATCTTCATGGAAGGAACTAAATGCCTTCTAAAAATGGTTTTGCTTGTCCTCCTCATTTCTTCCAAGCCATTACTGAACATCTTACTTTGAGAGTTACTGAGTATGGCCCAAATTTCCAACTCCTCATCTTGAGACCTCGTTGGAGACAGAGGGAAGGGCAGGGTCAGTCCTACCCATATAACTTGACCTGGTGATTAGAAAGGGAAAGTTAATTTAAAATAAATAAATAAATTAATTAATTAATTAATCCATTATGAGAAAAAGAATTCAGGTATGCATACAAACACATAAAATGGTCTTTGGAGGTGCTCTCTACATTTCCACGTCAATAGGATGGAAATAGCTTCACTTGGGCATCTCAAGGATGCTGCCAGATCCTTGTGGGACCAGGGAAGAGATGGAGGCACTGTTCAGAGCAGAGCTTCCTGGAGAAAGCATTTAAACTGAAGATGAGGGATGGCAGTACCTGTAGAGTCAGGGAATGGTGGGAGAGGCTGGCATCCACAGGAAGCACTACAGTTCCTAAAAGGCAAAGGTATAACTAAACATGGTGGTGACAGAGCATGTCAGAATACTGTGTCATCTACTGGACGCATGTGTGACCTTGTGGGAATGGCTCACGTGTGCTCATTAAGGCAGTCACTAAAACAAGAGAGTCAGACTTGAGTTGTGGAGTACGCCCATGTTAGGGGGACCCACAGGAACTTCCTGAGGGAGTCAAGGCAACACAATCGCCCACAAAGAAAAGTGGATAACTTAACAGAGGACAGCGAAGGCATCACCAGGCCCTTTACTTGGTCTGTAGATAACACTGACCTAGAGTGGGATCAGAAAATGCTCTTAAAAGGTCAGATAAATATTGAAAGCTTTACCCACCACGTATTCCGTGTCGCAGCTGCTCAATTCTGCAGTCACAGCATGCAAGGAGCTACAAGTAGAACAGAGTGATTGAACGTGTGTGAGCTTCCTTCAAAATGCTTAGTTTACAAAGGAGCAAGAATGCAGTCCTGACCCCCAGCCATACCAGGGTGCAAAAGCCCGGAGGAAGAAGGAAGAAAGGAAAACCAGTTCCTTTCATTGTTCTCTTTATCTTAGCACTTGCACAATCAGACTTAGAAGCATGCTAAATCAGAATGGATTTGCTAGATATCTGTGGTCCAAACCAGCAAACCATTCTCTATGGTAATCTTGCCTCCAAAGTAACAATTTACAAAACAGGTTTTGAAAGGCAACACCCTGACCCGTTAGGAGTGCCAGCACCCGTTTTGCTTTTTCAGTACAAACTTCTTCCTAACCATTGACCATTTGTCCTTCGAACTTTAAATTGTTTCCCGTTTTCCATCTTGTTTTTGATTCTCCAATATGTACTGCAACAAACCTTCCGCCCAGGAAGTGTCCTTTGTAAGCACCAGAGCAGAATTCTCTTCCCAGCTCTGTGAGTGACAAGACTCTTGACTGACACCAGGCAAGCCTGCATGCACTTTTAGACAGGACTTGTTTTAAATTAGGTCAGGCTTCCCAGTTGGCACCACAGAAGATGGCCCAAGTGACTCGAACAATTTTGCCAAACTGCAATTTTGTTTGACAGAATTTCTTCTGGAAAATGCCTGGGCAAAGGATTAAATCTCCTTCATAATAGAATTTTATAATGGAACTAGAAATAAACCCTGAAGTGCCAGCCGCGTGTGTATTCATATATCTGCAGGTAAACACTAGAGTGACATATTTCATGTTAAATTGACTGGTTTTATATTCGAGTGACCTGGGAAGGAATGTGGCCAGAGAAGTGAGATCATTCATCATGTATTACTTTTACAAAGTAGATTGTCAGTACTTTGTTTTCCTAGTTTATGGCTTTGATCGGTAAATCCTCTTTGCTAATAAAAAGTATTTCATATTCCTAATATTCACATAGCATTCTTAATAGGAAGCCCACTGGCCATGTTCTTTGGCATAATGTGCTTATGATTTACTCAAGAGGTTATGAAAGGTTTTGTAAAGTCTAGCTCATTTGAGTATATAAAATTACCATTTTTATTACAGCTTTTTATTTATCATAGTACATAAAATGATCTGGAAAAACCTCCAAAGAATGCTGAATTGATATATATTTTACTTTGCAGTATACAATTAACATTTATTGCAAATGCAGATTTTTATGATAAGTAAACTCTGATAGTATTATAACAGATACTCTTTACTTTATTCAGAATGCAATACATCACACACTTCTCAAATGCTTTCAGAGTGATGCCCTGTGTATTTTAACGTAGTCATGCAGGCAATAAGTGAAAAAAGTTAGTGCAGATCTAAGATGCCAAAGTTATGTTTCATTCCATCTCAAAGAGAAAGTCTATCAACAAAGGTAGGTGCTCCAAATCTCTGCAACCCTCTCAAGATGCAACTCCGTATTAAATGCAGATTTGATTCACTTCCATAAGTCTTGAAGGGTCTAAAGTTCTGTGAAAAATAATCACTAATTCATTTGGTGTGAGATGTGGTAGTTTGACATCTATCTGTCTCTCTTTGATTACTCCATAGATCCCCTCCCCTGCCTTACACTGATCTGACCGGATTCTGCTTTGGGCTTTCCCAATACAGGCTTCCTCCAGGTTTTTGTCTCTGCTCATTTGTTTTCCTTTGTAAATTTTATCTAGAGCACTTAGCAGGGTATGTCACACGTTATAAATTCTCAATTGTTATTAGCTGGTATCATTTATGTTAATTTCCTATCATTGCTGTAACCAATTACCAGGAACTTAGTGACTTAGGAAAGCTCACATGTATTGTCTTACAGTTCTGGAGATCAGAGGTCTGGTAGGGGTGCGTGGTACTCACCTAGAGTTGTCAGGGGATGACAGGGCCACCCTCCTTTTGAAGACTCAGACTCTGGCCTTTTCTGGCCTTCTTGGGCCACTTTCAGTTTTGACTCGTGGCTTCCCATTGTCTTCAAACCCAGTCACAGCGTTTGAAATGCCTCTCTACTGACTACGTCCCCTCCTTCTTTCTGCACATTCCTTTTTCTTGGACCATGGACATCCTGCCTCTCTCCTTAAGGACCCTTGATGTCACATCTGACCTTCCCATAAAGTCCTGGACAATCTTCCCATCTCAACATCCTTATTTTAATTACATTTTCAGTGTCCCTCTTGCTATGCCAAGTCACACGATTCCAGGTCTCACAGATAGGATGTGGACTTCTGGGGAAGATACTCTGCCTGCCACTCCAATATTAAGCTCAAACCCTCTCTCAAGCTTTTATGTAAGTGTTCCAAGAACTCAGAGGGAATTTACTCCTGCTTTCCTACCTCAATCTCAGCATCAATTTCCAGTAGGACCTCTTCTAGCCCCAGAATGCTCCTCTTCCTGCTTCTGCTATTTCTTCTACGGATCCTTCCTGCAAATCTTCTTAGGTTGGCTTCATTGCCAGTTACGGATCTTTCCTGTCTTGATTTTCTGAAACCGTTGGGAGGAACAACATTTTATTATTCAGTTCCATCTATGACAAGAGCCAGGTCATATTGTTGTGCTTTCTTAAAAATACATTTTACTGTGCATAGTTGGGTTTTACAATATGAGGGTTTTGATTTAAAATTATATAAAATGTACTGTTTTGGAAACAAAGAGAAAGAAATGGTTATGAAAACTCCTTCAAATGTCTTTCTGTACTATCAAATGTTCTGTACAATTTTATAAAGGTAAAACATGTGATTAGCCCACGCTAATTACAAGTGACTGTTCAAGGACATGAGCTCTTCATGACTTCAGGGCTGTCCAGCAATCTGCCTAATTACTTGATCCTTAAAAGAAAGACAGAAGGTCCTAACTGCTGCAAAAGATCAGCTCTTCTCTCCTTTCCTTTCAAGTTATGTAGGAAGGTCTAGGGCCTCTGCTGATAACTAGCCCACAGAGATGAGGGTCCCATAAATGGAGAACTGGTTTCTTCTTCCCATGGTGGGGCATCAGGACGGGGTCCATGGACACTACTGCAGCCTGGGATGCCGATGGCCCTCCCTTGTCTGGAGGGCAGAGTCTAGTTGTCAGGCAGGTCTTGCTTCCTATAACTGGGGTGAGCAGAGGGGATTGACCTGGTGAAAGTGAAGAGAGGAAGTGATCCCCAGGACAGGAAATCAGTGAAGATGGACATTTCCTGCAGATCCAAGGAGAGGGACATTCCAAATACAGAAGAGTCTGTGACTCATTTTCAGCAACCTCTATCTCTTGTGGTTCCCAAGAAGCAGAGGTCATTGTGCAATTAAAGATCAGACTTGGAAAAAAAAACAAAAACAAAAACAAAGACTGAGGGAATATCTGGGAGGGGTGAGGGGGACAGAACAAAAACAGGCTGAGTGTCCCCAGGACTGGGATTCACAGAAACTGGATTCCCATATCTGTGTACAAAGGAAGACCGTCCAGGAAGGAAGTCTGCTACATAGCTCCAAGAACACCATGACCGTTGTGCTGGGGAGTCTCCAAGCCACAGCTGCCAATTGGAGAAATCCTATGCCAATCAGAAATGAGGCAGCATTCCCACTGAATTCACTTAGCTCTGAGCTAGCCGGGGGGCGTGGCCACAGCACCCACAGGACTGCAGGCAGAGGCTGTCAGTCAAATCTGTTCTATGCAACAAAATGACACCCAGGAGCACCATCTGTGTCTGCCAGAGTTATCTCGTGGATTTATCCATATCCATGTATTCATGCTCATTCAGGGAGCAACCTCAAAATGATTTTAATTTGCTTCCTTTTATTTTTCCTAAGAATCATTCCTATGTGATATAGACAAACCATCATAATCTCTATAATAAGAAAACACTATAGCAACATTTAAGTATTAACAATATTAATTTTAGAATTAAAAGAAATTCCGTAGAGTCCTGCAACATACATTGATTTTGAATATTTTTTATTAGTTGTTGATGGACCTTTATTTATTTGTATGCGGTGCTGACAATCAAACTCAGTGCCTCACACAGTCAAGGCAAGTGCTCTACTGTTAAGCCACAATCCCAGCCCACATACATTGTTTAACGTTGAACATTTCAAGTCAGAATTTCATTTGTGATATTTGATACCCAAAGCTCTTGTCTCTACATTCTTATTGCTCTTGGATGTTCTCCTGTATGCATTTACCAGAATGCAGGTTCTCTGCTGCTGATGGTGCGTTCTCTCCATCATCCATTCTTATTTTATTATAAACTGGTTTAATAAGTTGACTTCTTAATCCAAATGCCCAGTAAAGTTGTACCATGTTGGGGTGCAGTAGACATTTCTGGCTGCCTAAGGAAAGAGAGAGGGCAACCCATATTGATTTCACATACAGAACACTTTAGATAAAAGAACAAATTTCCTTGCCTCCTTCCAAGGAAGGTGAGGCTGTGTGTATTGGGAATGTTAGGATAGATCTGGATACTGAGAACAGCAGGGAGACCCCAGAGGGTTATAGCTACAACATCTGCTAGTTTTAATAGCTGCAAACTCAACCTACTCTATCAGCATTATTTGTCTTCGTAGTTCATTCAGTGCTATTGTAATGGTGGTTAAATAGGAATCGGGTTAGGCATGAGGATAACTTCTAGGTGGATGCTCACAACACATTTTATTTTCACACAATTCAATAGACAACTTTCTATTCCACAATCTAGCTAGCACCTGACTCATTAGACCTTCATGAAACATTCTATACTCACATGACTGAAAAATCAGTTCAACCTTAGAACTAGATTTCTGAGAGTTCCATTTGCGGTTTGTTGGCTGATCTTGGAGACATGGAGTGCCTGTGTTTGCCTCGGGAGCGGAAGCCAGTCATCATGCTTCATTGCCAAGTTCTTGGCAAGCCTTCTCCACTTTTGGCCTTTCACATGCCCTGGGGTCTCCCTGCAGTGCTTTCATCCCTGTTTTTTCTGACAGTTCTCTTGTCCTTTCAGGTTTGTACTTCAGTCATGAATGAATGTCATCTGTCACTCCACTTCAACCTATTCCAGTTCCCATCCAAATCTCACACATTGGCTCAGTCTGATCTGTGTGATGACTTACTCTCCCTACCTCTACCAAATGCAAAGATCTTTAACCACTGAAATTATGCCTTAAATGCCTTTGAGCTCATTATTTATTAAAGTTATTTTTATTGTACATGTTTTCCAAAAGTGTTTTTGGAAAAACATTACATTGGTTAACCAATACAGTAAGGTTAAGCATAGAAAAAGGAGTCCAAGAACCAACCACAGCCACTGTGCTTCAATATCCACTGGCCGCTGAACTCCTCGAAACAGGCAGCATGGTATTATTGAGTCCTCATTATTGCAAGAACAAGAGCTCCTCTGTATAAAGCTGCTTTCCATTGGCCCTGACGTTCATGAAAGCAGTCATAGCAGAGTTTACTTGTATCATCCGTCAGTAGCATGAATGCATCCTTAATTAACAAGTGTTTATCAAGGACTTATTAAATACCTTTGGATGCTTTATTTTACTAATTTGAGAAGAGAGAGGAAGAGTTGGAGTAAAAATTAGCATGACTTGTTCATCATGTGGTAGGAAGACAGACAAGGAAATAGATCACGGCCTCCTAGGGGATACATGCTTCCCTTAAATATGTCTGGAGTTGCTCTATCCCAACTGGGATAAGGATGGTTAAGGAAAACTTCCTTGAGGAGGTGATTCCTGATGTTGGAAAGAAATTTTGCAAACCACGTGGAGGTCAGTCAAATGTGGTTTGGGATTTGTCATCAGCTGTTGCTCTGACCAGAATATCTGATAAGAACAGCTTAGAGGAGGGAAAGTTAAATCTGACTCATGGTTTCAGAGATTGCCCTGAGAGTAAAATGAGGCAGAACTTGGTAGAGGAGTACTGCTCTCTCCATGGTGGCCAGGAAGCTGAGAGAGGGTCACGGCGACCTACCTCCTCTAGTCATGCCCCACGTGCCTAGTTACCATCCAGGCAGTCCGTTCAAATGAGGATGAATGGATAAGGTCACAGCTTTCACAATCCAATCATTTCACCTCTGCATATTCTGGCATTAACTTGGGAGCTTTGGAAGGCACCTCACATCCAAACCATAACAGTGTTGAAAGGAGAGGGCTGGGGCAGAGGGTTTTACAGACTGTGGAGCAGCATGTGAACATGTGCAGAGACCCAGGTGCAAGGGAGAACAGGGCCTTCTCAGACACTTTGAGAAGCTTTAAGCAGGGACTTGGCCCTGACGGGATTCAGGTTAAGCAATTATGCATTATTCCCCAGAAGATAGAAAGTTGTGCAACGTTTGATGTCAGAAATTGCCTGGATTCTGTTAGTAATTTTGAAATAGCATAGAATGCACAGTACAGAGGTTCAGACTGAAAGGGAAACCCAGGCCAGAGAGGCTACTTGGGAGTAGGGGTGGTGCTGGCAGTGACATCATGGCTGCCACCTGGATGCTGATCACCCGTTTCCATCATAGCAGAGAATGAATGCGGAATCATTTTATCTAGCTCTTTCTCTTCATGAACTGCTGCAAAACCACCCAGATTGCCTTTGAAATGAAGGAAATATTGCATATTTCCATTCTCCTGTGGAGAACTTGCTTTAATCGTGGAATTTATTTCTCTTTTCCAAACTTTTGTTAGAACTATCCTATGCTTGGATCTTCAATGAATATCCATCATTTGTGGAAGAAGATAGTCGGAGATTTGTCTCTCAAGAGACAGGGCACCTCTACATTGCTAAGGTGGACCCATCTGATGTGGGGAATTACACCTGCGTGGTGACCAACACAGTGACTCACGCCAGAGTGCTGGGCTCCCCGACTCCTCTGATGCTGCGCTCTGATGGTATGAAGTGTCCTCTGAGTGGACATGGGGTCCTGACCACAGGCAAAAGCAAGCAAGGGAAAATGAAAAATATACCTGGAAAAATTATCTCTTTAGGGGGAGGAGGCAAAGATTATTTATGAGTAGGTAACATAAATAATTCCATGAACCTTAGGTCCTTGTACACAGTCCTTACACAGGACCAAGTTCATAGTTTTCAGAGACCACTGCAAAATGGAATCAGGAATCTCTCCTTTAAAGATCAAGAAGAATTTCAAGATGGCGGCAGGGAGTATTAAAAGAGGCCTGAGGACCCTGAGCTGGGAGCCAGGCTGTGTTCTCATCAACCCCGGGAAGTCACCCACTCTGACTTGCCAGCCGGAGGTTCTTAAAGCTCTGAGTATTTTGTTAGAGACTAAAAAGCATTACTGAAAAACAAAATTAAAAATCTGCTTCATCAACACCTTGATGGCTGCTGTTTCAGAGCCTATGAGCAGCAGTGGGAACAGATTTGCTACCCCCCAGCTATGTACCCAGATTTAAACTAAATCTGCTATGGCACAATGCCAGAACACAAGGTATGGAAACACCTTCCAGTCCCTTAAAATTGAGTTTGACCTTTCCCGTTTATTAAGTCACTATTTCTTGACTCCAGGGAGCCATTTAATAAATTTAAAGTTGGTTCCTATGCTACCAGGGTACCATGAAGTCAATTCTCCAATACAATTTTTGTTCCTTAGGAAGTTTTAGGAAGTTTCAATGCATTCATTGTTTATTTCAGTTTGACTAGAAATGTCTACATTGAATGCGGTGTCACAGAATCCTCCCATTTTCTACAATAAAAAATGCATGGTGTTTGCTGTAATGGGACAACTTCTAAATTCTTGGGAATCTGCAAATCCCAGGTTCTTAAGTGCTTATTAATTGTGGTATGCTTGAGCCAGGTTAGCACCAGTGAGTAATTTAAATCGCTACAAGAAGCTGGTTCAGAATGGAGGAAAAGAGAATTTTATTGAAGAAAACTAAGGCCATTTCAAAGGCAGCACTATCAAACAATATTCTGGATTTACAGGTGTGATGGGTGAATACGAACCTAAAATTGAAGTTCAGTTTCCAGAAACTCTTCCAGCAGCTAAAGGTTCAACTGTGAAATTGGAATGTTTTGCCCTTGGAAAGTAAGTTTAGTCATGATCATTCTGTTGCTATAGGAGATTGGGGTGGGTTGTGAGAGACTCCCCTTTACTTTCTAAAATGTACTTACTTTTAGAAGGAAGGGAATAATTGAATGCAGAAAAAATCATGCCTATGTAATGTAACTTGAAAATTTTAAGATCATTTGGAGAAAATGACTATGCCTGCCTAATTTCATAAACTGAAAAGGTGCTTTTTCTCTTGTTCATTTGTTGCATTCTATATTTAGGCTTTGTTTTTCATTTTTGTGTAAATCATGAATTTAGTCAAGAAAAAAAGCAGCTGATTTTTGTTAAAATATCAGCTTCAAGAGTTAAGTCTTTACACCCCATGTATGTGATTGACAACTGGCCTTGTTCTGCATTTGAACCCCATGCCTTTGGATCTATCTTAATCAAAGCTTTCTTTTTTCCAGTCCAAAGAGCTTCCAGAAAATAGCAAACCAATTGATGATTTTCTTCTTAGCCCTGTACCTCAGATTAACTGGAGAAGAAGTGATGGAACGCCTTTCCCCAGCAAAATCAAACTGAGGAAGTTCAACGGTGTACTTGAAATCCCCAGCTTCCAGCAGGAAGATGCAGGGTCCTACGAATGCATCGCTGAGAATTCTCGAGGCAAGAACGTGGCCAGAGGGCGTCTCACCTACTATGGTGAGCATCTACCTGGGCAAATTGTTTTAGAGGTGGGGGGAAGATTGTAGCAGAATCTCAATGTTTAACTTGTTCTGCATTTTATTCTCCTTCTGTTAAATGAGGATAGACATCTACCAAAGCAGAAAGGAATTAAAAAGAGATAAAAATATGAGATAAGTTTGGTACATATTCATTTTGCATTTTAAAATGATTCATACGGTAATGAAGTTTTCATACTTTTTAAAGAATGACCTTTCATGCCCTTAAATACATTAGAGAGAGAGAAATCTCTTTTCTATCTGCTCTCTTCTCTATGAAAGGAAGTTTTATATCTTTCTTTATTGTCTTTTTCTAAGAAGAAAAAATTGCCTACAGGGAAGAACTGCAATTACTGTATTAGACAAACCAAATAAACTCAGATTCTTGTTGAGTTTCAGTATTATTTTATCCTGTCCAATAATGTATTTGTACTCTATTTTCTGCCTTTAATTTGTAATCACATTTATTTGATGTACTGTTCAATTTGGGTAAGGAAAGAATAATAATGTTACCCTTATTTGGAGTCTCTTTGGAGGAAAATTAGATTGTATTTTTCTTTTCAAAATTTGTTTCCAAGTTCTTTTTGTTGTTTTTTTTTTTTAAAAAGGTCTCTTGGTTTTGATGAAAATATGATTTAGGAAGTATAAATACATGATTTTACAAATTTCACCTGTAAAGTATGTGTAAATGTAAGCTCAGTGAACATGTATTTGCAATTTAATCATTAGAGACATTGTAACAACTAGTGCGAATTCACCAATTTTGTGAAAGGCAAATTGCATTATGGTCTATTTGTTTTGGAAACTGAGAACTGAAGCAGTTTGCATTGACGACTTGGATAGCATGCGCAAATGTTGCAGGGATGAGCGTGTTTACTCAGACAATTATTGAAATGATAGGGCTTCTCATGTCCCCATCAAAAATCTGAAGTCTGCAAGAGCATTAGCTCTGAGGAGGTTCATGCTTGTTATGTTGCTATGAGCTTTTACGAGTTGTCAGAAGCAAAACGCAGACCTGGACGAGTAGCCTGAGTCCTTCTGTCTCATGGCTCTCCTTCTGTGACATGATGAGTTGCATATGGAGGAAGCATCCCAGCTGTTCAAGTCTGGGTTGGTGGATGATGTGGATGATCGAGGTGGTAGGGAGAAGGTGAGCCCTTAACTTATGTGGCTGTACAGCTCATTGGCCTCCACAAAGCAAGTTACCTTTTGCCCTAGGTAGCCTAGTTCATTTTTCTGAGCATCTGCTAACTACTAGGGAAAGAAGTGTCCCTGGTGACAGTACACAGCATAGTCTAGCTGTCTTCCATTTCAGCAGTGTCTTTACCTCTCTGTAGCAGAATCCTTGCCTCAATCATAAAGCATTGCATGCCTTAGATGACAGGGAATAGGAATTTATCATCAGACCATGGCTCAGTCTCTCTTAATTTTTCTTGTCTGCCTTTATCTGTTCTTTTCCTTTCTCCACAAGTTTGCTTCTCTTAAATTTCAACATGGCCGCCAGCAGTGAGCAGCTGACCACTCTCTTCATCCTTCCTCTGTCCATGGTGTCTAGCCAGCCCCTCCTCAGATCCCATAGAGCAATCACTGCAAGGGAAACTGAATTAGAAAATTTAAGATCCTCCTTCTGGAACACAGTGTAAGATCGCGTTTCCCTAGAGTTTATGGGAAAGGTGAAGCAAAGAGAGAATGAAAACTTGAGGTTATTTTAGGAATAAGAAAAGGAAGAAATTAATGCCCAATAGAAAACCAATAATATCTGCTATACTTCATAATGTGATATGTGCCTAAGAAATTAGAAATTAGAGACATAGTTTCATGGAAGTTTGCACATAATTTTGGCTTAAGGTAATAGATTCAATAAATGCCATGTAGTTCTCTGGTTGTTCTCATATTTCATGTAAAACATGATCTGATGGAATATTGGGATCTCATGTGATGGATAAGGGAGGAAACTGTGATTAATGTGACAGTTGTAATATCAGGGTTGGCTTGGTTCAGCAAATTATCCTACCATTTGGAGAAGAAGAATACTAATATGGACATTGCTTGGAAATTTTTGCTGGAAACTCAAGTCTCAGTCAAAAATCTCACCCGTGAGTCTATTTGTAGTCTCATTCCATCTCAGAATGGCAATTCCTGAAAGAGGAAAATGTGTTGTAATATAACGCGGAGAGAAGTGATTTTGGACTGAACGGTACTTCATGTTGGGCAAGGAGTTTATATAAAAAAAAATTAAAAAAAAACAAGGAAAAACTTAGGCTGGTACATTTTCAGTAAAAGCTAAATAGCCCTAGTTTCATTTCAATTTCATTTACAAAAAAGCAATTTTATGAGATAGAAATGGAAAGACAAATCTTCCCATGGTTGCAATTAAATAGAAATAGATAAACTGTTTCTGCATATGGAGGATGCAAATGGGAGGATGCAAATGGGACTCGGGCTGTACACATCACATGCATAATGCAATGTGAAACCAGTACGACTTCTCACCTCCCAGTTCTGGATCTCAGATGCAAGCTGAGATTTGGCTGAACACACTGTGCGTGTCTAATGGATTCCATGGCAAGTGGTATATGTTGCTTTCATCTGCGAAAGAACTTCCAGCTACCTTGTAAAAGATAAATGAAAATGATTAATCTGCTTGATCCAACTGATTTGCATACATAATCCGAAGTTGCATCAGTTTCTTCTTTTTCTGGTAAAATTATCATATGATTCATATTAAGCCAATATATCCATCTTTCTCTCTTTCATTTTATTCACTCAGAGGTTCCTGAGATGTTCACTGGTTTGTATTTAATTAAGAGTTTTTTCTAACTTTGAAGGAAGTATTTTTTACTCAGCTATAGAAATTTCTCTCCTATGGAAATTCATATTTAGTTCCTAATTAAGATCAGCATTTTGCATCAATCACTTAATAAATTGTCATTGCTTGTGATCTCATGACTCAGAAATACACTTGAAAAAAATCAACTTTGCATACATGCCTGTGCTACTCTCTATTAATAGACACCTGAAGAATATCATGCAGATCTCAGAGTTTGAAAAACAGAAGAAGGGTAATGAATTTGGCTTAGGGAAGGAGAGATTGCAGCAAGTCTTCAAATCTGGAACTGTTCCGTGCGTCCACTCAGTATAGACGTAGTGAATTAAATATGAGTCTGACTTCTGGACTCACTTTAACCTGTTACTAGGAGCCCAATATTCATTTGCACTTACCTGGGTTGTTCAGATCTTTTTTTCTCTTTACAGCCAAGCCTCATTTGGTTCAGCTCATAAAAGATGTGGAGATGGCTGTGGAGGACAACCTTTACTGGGAATGCCGGGCAAGTGGGAAGCCCAAGCCCTCCTACCGGTGGCTGAAGAATGGAGACGCCCTGGTGCTGGAGGTGAGCAGCTTGCCTGCCATTCTGCCCCAGGCCTGCTCTGTCTTCCATCTGCTCTCTCTAGTTCACTACCAAAGTGAATGGTGGTTTGCACGTTTTCTTTTGTATCTCAGGAGTAGGACAAGGAATAATCCTGTGCAGTGCCCAGTCTGCCAATGAGGAGATATTTGCAACTTTGCATGTTTTTTTTATGATTATTTTTTATTTTGATTTTTTTTTATTTTTAGACTTCATTTTGATTTATTGTACACAAATGGGGTACAACTTTTCATTTCTGTGGTTGTGCATTCATGTAATCATGCATGTACATAGGGTAATGATATCTGTCTCCTTCCACCATTTGTCATACCCCCACCCCCACTTTCATTTCTTGCTATGTAATCTAAAGTTCATCCATTGTTCTCTCACCCTCCACCCCCATAACACTTATATATAATCATCCACTTATCAAGGAAAACATTCGGCCTTTGGTTCTTTGGGATTGGCTTATTTCACGTAGCCTGGGACTCTCCAATTCCATCCATTTATCTGTAAATGCCATAATATTATTCTTCTTTATGGCTGAATAATATTCCATTGTGTATATATACCACAGTTTCTTTATCCATTCATCTGTTGAAGGGCATCTAGGTTGGTTCCACAGTCTAGCTATTGTGAATTGAGCTGCTATAAACATTGGTGACTCCTTGGTTTATACCCAAAGGATTTTGCATGTTTTTATTGGCTAAGGGTGATTTTTGGTTTTGTGAATTTAGTCTATAAAATAATACACTATGGTTTTGAAACTAGAAGAACGTCTCCCTTTAATCAAATTTAAAATATTTTCCTCTTTTTGACTTGTATGGCCTCTGGAGAATAATTGTATCTATCACTTGGTTATCCTGTTACCTGAGCACTTATTTTCTGATTCACCTTCCCTCTCTAGCTGTGTAATCTTGGCTCTTTGTTTTTCTTGTACTAAACCAATTATGTTCTTTTGCATTTCTAGACGTAATTATCCATACTTCTTTTTAAAAACCTTGTAAATATGTATGTTTCAAAGAACCCTTTTTGTAATGCAATGCATTTATCATTTTTCAACTCACATAATTTAAAAAAAAAAACTATAGTGAAAATCTTTCCAGTTGACACAATGGAATGTGCTTTAAAATCTGAAAGTTCAAAATGCATAAAAAAATAAAATGACTGCCATTTTTTACTTCTGGCTTTGTTATTCATTTTACTAATATGCTTTTGGGCTGTTTGGTGCTTATTCATATTTCCAATGTGTCTTTCACATTTCAGAGAAGGAAAAGTTCCAATTTTCAGATAAGCCCACCCAACACACTGAGGAAAAGGTTGTGTGTTAGGTCTGATTGAAACGGTAGTAAGTAGTGCTCATGTTTCTTCTGAAATTTTGCTTATGCACAAGATATCTTTGTTATTGTCTAGGAGAGAATACAGATAGAAAACGGCGCCCTTACCATATCAAACTTAAACGTGACTGATTCTGGCATGTTCCAATGTATCGCAGAAAACAAACATGGCCTCGTCTATTCCAGTGCTGAACTCAAGGTTGTTGGTAAGACGGATTTCCTCTGCTCTTAATTGTTCTTAAAAGAAATCCTCCCTTGTTGCCAGAAACTGAAATATGTGCTTTGCATATTAGATTCCTACATCTAGTAACATGATTACTAAATCATCTAAAAATGTGATTATTGGGGATTTCTAACCAAAGCATGCATTTGAATGATTTCTAAAATTGAAGACCAAAAATTGAAGTAAATCCACAGAAAGAAGAGAGTGGCCTGACTTGTTTCTGTCCAGCTCTGGTCCTGTGGATGAAGGAATGCTTCTTAAGATGCAAGTGATTTGGGCTTTTCCTGTTGATGGGTCAGCAAAGCAAATACCAAAATTTGAATCAATACTATTTGATTGCAAAGGGGTTGCTTTTGGCTTTATTAGCATCAAACTCTGGGCATACTGAAGCCTTAATTAGCCAAGGCTTTACTAACTGAATTATTTTCTTCCTGTTGGACTTTAAATATAAGATGAGAAATAATGTTTTGTCATGTTTAGGGCTGCATTCCAATAGGACACTTATATTGCAAATGATTGAAAACTTGACTATTTATCCCATTTTAGTGTAGCATGAAACAGACAAGGAAAGAAGGAAGGGATGTAAGGGGAGGGAATTAAAGGGAGAGGAAGGAAAGAATTTATTGGTTCATGCAATTAAAATGGAGACTGCGATTTCAGTCTAACCTGATGCATAGTTCCATGTGCTGTTTCCCAAGAAATTGTGTTTATTATCATTGTTAGTCCAGAGGAGAAGAAGGATGGCTTCCTTAATAGCTTAAGCAGAAGCCCTGCATGTCTTTGGCCTCAGGTGGCCTGATATGAGTCATTATGCATCTCCTTATAGCTGACCAATCCGTGTGGTCAGAGGGTAACAGGGCCCTGATTGGGTTAGCTCAGTGGCTCTCAACAGAACACAGTTCTGCTCCAGGGTGTATTAGGAAATGCCTACAGATAGTTTTGGTTGTTGTAACTAGGGGGAGGGATGACTGAGGCCAAAGAGGCTGCCAGTTCTCCTGCAATGCCCAAGACTGCCTCTCTTCACAAATGGTTATCTAGGTGCTATGCCCTAGAGGTCAGCAGAAACAAGCCCTAACCCTGTCTTCCTGGGATGAACTTTTAAAAGCTTTCTGTACTAAGTGATTTCCTTTAGTTCAATGAGCTCATTTAAGTCTTCTCAGTCAACACTAAAAATCCCTATATAAAGTAATTGTTTCAAGATTTAGGGCCTGCCCCCAACACCACAGCACACATTTCTTTTTTAGCATTGAAACCCCATCTGTGGTACACAGTAAATCAAATAAATCCAGCGCCAACCTCTTGCCCGTCACGTTAACTGTAAAAATGGCTTTACTATCAACCTTTCTGATTTGCGGGAAGTCGAAAACATGATCCAATGGTCATTAAATCAATGATCTGATTCTCATTTTTCTCTCTTCTTTCCTCCTTTTCAGCCTCTGCTCCGGACTTTTCAAAGAACCCAATGAAGAAGTTGGTTCAGGCCCAGGTGGGCAGCCTGGTGAGCCTGGACTGCAAGCCCAGGGCCTCCCCCAGGGCGCTGTCCTTCTGGAAGAAGGGGGACGCAGTGGTGCAAGAGCAAGAAAGGTATTCTCTTGCCCACAGAAGTGGCAGCCGACTTCCTTCTCCTGTTCAGTGAGGTCACAGTAAGGTCTTCAGCATGAGCTGCAGTGCCCTAGATTTCAGTGGACCGCAAGGTGTTCAAGAAGCCATGCAGGAGTGGCTTTATTCTCCGATACTCTTCTGGTGACAGTAACATGTTCGTGGAATCTGAAAATAGATAATATCTTTACCTAATTTCTGCTCACATAGAAGGTCTTCTTGTAGCAAGAAGTTTCTTCCCCAGTCCTCTGGGGAGAACCATCCAGAACAATAGAGGAGTGCTGGCCACAGATGCAAGGCAGCATCATGCAGAACAAAGAGGAGATGGAGATATTGCACCACTTGCAAAGATAGACACACACACACACACACACACACACACACACACACACACGCTGCTGTCCCCCGTGCTGAATCCCGCAGAACATGGTTATTGAGTTTCAGCCAAGGCTTACTGGTTTTTATAGTAGCATTGAAATGAAGAGGTACCAAGAGCTTAGTTAAAAGCACAGATTCGAGAGCCACAGGGCCCGGCCTCGCATCCTCATTCTGCCTTTTACTAGCTCAGTGAAGCGACCCCATCTTTCTAGGCCTCATTTCCTTATTTGTTAGTGGAAATGATGATAGTTGATGCCTCATGTTGAGAAGATTATATGGACAGAATGCATAAATATTCATAAAGCGCTGAGATCAATCCCTGGAAGAGAATGAGCATAATACGTCCTAGCTGTTATTACTATTTATTAAATACTTGCTATCTGCCAGATACTGTGCCCTGAGCAGGCAGTAGCAGAATAATAACCCCGAAGGGCCCTTGTCCTTGAGTTGAAACTGTGTGGCTATGTTACAGTAAGTGGTAAAAGGTAATTGAAGGTGCAATTCCGTTTTGCTGATTGGTCACCTTTAAAATAGAAAGACTAACTTGAATTAGTTGGGTGGGTCCAAACTCACCTGAGTCCTTAAAAGGGGAAGAGGTGGGCAGAAGAATGGCCAGGGAGATGTGATGATCTAAGGAGCAGCCTGACAGATTGGAGGTACAGGAAAGAGCAAAGTATGTGGCTGATCTTTTGGGTGGTACTGGCAGAGGACACAGGGCCTGGGTGCATGACCTCCAAGAACGGGATTCCAACAAGAGTCCCATGGCACATAAAAGGTTCCAGAGCCTTCGGAAGGAGCGAGACTCTTCTAACACCTTGGTATTGGCACAGTGAGAACTATCCTGGACTTCTGACCTCCAGAACTACAAGAGAATGCATTTGCTAGAGTTTAGGCCATGGAGTTATGGTAAATCATCCCACCAGCCATAGGACACTTAACAGGCAAATCATCTCCTTGAAACACCTCTGCAGCTAATGGGAAACACCAAAGTTTAGAGGGATGCTGTGACTTGTCTCAAGTCACAGCCTTGTCTGTTTGACAGTCTGGGTCTGTTCAAATTGAGGGTGAGGCCACTCAACATTTTCAACATCACTTTGTATAGGACTCCAGAATCTTATAGGTGATCTCAGGCTCCGGAGTCAGACTCCCAGTCTTTACTTTTGGAAATGAGAAGAAACAAATCATGCAGTCAGACCTCAGGGCAGCGTATACAGGTTTGCTTTTCTAAAATCACCAAGTCCTCTTGCAGGAAACCCCGTTGAACTGCTTTGAGATGATGGGCCCAGAGAGATAATTCCGAGTCTGCACTCCCCAGATGTGCAGTTCCCCCACTCCACGAGAGCAGAACCTTCCTTAAAAGGCAAACACAGGACGACTGTGCAAAACTGGGACCCTTGTCTATAGACCCAGTCCAGCCACGTGCTGGGCCACACAGAAGAGATTTCTAGAACAGGAAGTTAATCAGTGACTTGGAGTTTGATTTTGTAAACTGGTTTAAACAGGTATAGGTTTGCAGTATAAAATGGTTCCCTTGGACCGTGTCAGAAGTTAAGTCTTCTGAACAATCACTGACTTTTTTTGTGAAGACATTTTAGGAGCTTGATTGCATACATACGTTAGAGAGTGATTGTTTCCCAAGGACTCCTGGGTTACACAACAGTAGGGCCACTTGTCCTCACAATAGTACATAGAGTGGGCAGAGGCTTTTAATCTTCATTTTAAAAGGGGATAAAAAGATTAAGAGATTTAGCTGAAGGCATAAAGGAGAGATTTGCCCCCACAATGTATAGGGATGGTGTAGGCAGAGTGTAAGTTCTGGAGTCTAAATGGACATTTCTTTGTTTTTCTTTTTCACTGACAAATTTTATTGAACCTTTTTTTTTGGTACATAAATGGGGTGCAACTTTTCATCTCTATGGCTGTACACAATGTCGATTCACATGATTCACATACTCTTATGTATACATAGGGCGATACTGTCTGTCCCACCCACTCCCATCCCATTTTCCTCTACACCATCCAAAGTTCCTCCATTCTTCTCTTGCCCCCCTCTTGCCACCTGTCCCTCCGTTGTTTCATCATCCACTTATCAGAGAAAACATTTGGCCTTTGGTTTTTTGGGCTTGATCTACTTCATTTAGCATGATATTTTCCACCTCCACCCATTTACCAGCAAAAGCCATAATTTTATTCTTCTTTATGGCTGAGTAATATTCCATTGTGTATATATACCACAGTTTCTTTATCCATTCATCAATTGAAAGGCATCTAGGTTGGTTCCGCAGTCTAACTATTGTGAATTGAGCAGCTATGAACATTGATGTGACTATGTCAATGTAGTATGCTGATTTTAAGTCCTTTGGGTATAAACCGAGGAGTGGGATAGCTGAGTCAAATGGTGGGTCCATTACAAGTTTTGTGAGGAATCTCCATACTGTTTTCCAGGGTGGCTGCACCAGTTTGCAACTCCACCAGCAATGGATGAGTGTGCCTTTTTCCCCACATTCATGCCAACACTTATTATTGCTTTTGTTCCTGATAACAGCCATTCTAATTGAAGTTAGATGAAATCTAAGGGTGGTTTTAATTTGCATTTCTCTAATTACTGGAGATGATGAGCACTTTTTCACATATTTGTTGATCACCTGTATTTCTTCTTCTGTGAAGTGTCTGCCCAGTTCCTTAACCCATTTATTGATTGGGTTCTTTGTATCTGTGGTGTAAAATTTTTAAGTTCTTTATAAATTTTGGAGATCAGTGCTCTGTCTGAAGTGTATGTGGAAAAGATTTTCTCCTACTCTGTAGGCTTTCTTTTCACATTATGATTATTTCCTTTACCAAGAAAAAGCTTTTTAGTTTGAATCCATCCCTTTTATTATTTCTTCCTTTTATTTCTTGTGCTCTGGGGATCATGTTAAGGAAATCTGGTCCTAAGCCATCATGATGGAGACTCAGGCCTACATTTTCTTCTATTTGATGAAGGATCTCAGTTCTAATTCCTAGATCCGTGATCCACTTTGAGTCAAGTTTTGTACAGGGTGAGAGATAGGGGTTTAATTTCATTGTATTGCTTATGGATTTCCAGTTTTGCCAGCACCATTTGTTGAAGAGGCTGTCTTTTCTCCATTGTATGATTTTGGCACCTTTGTCTAGTATGAGATAACTGTATTTATTTGGGTTTGTCTCTCTGTCTTCTATTCTGTACCATTTGTCTATCTGTTTATTTTGGTGCCAATACCATCACTTTTTTGTTACTATTGCTCTGTAGTAGAGTTTAAGATCTGGTATTGTGATACCTCCTGCATCATTGCTTTGGCAATTCTGGGTCTTTTGTTCTTCCAGATGAATTTCATGATTGCTTTCTCTCTTTCTATGAGGAATGTCATTGGGATTGTAATTGGAATTGCACTAAATCTGTATAGCACCTTTGGAAGTATGGCCATTTTGATTATAATAATTCTGCCTATTCAAGAACACGGGAGATCATTCCATCTTCTAAGGTCTTCCACAATTACTTTCTTTAATTTTCTGTAGTTTTCATTGTAGAGGACTTTCACCTCTTTTGTTGGATTGATTCCCAAATACTTTATTTTTTTTCGAGGCTATTGTGAATGGAGTTGTTTTCCTCATATCTCTTTCAGATGATTCATTGTTTATGTATATAAATGCATTAGATTTATGTGTCTTTATTTTATATCCTGCTCTTTTGCTGAATTCATTAATTAGGTCTAGAAGTTTCCTGGTAGAGTTTTTTGGATCCTCTAAATATAGAGCCTGGTCATTGGCAATTAGTGACAGCTTGAGTTTTTCTTTTTCTATTTGTATTCCTTTAATTTCTGTGGTCTATCTAATTGCTCTGGCTAGTGTTTCAAGCACAATGTTGAATAGAAATGGTGACAGTTGGCATCCCTGTCTTGTTCCAGTTTGTAAAGGGAATGCTTTCAGTTTTTCTCCATTTATAATGATCTTGGCCTTGGGCTTAGAATAAATAGCTTTTACAATTTTGAGGTATGTTCCTACCATCCCTATTTTTTCTAGTGTTTTGAGCATGAAGGGGTGTTGTATTTGGTCAAATGCTTTCTCTGCATATATTGAAATAATCATGTGATGAATTACATTTATTTTTTTCCAGATGTTGAACCAAACTTGCATCCCTGGGATGAAACCCACTTGATCATGGTGCACTATCTTACTATGTTTTTGTAAGCAATTTGCCAGAATTTTGGTAAGGATTTTAGCATCTATATTTATCAGAGATATTGGTCTAAATTTTCTTTCCTAGATGTGTCTTTGTTTGGTTTTGGTATCAGAGTGATACTAGCTTCATAGAATGAGTTTGGACGGGTTCCCTCCTCCTCTAGTTCATGGAAGACTTTCAGGAGTATTGGTATAAGTTCTTCTTTGAATGTCTTGTGAGAATCCGTCTGGTCCTGGGCTTTTCTTGGTTGTTAGGCTTTTGAAGACTTCTTCTATTTTATTGCTTGAAATTGATCTGTTTAAATTGTGTATGTCCTGGTTCAGTTTGAGAGGATCATATGTCTCTAGAAATTTGTTGATGTCTTTGGGATTTTCTATTTTATTGGAATATAGATTTTCAAAGAAGCTTCTAATTATGTTTTATATTTCAGTGGTGTCTGTTGTGATATTTCCTTTTTCATCACGATTTTAGTAATTTGAGTTTTCTCTCTCCTTCTCTTTGTTAATGTGGCTAAGGGTTTATCTCTTTTGTTTACTTTTTCAAAGAACCAACTTTTTGTTTTGTCAATTTTTTGAATTGTTTCTTTTGTTTCAGTTTCATTGATCTGAGCTCTGATTTTAATTATTTCCTGTCTTCTACTACTTTTGGTGGTGTTCTTTTCTTCTTTTTCTAGGACTTTGAGATGTAATGTTAGGTCATTTAGTTGTTGACTTTTTATTCTTTTCTTGAAGGTGCTCAATGCAGTGAATTTTCCTCTTAGTACTGCTTTCATAGTGTCCCAGAGATTTTGATATGTTGTATCGTCATTCTCATTTACTTCAAAGAATTCTTTTATCTCCTTCCTGATGTTTTCTGTTATCCATGCTTCATTCAATAGCATATTATTTAGTCTCCAAGTGTTGGAATAGTTTCTGTATTTTTATTTTGTCACTGATTTCTAATTTCATTCCATTATGATCTGATATAATACAAGGTAGTATCTTTTTTTTTTTTGCATTTACTGAGGGCTGCTTTGTGGCATAACATACAGTCTGTTTTAGAGAAGGAGCCATGTGCTGCTGAGAAGAAAGTGTATTCACTCGTTGATGGATGGAATATTCTATATATGTCTATTAATTCTAAGTTATTGATTGTGTTATTGAGTTCTATGGTTTCTTTGTTTAGTTTTTGTTTGGAAGATCTGTCCAGTGGTGATAGTGGTGTGTTAAAGTCACCCAGAATTATTGTGTTGTGATCTATTTGATTCCTGGACTTGAGAAGGATTTATTGATGTACATGAATATGCTGTTGTTTGGGGCATAAACATTTATAATTGTTATGTCTTCTTGATTTATGTTTCTGTTAAGCAGTATAAAATGACCCTCTTTATCCCTTCTAACTAACTTTGGCTTGAAGTCCACTTTATCTGATATAAGGATGGAAACCCCCCCCCCCATTTTTTACTGAGTCGGTGTGCATGGTAGTTTTTTTTCCCATCCTTTCACCTTTAGTGTATGGATGTCCTTTTCTATAAGATGAGTCTCTTGGAGGCAGCATATTGTTGGGTCTTTCTTTTTAATCCAGTCTGCCAGTCTATGTCTTTTGATTGATGAGTTCAGGCCATTAACATTCAAGGCTATTATTAAGATATGATTTGAATTCCCAGTCATTTTGGCTTAGTTTTGGTTTTTAACTTGATGTGGTTTCTCCTTTTATTGGCTTTTCCTTTAGGGTAGTTCCTCCCTTTGCTAATTTACATTGTTGCTTTTCGTTTCTTCCTCAAGGAATATTTTGCTGAGAATGTTCTGTAGTGCTGGCTTTCTATGTGTAAATTCTTTTAACTTTTGTTTGTCAAAGAAGGATTTTATTTCATCTTCATATCTGAAGGTTAGTTTTGCTGGATATAAGATTCTTGGTTGGCAACCATGTTCTTTCAGAGCTTGAAATACATTCTTCCAGGCCCTTCTAGCTTTAGGGCATTTCTGACTTGAACACGTACAACTTTGGTGTTGAGTCAATTATGTGATACCTCTGAAACTTTGGTTTTTCATTCTGTTAAATAATTCTGAGCCTCACCTAGTTCTATAATATAAACATTTAGCATAATCACATTTGTAGATATATTGATCTCTAAGGGTGAGGTTATATTACAAATAAAGTATTGAAAGTAACCAGGCTGAAAAGGAGCTTCTAGAGTGCTAGTTGGGTGTTCAGGGGTTGGTTGGTCTCTCTGAGGGTAGACATCATGCTCTGCAACCATCCTCACCTCATGAACCAAGAAGGCTGCCTGAGCTCCAACCTTCCAGTGACATCCCAGGCAAAAACAAAGAGGACTATAGAAACAGGGGTATACTTTCTGCATTTTAAAGGACTTCCCTGAAATCCCATATAACATTTTCCCTTGTGCCTTAGTGATCAAAAATTATTAAATTAGTTCCTTGGCTATACAGAACAGTAAGAGAAACTGGGAAGTATAGACTTCACCCTCCCCTGAAGGAAATAACTCAGTACAGAACTGGGATTGCATTTTCTAGGAGGAAGGGAAAGGTACTTGCTACTCCAGCAGTGTCCCCTGCTAAGGAAGGATAGTTCTCTGCCCCATCCAGGCCAATTATCTCTCCACTTAGGATTCAGTGTTCTAGCATCTCTGCTACACATAAGGAGATTTTCAGATACAAAGGTAAAGTTGAAAATAAGAAATGTGTTTAAGGAGAGGGTCCAGAATGCTATCGTCCTTCCCAGAACTATGGTTTGAATTCATCTCTTTCTCTTTGGACAGCAAGAGCATTGATGAGCCAGGGCCTCGCTGCTCAGGGAGAAGGCTGCTAGAAGCAATTACCGAACAACTTGCAGATCTGACTTTTCTCCAAGTTCTTGGGAAATCGGAGTGGGCTGTGGCATGGAAGCTCCGAGTCCTTCCGTCTTGACTTGGACTCCAGGCTTCAGCCAAATCAGGGAAGCTCATCAAGGGGTAGATTGGCTGTGATGGTTCAGTCTCAGCAGTTGGCTGCTCCGACTTATAAATGCCAATTCAAGTCTCATTTGGGGACCAATGAATTCACTGATGCATCTGAGAATAGAAAAGAAGATAAGGGCTTGGATGGATTATTTTTGATAAGATTTGAAATTCATTTGATTTTTTTCTCACTAGTTAATTATTTGGATCGGTAAACTTGGATTTGTCAATGAATAAGAAATATATGATATATAGGAAGCTTTGCCCAGCATAGCTGAGTGGCTATTGACAGAAAATACATTTCTATTAAGTAAATGTTCTACTATACAAAGCATCACTTGAAGCCTAAGTCAGATTAAAAAAAAAAACAAAGTTTAAATATGTCTTTTTTTGGTGAGGGGAGTCCCATGAAAATAGATGAGAGATCAGCAGCGCAGAGGAAAGGGATTGAGGGGGAGGAAAGAAGGACAGGGAAGCAGAGAACTGCAGAATGAATATGATCAAACACTCCTATGTACCTATATGAACAAGGAATGCCACCTTTATTTATATCCACAATACACTAATTAAAAAACCCTACAAGTGCATAGCAGGAAAACCAGTAGAGTAAAGGAAGGGGAATAGGGTGGGGAGGAGGGGACGGAAAAGGGAAGCACTGGGGACTCTAGTGAAGGAAATTATATCCCATGCTTTAGGAAAGTGTCAAAATGAACCCCACAGTTAGGGAAAACTGTAATGAACCAACAAAACACCTTGAACATTATGCCTTTTTTAGGAAATACAGAACATATATATATATATATATATGTTAATATATGTCAGTTAATACATAATGTATGTATTTACATAATATATTTTTATGAATTATGTAATTATAAATATATATGTATTATATATAAGTAATATATGTTATATAAGTCATGGAATATATTTGAATGACTCTAATCTACCTATTTTGTAAGTTTTTATGTCAGCACAACAGCTTTGAAATTACAAATCAGCCATGACAATTGGATCTAAGTCAGTGAGTCACTTAAATTACTTACTACATTAATTTTGGAGAAACGAGGGTCGTTGCTCTCAAGTGTGGAGAGCATGTGTTAGTGTGCACAAGGATTCCTGCCTGTCAGGTTCTGGAGAAGCAGCTCTCAATAGACACCAGGGCATACAGTGCAAAGAGTGAGTCCTGAGCTCTTTGAACTATGCTCCCGTGCATTCATTTGGAAACTCCTTGAGTACCTACTTGATGGCCCTGGCACTAGTATTTGCTTTCTATCAGAGAAGGTCACACTGTTGTTTGCTGCTTCTCAGTGTACAGCCAGGTAGCACAGGACAGGTACGGTAAAATTCAGTTGGCAAGGCTCTGGGTATTCAGGGATTGCCCAAGAAGGCTGTATCTCCAAGGCAGGGATCTGCACAACATTCTGGAGAATGGAGCATCTACGGAGAGACAGGAAAGATGCTGGAGTGTGGGAGAATTCTCCAGGCCAAAGAAATGGCAAAGCACAAAGACCAAGCAGAATAAATTCAAGGTAGCAGGCTTATCGAATGAA
>JAJEJO010004224.1:453799-524036 GCA_020662805.1 Glaucomys volans
CCATGCCATGCCATACCATACCACATATACCATACCATGCCATGCCATACCATACCATACCACATATACCATACCACACCATGCCATATATACCATACCATACCTTTGTGCAGAGAGTGTGGCCTCTGTGAACGTGGAACTTGGGAGTTAGAACTGCTGACATCACAAGCATGGAGTCAGCAGTCAGCACATGGCGTGGACATGGTTGTGTTGGAAGGTAGATGTCACTAAGTGGCTTAAGGTATGCATTTCATCTCTGAAGCTCTGCACACTCAGGTATTAACTAGAGAGACCTGTTTTTACAAGCTCAGTTAGTAATTGATTTATTAAATAAAGGTCAGTTTAATAATCTGAAATTTCTAGCATTCAGGATTCAGCAAATATCATTTTTGGATTTTATTTTTTGTTTTGTATTTGCATCATCCTTTATTGGGTTAAATCACTGCATTTTTTTTCCCCTATAGGAAGCATTTTTCTGAATGAACAAAAATGTCTGCCCTTCTGACCATCTGATAGTATTTCACCAGGTGTTACTGTTTTAATGCCACTTCTTTTACTTATTCACTTGAATTTGTGTTTTCCAAAAGGAGTCAAATTAAAATTGGATCTTTTGTCTCCTTTAAGAAAAGTAAAATTGAAAAAGACTCTTGGGAATTTGAATAGGCCTCGTTTGGGAGAAGAAATAGCCAGTTAGCATATTTTAGAGAATATTTAGGTTTTCTCTGCCACTCAGTGGTACTTAAAACACATTAGCCAATTATTTTTAAAAAATGAGGGCTTTCATTTGTATGTTATTGCTTATAATAGTAAATATTTTATTACAATAGCCTCAGTTCAAATGAAAGTCAAAGAATGGCCCATTACATCTAATTAAACACATTAAAATTGTTTCAGATGTTCTGCATAGCATTTAATACTATAGGAATTTATGTGCTTTTTAAAGAAAAAGTGAAGACCATTTTTTTTTTCCAAATTTGAATAGCCATAATCCAGGTAGGGTTCTTAAAATATATGAATCAATTCTGAATGCATGTTTTGCTTATAGTTGGAACTGGCTTTAAAATGTAATGAGTATTTATGGAGTTTGTTCCATTTATTTGAAGGTCCTGGAAAAGGTTCAGTTTTAGGGACAGAAAAGGGTGACTCTGCTTTCTGGAGGCTGGGTGTAGGTGAAGAGGTGGGCTCTGGGGCAGGGGGAGCTTCCAGGGAAAGGAAGCTGTTCTAACTCTTGATTGATGGCAACTGTGTTCCTAACTGCTTTTATTTGTTAGAACTCACAGAACTGTAAAGAGTGACTTAAACACTGTATATAAATTATGTTTTGACTTACATGCAATTTTGCATTCATTTCGCCATGCTTCCATGAGTAGTTCCATCTAGCTGTTTAAAAGCTCAAGAGATGCTCTCCCAGTTGGTCACTGTGCATCCGAGAGACCTTGAATAATTCACCAATGGTACTTACAAGCAGAATCTAAACATTTTCCAGGAACCAGGATAATAGTGATAGAGCTGGGACCACCTGGCATTTCTGGCATTACCTTAAGGTTCTGGTGGTGATGTTCCTGGGAGAGCTGTTACTCTCCAGTGGAGAGTCATCTGGTCCTTCCCCGTGACCACCAGATAGTTTCTATCTCCACCCCTTCCTCTTCTCTCATGTTCCCTTTCTCCTCTGATCATAGTGGAGTCTCTTTTCCTTCCAGCACCCCTTCATCCACAAGCCTGACTCTATCACGTTCCCCTCCCCCACGTGTACCCCTCCGGTGAGCTGCTCCTGCAGCTCTCAGGCGGGTGTGAGTGCTCACTGGGCTTCAGTCTCTCCACTCAGCTGCACACTTGAGATCTCAGCTAAGCCTGTGCTCCCTGGTGCTTACCAAGTTGATTTCTAACTGTGGAGCATTGAAGCACAGGGGAGGATTTTATTTAATATGTACCATGCTGCTGCTTTAAGATACTCTGTATTAGTTGATTAGTCATTGATATTCCTGTCCCATAGTTGGAAGGAAAGTCCTCCATGCTGTCCATTAATTTGTTATTCAGGGCTGGGAACTGTGGACCACACCAGTAATGCACAGATGGATGAAAAATTACCAGGAGCCCAGTGGCTTTGAAATGTGGAAAACTAAACCATTGATCAGGATGGATAGATTTTGTGATTAAGGTGACCAAATCATTTGTTCTGCAAACTGGAATATTTTCAAAGGCAAGAGGAGTACTGTTGGTACCTGTCTTCAAGACAGCAGGAATGAACAAGGACTGGCTGAGGATACTGGACACCACTGTCCTGTCCATGAAGCAGGTGCTTCTCCACCAGTAAGAAGCACAGAGAAGAGGTTCTGTCTCAGCCCCGGGGCATGGAAGAGCATACCTCCGAGAGCGTCATCTCACAGGAAGCAACTTGGAAGGGAGCACAGAAAAGGGGAGGGGGTGTTCCATCTACACAGAAAGCACCACTTACTAAAGAAGTGAGACCACCCATCTACGCCTTTATGATCAATGACAAAGATCATCTATCCTGATCACAAAATCTAGAGGACGACTTGACATCCTTCCCAGGAGACACTCCTCCCTCTTCCTTCCAATCTACTGGAGGAAGATTGTGTGTCTTACAGGGACAATTGAGATTCCAGGGCAAATATGTGCAAAAGCCTCAGAGTGGGGAGAAGAACCTCCTTCCTGTTCTGATTTCCCCACCTGCACCTCTACGTCATCCATGCTTTTTGTGGAGCTGAACGTTAGCTTCATAACTCCCATTCCCCACAAGGAGACTAAGAGTGCAGACAAATGAGGTCCTTGCCATCCAAGGTGCCTTTGGGTGTGAGCTGGGACTCACAGAAGGCATTCTGTGAGATCATATGCTCTCCATCACACCCCTTTGTCACCCAACACATACATACACAGCTTCCCCATTAACCACAGGATGGCTGAATTTTCAGTGCATTTGAATCATTGTTTACATGAATCATTCATGCCTAATTGGCATGCAATATGCTAATTGCTCTTCACGTTATTCACTGTGTCAGATGAAGTTAAATATTAAGAATCATTTGCTTCTTTATTTAACTTTAGCAGGTACAAGAAGCAACGCATCAAAGTCATGAAGACATGGGTCATATCTTGGGTCTACCATTTGCCAACCTGTGTGGTTTAGACAAGTTACATAACCCCTGAGTCTTGGTTTCCTTATTTAAATGTCCTTGACTTGCAGGGTTAGTAAGCCTGTTGGTGCCACTTTCTTGCTATGTGCACTTGGCAAGAAGTGGCCTAAAGAGATTGGTTGTATCTGACAAGCAGAGAAACACAGGGGTTCATTTGGACAAATGATGTAGTACTGTCACCACCCCATTTCTTCCTCTCAGTGAAATTTAGTTGCGAAGATAACAATAATGTTTGTGAAGTCCCTAGCTTCTATGTACGTCCTCAGACATAAGTACCGGATGCCATTGGTATTATTTTTAAAGTTGTTTGATTTTTTTCACAGTGTCAGATAGATACCTTCAGAATCATAGACTTAGCTGAAGGGAAAGGAAAGTGCATGCCTTTCTTTTTGGGGGGCAATCAATACTTTTATGTTATTCAAACCTTCTCAAGTAAATGAATTCCATGTACATATTATTTCAGAGACATCATTGACAAATGGTCTCTGCAAGTGTAGCAGCTAAACTTTGCAGATGACTAAGTGTCTCTTTTTTTTTAAAAAATTTTTACAGACTGCATTTTGATTCCTTGTACACAAATGGAGTACATCTTTTCATTTCTATGGTTGTGCATGATGTAGATTCACACCATTCATGTGATCACACACATACATAGGGTAATGATCTCTGTCTCAGTCCACCGTCTTTCATACCCTGGCCCCCTCTCCCTCTCATTTCCCTCTTCATAATCTAAAGTTCTCTTAAATTGAGATTTCAGATGTGTTCTTTATGGATTATAAAAGTTAGAAACTCTGTCAGTGTTTCAGTTTTGATAAAGGCAAGCTGATTAATGAATCTGAATGAGCCTATCAGAATACCCTTCAATCCATTTGTCCTAGCAACTGGGTAAATTAATTGACAGCCATGCCCAACTTAAATGTTTTATTTATTCAGAGAATCTTCCCATGCACCTTCCTTTAGTCACCCTGCATTTCTCACCCAAACCTCAGAGCCCACATACACTTGCCCATTGTCTAATACATTCTCCTTATTTCTGCTCTCAAAAATAAATATATGTATGTATTAATGCATTGTATAAAGCTGAAATATCATTGCTACCACTTTTGCATTTTTTTCTGCTAACAAGTTAGCAACAGGAATAAACAGGAGCTTTTCCTTAATCTACTGACTTTTTGATACTCTCAGTATAGAGGATAATAGACCATATACCATGGCCTTTTGGGTTTTTGTTTTCTTTCTTTCTTTCTTTTCTTTTTTTTTTTTTTTTAGCTTATTAGGCATTTATTTGCTTTTCTGCCATCAGATTTTCCTAACAGGTTTTCTTTTTTCTTAATTAATTTATTTTGATTCATTGTACACAATTGGAGTACAGCTTTTGTTTCTCTGGTTGTACACAAAGTAGAGTCACAAGGCTTGTGTAATCATACATGTACATAATGATGTCTCATTCTGTTATTATTCTTACCTCCCAATCCAACCCAACCCCTTCCTTCCCTCTATGCAATCCATCCTTCCTCCATTCTTGCTTCCCTTCCACCCTGCATTATATATCATCATCCACTTATCAGAGAGATCATTTGGCCTTTGGTTTTTTGGGATTGGCTGATCTCACTTAGCATAACAGTCTCCAACTTCATCCATTTACCTGCAAATGCCATGTTTTTATTCTTCTTTATGGCTGAGTAATATTCCATGGTGTATATATACCACAATTTCTTTATCCATTCATCTATTGAAGGGCATCTAGGTTGGTTCCACAATCTACCTATTGTGAATTAAGCAGCTATGAACATTGATGTGGCTGCATCACTGAGGCAATCTGATTTTAATTCCTTTGGGTAAAGGCCAAGGAGTGGGATAGCTGGGTCAAATGGTGGATCCATTCCAAGATTTCTAAGGACTCTCCACACCGCTTTCCAGAGTGGCTGCACCATCTTGCACTCCCACCAGCAATGTATGAGTGTACCCTTTTCCCCACATCCTCGCCAACACCTGTTGTTACCTGTATTCTTGATAAAAGAAATTCTAATTGGGGTAAGATGAAATCTTAAGGTGGTTTTGATTTGCATTTCTCTTATTACTAGGGATGTTGAACATTTTTTCATGAATCTGTTGATTGCTTGTAGATCTTCTTCTGTAAAATATCTGTTCATTTCCTTGGCCCATTTATTGATTGGGTTATTTGTATTCTTGGTGTAAAGATTTTTGAGTACTTGGTAGATTCTGGAGATTAGTGTTCTATCTGATGTGTGTGTGGCAAAGATTTTCTCCCACTCTGAAGGCTCTCTCTTCACATTGCTGATTGTTTCCTTTGCTGAGAAAAAGCTTTTTAGTTTGACTCTCTCCCAATTATTGATTCCTGCTTTTATTTCTTGTGCTTTAGGAGTCATGTTAAGGAAATCTGGTCCTAGGCCAACGTGATGAAGATTTGGACCTACTTTTTCTTCTATTAGGTGCAGGGTCTCTGGTCTAATTCCTAGGTCCTTGATGCATTTTGAGTTGAGTTTTGTACAAGTTGAGAAATAGGGGTTTAGTTTCATTTTGCTGCATATGGATTTCCAGTTTTCCCAGCACCATTTGTTGAAGAGGCTATCCTTTCTCCACCGTATGTTTTTGGCACCTTTGTCAAGTATGAGATACCTGTATTTATATGGGTTTGTTTCTGTGTCCTTTTAAATCACTTTTAAAGGAGAAAGAAGCAGAATTCCCTTTGTATTCTTCACATATGCTCTTACAAGTTCCTCTGGCTGGAATCTGTTTTCCTCTCAACCTAGAAGACCTAAGTTTGTGTCTCAAGATCTGACTTGGTCTTACCTGCCATCAGCACCCTTCCTGAAGCACTAACTGCTCTTTCTGGTTTTCCAGGGCAATACCCTCTTGTCTGTCATATCAGTTATCCCAGGGAATCAGCAGTTCCTATAGAATGCAGTCTCACCTGGATTCTAGCAGAGCCCTCACTTTATCCATCCTTGTGCCCCCAGCTTCCCCTCCAATGTCAACATTGATTTACTCATCAAGTGTTTATTTAGCATCTACTGTTCCCAGTAACAATTGCTGCATAACAGATAATCCTTAATGGTGTAAAGCAATAGTTATTTTATTTTCACAGTTCCCATGGGTCAGAAATCTGGGAAAATTGCAGTTGTCTGGATGGTTCCTGCTCAGCCTTTCTTAGAGGGGGCTGCAGCAAGAGAAGCCAAAAGATGCTGTGCTTTCCTCTTTCCTCCTGCTATCCCAAGACTTCACCTTCTGGTCTCCATACACAGCTATTGTGGGCTTCCTCCCCAAGGGATACCCTCCAGGGAGCCAGAAGGATTCCTTGGAACAGCCAAAGGCGTGAACAGTGAGGACTCAGACAAGCAAGATGGAAGCTGAGTTAATTTCCTATTACTGTGACAAATACCTGAGGTGATCAGCTTATAAAGAGAAAAGGTTCATTTTGTCCCATAGTTTTAGAAGTTTCTGTCAATCATTACCCATTGTTTTGGACCTTTGGTAAGGCAGCTCATTATGACAGCAGCATGTTTGAAGCAAAATGACTCCCCTTAGAGTCAGAAAGGCAAAGAGGGAAGGAGAGTAGGGTCCTGCAATCCCCTTTGAAGTCTGTCCTCATCTACCAAAATAGCTCCCCCAAGTCTCCACCTTCTGTAGGTTCTACCAACTCCCATTAGCACCACCCTGGGGACGAAGCTGACTCCACATGGCCTTTAGATGAACCCTTACAATCCAAACTATGGCAGCTCCCAAGACAGAGTGCCATTTTCCTGCATTCCATTGGTTCCAATGATTAAAGGGAAAGGAGCTGGCTCTCCTTTTTCCTTCCCCACCCAAGTTTTATTGAGGTGTGCTTGACAGGTAAAGCTTGTATATGCTTAAAGAATATAAGGTAATGTTTTAACACACACAGGAAATAACTGCTGCTTTCAAGCTAATTAACATATCCATCACCCCACAAAAGTACCGTTTTTAATGCATATGAGAACAGTTAAGATCAACCTCTTAGCAAATTTGAAATGTACAGCAGAAAATTATTAATTATAATCACCATGCTGCACATGGTGACTTTTGGAACTTGTGCATACAGCATAACGGAGCCTTTATATTCTTTAACCATCATCTCCCCATTTTGCCCACTCTCCAGCCTCTGGCAACCACTGTTCTACTCTCTGCTTCTGAGTCTGACTTTGAAATTCCATATGTAAGCGAGATCATGCAATATTTGTCTTTCTGCATCAGGACTATTTCACTTAGTGTAATGTCCTTAAGGTTCATCCATGTTGTTGCAAATGAGAGGATATTTTTATTTTGTGAAGCTAATGTATTAATCTGCTGATGAACTTTTTTTAAGTACTGAAGATTGAACCCAGGATCTCATACATGCTAGGCAAGCTTTTATCACTGAGCACATCACCAGAAACCCCCTTTGTAAAATTCTGTTTTGAGACTGGGTCCCATTAATTTGCCCAGACAGGTTTAGAAATTGGTGATTCTCCTGCTTCAGCCTCCCAAGTATCTGGGATTTTAGGTGTGGGCTGTTGCACCCAGCTACTATTGGACTTCTTAGCAGAGCAATAGCAAGATGGCTTCGAAATGAAGTATTCCTCCAAGTAATCATGGTGAAGGCTTTGACCCCAGTGCACTGATGTTCAGATTTGGGGTGATCAGATCACAACAATTATGATCTCATCAGTGGTTTAATCCATTGATGGCTGAATGCACTATTGGAAAATGGTGGAAACTGTAGTCAGGTGGGGCATGGTTGAAGGAAGTAGGTCACTGGTAATATACCTGTGGGGACTATATCTTGTCCCTGGTTCCTCTCACCTCTTTCTCTCTGCTTCCTGGCTGCAATGAACTGAGCAGCTTCCTCCAATACTACCATCCACAGTGATGATCTGTGTCATCTCAGGTCTCAAACTATAAAACCTGCCTACAATGGGCAAAATCCTTCGGAAGATCATGAGTCAAAATAAACTTTTCCCCCTTTACGTTTTTCTTCTCAGGTATTTGTCATAGTGATGAAAAGCTGACTAATACACCAGGAAAATCCCATGGGTTGGAAATCATTGTAGTTCCTTTTGGGAAGTGCAGTCCAAAATATCTACCATGTGATTTGCATTGTGCTGGGCTCTGAGGATATAGGATGAATTAGAAAGACATGCCCCCTTCTTCATGGGGTTTGCATAAGGAAGAGATAGAATATAAATAAGTTAAAAGAGATCATTTCTCTAGACATAAAGAAAATAAAAAGAATACTTATATAATGTATTAGAAGAAGGCCTTAATTGTGGAATAATTTTTTAAAGAAAAATGATCAAGAGGAAGGGCAGTGTGACTGAAGTGCCCTGTGATTGGGGGGAGTAAGAAAACATTACATTCCAGAGATGAACATCATTGAAGACTTGGCAAAAAAGTTGGATTTTATTTTAAATGGAATGTGAAGTCATTTGAGCAAGAGTAACATAATCTGATTAAAAGATAACTAGCTGCAGTGTGGAGAGCGGGTTGAATAGAAAAAGGAGGAAAGTGACGAATATGATTAGAAGACAACTTAGAGTCACTGGAGGATGATTTAGAGTTAGTAGAAATGGAGAAGAGAATACTGTATATTTGGGAGGTAGAACTGGATGGATGTGTACCTCAGAGGTAAACTTTCATAGGTAATAATCACATTTATGGTTAATTGTGCATGAATTACATGGATCCCCCTTGGCCATTAGATTCTAATAGAGTCTATTTCTTATGCATATTTTTCAAAATTTGTAGTGCTTTATAAGTACTCAACAGATATTTGCTGCAATGTTTTTCATTCTTTCTTGGACAACTTGCCATGTCTTAAATGTACCTATAGTTTTTCATTTAATTTACTGCAACTATTTCTTTGAAATATATAAGGTTGATTTTAAAATAGACTTCTACCCTTTGAGATCTTCTATTTACAATATGGACAGTGCCATTTTAGTATTTTCTCCCCTTCTAGAAGCCCTTCATAGAAGTAGAAGTGAGTGGACAGGGGGATAGATGATGGATGGATGGTTGGATGAATGGATGGATGAGTGGATGAATCAATGGTGGATAAATAGATGAAGGGGTAGATGGGTGGGTGGGGGGGTGGATGGATGGTGGATGGATGGATGAATGGTGGATGGATGGATGGATGGATGCTCGGATGCTAGATCAAAGGGATGGTTGGATAAGTTACAATTGCCATTGAATTTCTATACAAGGAATTAACAGGTAGAGTGGTAGTGATGATTGCTGCCTTCCATATTCTGATGCTCAAAGAGGATTTATTCAGAGTTTTTGATCTGTTATGTAAGTTCTATCAAGTTGGTACACGTTATGTAAGTTTTATCAAGCTGGTACACTGAGGTCAACTTCTCACTGCCTAGAAAACTAAAAAAAAAAAAAATCATTTTGCTCTGTGACCTGTTTTCTGCTTTTTGATCTTATTTGTGGATTTTCTAATTCTGTTTTAATGCAGATTTCATTGCTAGGGCAGTTTCTGTGGGAGGGTGAGAATATCTGACCCTTTTTAAATCTAAAATACTGGGGGAAAGTCTATAATTAAGGTACAATATATTAAAAAAAATTCTGTTTCTAAAAAAGTAAGAGATGATCTTCTGACCTTTTGAATTTAAGTGCTAAACAAATAAATACCTTTAATTTTATTATAAGGATATTTTAGGCACTGAATTTTCCATGGTATTTATTAATCTACTTAATTGGAAAAATTATAGTAGTTTAAAGTTTGATTTAAATCTTATGTTTTTCTAATTTAGATAATTAAAATTCTTATACTCATTGTATTTGTTATTTCTTTATTACTTTAGCCTGGTTTTAATAGCTCTATGTCTTCTTTTTGTGTTATATACTTGAATTATGTCTTTTTCCAAAGCATATTTGAGACAGTTTGTAAAAGTATACACAAACCAAATATTGAGAGGAAAAATATGGAAAGAAAAAAATATGCCATAGTTCCAATTGCCTTGAATATAAACTACATTTGGATAGCATAAATCCTTAATAGGGAATTTTTATTGCTTAGAGCATATTCCATACTACAGGGTCAGATAAGAGCTCCAGAACCAATGACTGAGGTTAGTTTATAGAACATATGCCAGCAGATGGTTTCCTTAGTGGAGGTCCACAATTTGCACCCAGAACTTTGTTCCTACAAATGAACAGAGAAAAGTATGATCCACAGTATCATAGGATGAAATTAAAGCCATTTCATGAGGAGATATGCAACTCTCAGTAGACCAAGAAATGCACGTGTGTGTATCCAAATCTAGAGGATACTCATGAGAACTAAGAAATGCAGAACTAACATTCAACATCCTTAAAATAAAATTTAATCAATTAATTTTCCTCTCACAGTCCAGAGAGAACTGTGAGTATTGAAAAAGATTCCAGGGACTGGAGACATATTTTAGTGGCAGAACACTTGCCTAGCATGTGCAAGTCACTGGATTCAGTCACTCATACTGTAAGGGAAAAGTGGGGCTGGTGACAGGGGGGACTTAAGCCTCTGGAAGAACAGGTAGGGCATGTTTCTTTTAGCTAGCTTTCTCTGATTTTTAACGTGCATGTTTTTACTAAAGTTATGTGTATGTTTAGCATCAAGAATTTAGAGTACAGAGGAAGTTCTGCTGTGAAGATGCGGAGTCAAATGCTTAAGTATCAATTAGTTTAGTATTGGAGTTTATACCACCTTATAGAAATGCAGTAGCTCACCAGGACCTGTGATTGAATAGGTTATGAGTGTTTCTCTGCATGGAAGAGGGACCAGAAAGTTTAGGTCGCCATTACAGAGATGTTTCTTGGAAAACAGATTGGAACCAACTCCAGTGGGTGGACAGATGTATGACTCTAGAGATGTATTTTAGTTATGCATCATTTAACCTCTATTTTATGCAAGATGATTATAAGGAACAAACTCTCAAATGTGCATAGTCATCATATAATAAATTCTCCCTATAAGGCACTTCTAGAAAAGCTAACACTGGAGGATCTAAGACAAAAATTCCAAATCATTGGATGAGTTGAATTGCTAGCAGGAGGGTTCAACCTGATGCCCAGAGAATTGTAGAAGATCTCCTCCATCCTCAGTTGCATCAGAACTCTTGTGTGTGCACACGTATTTGTTCTGCAGAGAGAGACCTCAAGAATTTTCAAGTTCTTAAACAACTTGTTGTTGTAGAATGCTTGAGAACATTGACTCAATTTGCAAATGATGACTTAAATATTGATGGATATCTATAAAAGAGGATGACCTTGGAATCGGAGTGGTGAGGCACAACTATTCTGTTTTGCAAGAACTCAACATCAAGATAAGTGTTTGTTGGGTGCCCTCGATTTATAATTAAACCTTGTCCTTTTGACATAGAAAATTATTTCTGGACCATTTATTTTTGTTGAGAAATCAAAGGTTTATTGCATAAATAGTGTGTGCAAAATACCAATTCTTGGTAGCATGCTCCCTTTAGAAATTTATGAACTCTTTCTGAGAATTAATTTAAGGATATTACACAGAATTATTAGACACGTTGCAGAGCCTAACTTGGGAATAGTTATGAAATGGGATGACTCTAGAAATCTTAGCAGCTGCCATTATGCATTCTTCTCAGGACCCCTTCTAAAATGAGCAAATTCATCATATTTTGTCACATGGTTTGAAAATGCATAGTCCAATGGTCATAGCATAGAATATTGCTTCTCAAAGTGCAGTCCCCATTTTAACATTCAAATCCTCAGGTCCATCCCCAGCCTAATCTATCTGTAGACCCAACTACTGGTACTTTAACAAATCATCCAGGTACCTGGTACCCAGTAAGGTAAATCCCCTAGCTGCCCCTCAGCTTGGATAGGACAGGCTACCATGATTCATAGCCCTACCAAGACTTCTCAAAGGAAAATCAGTGTTGGCCCCCAAAGAATCAATTTGAGTCCACAAAAATAATTTAGCACTCTCTATAATCCTTGAGTTGATGAAATTCGTCTTAGGAAGTGACTTCGTTTCCAGGGTTTCTACTCTCTGAGTAGGAGGACACTCATCAGGGAACCATCTGGGTCTTTCTCCAGCTCCTTCCCAGGGAAGTGTCTGGCTCCTGCATTTCTGTGGAAGATCCTGACGTAGCTCCATCCCCTCCCTCTTTTCTATTTGGTATCTGCCAGGCTGGTGAGAGTGCATGTCCTGTTGCTCTGTCTATCATGCAGTAAGGCCACCCTCACAGGGAGGACCTGTGGTTGTTCATAGAGGCCAGTGATGTGGAGTCTACCACATTCTGGGATGAAGTATCAGGAACCCATTGTTGCTCACTGGCGCAGTTTACATCACTTTATTTGAAATATAAGCAATAAAGCACATGGTTTTTGTTTTCATTGATTTGAATCAGGAGTCAGAGAAGAACAGAACTCACTATGGGGACCCTTTGAGTCTTAATTATTACCCTCTTTGAAGTTTTCTTTCAATACATAAGCCATCAGACCATCATTTATCTTATTTGTCTGGGATTTTTATTTGTTTTTATTATCATCTAATATTTGAGTATTTGTAATTATTATGGATATTCTTTTATCAGCAGCTGCAAACATTTCAAATGAATTATTGCCTGGGCCTCATGAATGAATTAGATGCACAGTTGTATATAATCATTTAGACTAGAAATCCCCTTTAAGGGTCCTCTTTTCCCCTATAGATTTGAGTCCATTCTAGAGAGAAAATTATTGTCACTTTCATGAAAATACATTTAGCTCCAGATATATTTGGCATGATAATATGCATTTAGAAAGATTGAATGGAAGTGAAGCCAAAGCCCTTTTATTGTCAATCCCATCCTTGTGAGCATGAAGGTATGTCTGTTGGTCTGAATTCAGTGTTTCCCCCCCTGTAGAGTGAAGCCAAGCTCTATTTCCTCCAGGACCTCAGGTGTCTGCTCCGTGGAACATGTATGTATGTCCAGCAGAAGCAGAGCCACTTCCGATTACCCTGCTGCTTACTCAGACATGATAATTAACAGTTGACTCTTCCCCCTTCTGCTTCTCTTCTCCTGGTAGATTGTCTGATTAATGAATCACTGAACCAACACTGTTGGATGTATAAAATAAAGACCAAAAAGAATGAAAAGTCTAATATTATCTGTCTGAACACTGTGTGCAGCTGATCTTTGTGGGGACAGCACTTCTGTCACACTTATAGGTGTGAGAGTCGTTGTATGTGAGAAGACACTGTCTTTTTCTCTGGTGTTTATTTTGTCTTCCTATCAATACAGTTTCCTTTCTTAACTGTCATTATTTGTCTTGTAACTTATGCATGGTGAGTCCTTCTGTCTTTGAGCTAATTGTAAGCATGCACCCCTCAGAATACATTCTCAGGAAGTACCACCCAAAATAGCCTTGTCATTTTCTACACAGCAGTGTAATCAGTTTGATCCCATGTGGTCTCAACTCTGCTGAGACTCACGCCCTGAGTAAAGGTAGAGTGGCAATGTGTTTGTTAAATCAGAGTCGAGTAAGTTACCATCATATTCAGAACACACGCAAAGGGAAAAGGGCATCTTCCAAAATCCTGCTTTGGAAGTGGAACACTCCACACTTTTCGTGTCCTGGAACACACTGTTATTATGGATGTTTAAATGTCATCATGAAGTACAGGTCAGTGTTGCCTAGACAACACTATACTTTCTGAGCAAACAGCACTTTTTAAAAGTCATAAATTTAATGCCATCACTGAATTACAGCATGGATCATTAGAGCAGCTTAGAGCAATTACGTTGACTTATCCCAAGCCAACCGCAGACTGCATGAAGTTAAAGGAAATAATTAACCTCTTGCTACAACAGGAAAGACCAATAAAAATTACATATAAAGGTATATTATGAAACTGATCAAGAAGTTAAAATGCCACGGTGATTTAAATCGCCCATTACTCAAAGCAAACTGGAGTACCATGTTTCTGAATGTTAATCTCAGAAATCTTTATTTAACTTTCTGTGCCAGGACTAGAATCACTCATTGTTATCTGTATTTTCAGCTCTGTTTGCAGAAAAACCTGTTTTAAGAAAGCTTAGAAAGCAATTTCATTTATAGTGAAGTGGTATAAAATTTTCACTTCGAATCTCTGTAGGGAAGCTTGGCTTATTGAAGGTTCTCTGTTGAGAAACAATTACTTCATCCATTTACTGAATATTGTTTATTTTTATGTTGTACAAAATGCCCTGCGGGCCTCTTAGAACTTACTGGAAGAACCAATTTAGGAAGAAAATAACCAATTAGCTCAATTTTTATGATACACACGGAGTTTACATTCTTTGAGAGTCATGATGTTTGTTTTGGAGTCCTTGTGTGATTCCTAAAGTGTCAGTCCTGGTCTATGGAATGGTGCTTCATGTCAACCTGGCCATGGAGATAGGTTTGCCCGATTAAAGTTACCCAACCTAATACAAGGAAGGATTTCTTGTTCTCCCAAAGAGTTCCATATGTTTAGTGGTGATTTACTAATTCATAGCATGAAGAGATAACTGGAATTTCCTATCTCACTTTTGTGATGTCAATATCAGAAGCTCTAAATTAAATCTCAAGATTTGATCAGTCAACAGGAGGCATTTTTCTTTTGTTTGAAAGCTTACTCATCCATAAGTGGTTCATTCCAGGTTCCTGGAGTTTCCAGTTCTGTCCCCATCCTGTAATTCAGAGCAGATGAGTTTGCCTCTGCCATTTAAATGTCTTCCTAACTTTCCAATATCACTGGCCAGCTTCCCCTACATATTTAAAATCTCCAGCAAATCTGCATTTTCTTTTCATGGGTGACATTTGTTGAGCTGTGCTTTGGATCAAGTGATACTCCGTGTGTCATTGCACCCACATTGTACTGATGGGATTAGCAATCAGAATGTGCTGGAAGCAGTATCCCTGATTATAATTTGTCTTTCCTCTGAGAGGTTTCTCTATCAATGTCTCATCACTCTTTTCTTCCATTCCTCAATCTGTTTCTCATTTTATCTTCAGTCTTTCCCTCTCTATTGGCTTTTTCTTTGTTTACCTAAAGCTTTAGGTAAGTCATTTCCAAGATTTCAGAGTTACAATAGAGCCTTCTTCCTAAGGTCAATGTGGTTCTAGGGAGGGAAGTCTCAGCAAGGATTGGCAGGTGGAGGGAGAGAGAGAGAACTGCATGATTTAACCTTAAGTTTACTCCCCATGTTTCTCAAAACTCCTGATCCACATCTCCACAATCTACATTTTCATTTGTCTTTCTACTCTTCAGGGAATTCAGTTATTACTGCAAATTCATTAAAAAAAACTCTTTGCTCTCTGGGAGACTAAGATATAAAGATTTTTTGTAAAGTTCTTTGATCACCTTTTCAAGGCTTTTATTTTATACTAAACAAAATGGTCACAATTAATGAGGGAAATTGGATACAACCTGCTTTTTTATTGATTTCTAGGAAATTTCTTGAAATTTTTAATTTTTTAATTTCCCCAATTTGAAATACAATATTCTTGTTCCTTGATTTTCTTTCTAGGCCATATATTCTTAACTCTTCTTTTTTAACCTACCTTGATATATTTAATAAAAATAGTACATGACTAGCAAACATTTATGGATAGCTCTCCTCGGGATCCAGGATCATGAACAGCCCCCTGTGCACTAGTGCTAATTCTTCCAGGACTTCCTTACTCAAGAAGAGGTAGCAGGATGCAGGTGAAAGTGAATCACAGGCTATTCAAGGACAATACAAAATCAATGCTGCGAACATTATTTGATACATACTGTACTCCCAGTGACATTTATTGTGACTCTGTAGTCACAATGATTTTACACACCTAAAAGTTTTGCAACAAATAATATTTAAAGCCTGAGCTGATGTCCTCCATTCTGTTCTAATGTCCTTGTCATATCTTTCCTGTGTGTTCTGCTGGATGACCCAGAAAGTGGAGCCATTTTTGACCATGCTGACACTGGGGCTCCACAACTTTCTAAGAAGCTTGCCTTCCATTTGCATAGGGGCACCATTCATGTATTAAGAATATGAATCATTAAAGATAAAAGTCATTCTTAGTTGTCAGTAGATGTAATGATTTAGGAATTCAAAGAGAGAGAATATACTTATGAGTAGACAAATTGGGCAACAAAGGTACAAGGATCAAACTGATGAGATATTAATCCTATCTTTTTCTTTCTTGGTGCCAGTGATTCCCCTTCTCTCTGTGAGGATTTCTGAACCCCCCTACCTTGGAAGTTCACATAAAGTAATTCTCCTTCACCCCCTCTCGCCCCTTATGAATACTTCTCAAATCTCTGAACTTCTCACATTTACTTAGTGGCTTATTGTCTGTGACTCCCAGTAGACAGTGATTTCCACAGAGGTGGAGACTTTTTATCTACAGATAAAAATCCCAGGGACTTCCCTAGTGCCTGATGCATATAAGACATTTGTAACATTCCCTTGATCAAATAGTGAGATGCTAAAACTTTAAGTATTATTTCAAATGGATACTCAAATACTTTAAAGTAATATAATTGAAGTTTTCAGAATCTTTAAAATAGCTCATGGTGACTACACAATTTTTATTCTTTACAAAATTTGAATTTTTATTAAGTGAAATGTGACTTCCCTAGTTCATAATGAAAGACAAACAGCTTTCTTGGTTTAAAGGAAATGATGTCATGTCTGCTTTTTATTTTCTGAAAACTTACAAGGCTACCCCATGAGTAATCTACCACAATATATATTTTTGGAAAATATTTCACACTTATTTGATAAAGGCATTTACAAAATTAGGTGCCATGTTAAGTAATGCTGTTAAGTAATGCTGCATAAAAATACCATGCATGGTTTAATTTGGGAGAGCATCTTTTCTCATTCAACTCTGTGTATATGTGTGTATTTTCTTTTAATTTTCTCTATTCCAAAAAGGCCAAGACTTAGTTTATTATAACTCTAAAGTATTAGCATACGCTAAAAATTGTTATTTATTTTTTGAAAAAAAAAAACTTAGTAGTACACATTTACTGATCTAATTTACATTTCCTTTAGAATTTCTTTTTTAAAAGATGGAGGACTCAAAATAGATAATGTAACAAAGGCTGATTCTGGAACCTATACCTGCACAGCAGAAAACCAGTTTGGGAAAGCCAATGGGACAACACACTTGGTTGTTACAGGTGGGTGTATTTTGTCAAGATGTGAAGATGTCAGGGATGATATATGACATATATATTATTATGGTTAAAGAAACTGGCCTTCTGTTTTTCACAAAATTCAGTACATTGTGAAGGTAGAAACTGTGTTTGCACTGGTGTTTTAACAAGTGATGATCAAGGGCATAATACTTAATTTTCTTTAGCACAGCACAGTGGATATGGAAGGGGGCACCTTGGTTACTGTGCTGGGGATGATGAGGAAAATAACATATGCTGATAATCTCCTTATATTTTACGTTCTCCTATTACATCATCTTTTGGGTATGCTCTTTCTTTTTCATTAAAATTGGTCTTTTCTGGAGATGTTCAAGTTCATCAAATAACTGGTTGGTATCAGTAAGATTTACATTAAGTTGTAGGTTAATTTGTTCATTTATCCGTTAAGAAAAAAAAAGAGCACCTATTATAGACCCAATGTTTGAGTTGTGTCAGTGAAAACATTGAAAAAGAATCTGTACTCATCATTCTTACATTCTACCCAAGATAGGGAAAAGAAAATTAGGAAGAAGAAATGAGATCTTTTGAAGGAAATAAATTGCAAACAATTGAGAAAGTAAAGAGAATTTATGGAGAGAGATGAATTAGAGCATGAATCAAGATAAATACAGTGAACCTCACTGAGTTGGAGAGTTTGGTACAAAGACTTCAGAGTGATGAAGGTGTTCACCAGAAGATTTGTACAGTGTAGTTATGTGAACAAATCACAGACCCTGCTAAGACTTCAGTTTTCATTTGGATTGAAAACTGGAACTCGTTCAAGGTTTTTAGCAGAGAAATGAGGTGATGTGGAAGGATGACTCTAGCTGCTTTGAAAAGTCTCAGGAGCCCATAGATGTTAACCAGGCAGGAGGTGACAATGATCCAACTGAGATTGGCAGCTGAGGAGTTGATGGGATGGGATCAGATTCTGCATATAAGCTGTGTGCACTGTCTGAAGGAGAAGGTATTTATAAATTGAATTTCAGGTCTCCGAGAAAGAAAGAAGTCAAGTGGGCCTGAAGAGTGTTTGGTAAACAAATGGAAGAATGGCAGAACAACTGAGATTGCTCAGGCTGTGGCCTGAGCCACTTCAATGCTTTGGGGTGAAAGAAGAGCATGAGTTTAGTTTGGGTGTTTAGAATATTGTTAGGCTTTGTCTTTGTAAAGCACATCACAGATTTGCCAAAATTTCAGTGGATTAAAATAGCATGGTTTCACTTTTTGCTCATACTGAAAGTGCTCAGTGAGTCAGCTTTGCTTCCTCATTCAGGAACAAAGACCCCCAGTGTCTCCACCATCTGGGACAGTGTACGTCACCACAGAACAGGAAGAAGACACATCACATTACCTATTAGTTCTTCCTGTCAGTGCCAAATGCAACTCCTACATACATTTCATCAGCCAAAGTATAGCATTCCTCTCTGCCTAAATTCAAAAGAGTTAAGAATGTAATCCTCACATGTACCTTACAGAAACTAATGTGAATGACACCTAAGTGGAGACAGTGAGTAGATGGTTGAATATATAAACTTGGCCTTGGGTAAATCAAGCATGGAGATCCCTTTGACAGTTGTTAGCATATACATGAGGTCTTGAAGCAAAGACACCATCTGAGATCACCTTTAAAAAAATGACTGAGCTTGACACATTCACTGTAGAATAAGAAATGTAGTAACAGAAGAGAGACCATAAAAAGAGACTCAGAAAAGGAGTAACCAGGACAGTAAAAAAAAAAAAAAAAAAAAAAAAAAATAAAAAAAAAACTGAAGAAATATTATGTCCCAGAAACAACTGAGGAAAGAGTACCAGCAATCAAGTGTGATAGAACTGAGAAGTTCAAATAATGAGACCAAAACTTTGTCATTGGATATCATAGCAGGGGACCTTGATGAGAACAGGTGGCTCAGTAAGACCTATGCCTGATTGTACTGGGTTAAAGAGGCCATTTAATCAAATAAGTACAGACCACATATGTAATTGACTTTTGAGGACATTTGCTGCCACGTGGTGTAATATCAAGGAGAATGGCACTGGGAAAATGGGATCAAGGATATTTAATTCACAAAAGATGGAAGGTCCATGATAAGGGCAGGAAGAATGTGCAATGGACATTTCCACTGGGGAAAAAAGACATCAGTTACCATTCTAGCAAAGTGCCCTCTCCTTGTACTTATTCTAAGCATCATTTGCACGGCTTCTCAAATCCATGCACACATCAAAGTTTTGAGTCATTTGAATTTTGATGTTGATATGTTTGTTAGTAATTGAAAGTTGGTGAAAACACAGTAACTGTTTCTGTTTCTATCACTGCATTTCACAAAACAATAAAACTAAGTTGAAATCAATTCAGTAGTAGTATAACTCTTGCTCACTATTGACTTTCATTTCAAACTTTTATGACCTATAAACTTAGATATTCTAATTCCTTTAACAAGAATTGGTAGATCCAGTGAATGTATTATAGCCCTGCATCAAAACATCTATTTTAGTCATGGAGTCTTTTAATTACATAGATGTATGTGTATACCTAAGCATATACAAACATTCATACTCTAGGATGAATGAATAATTTACCTGTACAAATTGTTTTCATCACAAAAGAAATGCTAAAGTTTCACTTATACATTATCTATCCAACAGAACCAACTAGGATAATATTGGCGCCATCCAGCATGGATGTCTCTGTGGGTGAAAGTGTCATTTTGCCCTGCCAGGTGCAACATGATCCCCTGTTAGACATCATGTTCACCTGGTATTTCAACGGGGTCCTCACGGATTTTAAGAAAGATGGATCTCACTTTGAGAAAGTTGGAGGGGTAAGTTGTGGCACCTTTGTCATCCTTTTTCTATTGCTCATATCTGTGACACATTGCCTTTAAAAAACATCTGGCACATAGGCAGTGCCCTAGAAATGTGTGTTAAATGAGTGAATCTGGTTTCCCAGTTCTGCTTTGATCTAATTTTGTGCAATTACCAGAAATTGAGCACATTTACTTCAACCTGTAATTTTAATTAAAACTGATGCATGTTGCACTTATATTAAATGCCATTCTTCATGACAGTTTGTGGTTAATGTCCCATGAAGTGGAAAGCATCCTCATACAAGTGTTTACTTTCAGCAGGACATATTTATGATGGAGTGGGGGGTAAGTTACATTTGATAAGTACTTCATCCAGGTGCTTGATCCCAGTGTTCCTTGTAGCTGCTCTGGACAATAGCACAAGACTCTTCATTTTACAGGTATACAAATTGAGGACTTGAAAAGTGTAAAACTGTTTCCAGAGTTACTCCTCTAGTCACTGGTGGAGCTTCAAGCCCATATCTGTGTGTCTCCACAGCACAGATCTCCAGGGTTCTGTTCCATTGTACCTCCTCACTGGTAATGGTTCCATGTTAAAAATATTTTCAGATTTCAAGGAAAAATTAATGCTTGAAAAATGACTCAGTATTGTGAGCCTCCAAGGCTGACCATCAATTAGCTGCATGTATGTGACTCTAGGCTAGCAGGGTCAGCCTTCCCTGCCAGCCTAGTGCCTTGACTCAGGGCAATTTCCTACTATATGGGAGATGTTAAGCCTGAGTTTCTCCTTATGCATTTACCACATAGGCATCCACTAAAGCAGAAAACCATATCTGGGTCAGTTCAGCTACATTCATTTCACAACACCTTATTAAATATATGTATATGCCTATACATATATTTAGTGTATCAGAATCTTATGCAGCTTTAAAAGATAGTGTTAGGAGTTGGACTATATTCTCTCTAATATATTTTAAAGTCCTAATGCCCATTGCCTCAGAATATTTGGAAATAAGGGGTTATTGCAGAAATAATTCAGTAAAATCAATCTGAGGTCATCCTGAGTAGGCTGGGCCCTCATCCAGTGTAACTGAGGCCCTTATAAAAAGAAGACCCTGTGGACACAGAGGCACAGAGAGGTATAGATACACAGGAGTGAGAAGGTCACAAGATGATGGATTCAGAATTGTAGTTATGCTTCATAGCCCAAGAAGTACTTGGGGCACCAAAACCAGAACAGGCAAGGAGGGATCCAGACCTAGAGGTTCTGAATGGAGCAGGGCCATACCAGTACCCTGATTTCAGACTTCTGGCTGCCAGGACCATGAGACATCACTCATCTGTTGCTTTAAGCCATCTACTTTGGGACTTTGCTAAGGCAGTCCCAGGAAATTAGCATGAAAAAGAGAAAATTTTTAAAAGAAAATGGAAAACCCGGAGATGTTAGACACCTAGCTAGAATTAAGTTCAATTTCAGTACCATTTCTCTTTTTCTCTTTTTTGCTTTATTTATTTTTAGAAATACTAGTCTTCTAATTGTTCTCACTAAATCAAAGCTTTGGAGAACATTATTAATTTGTAGAGTCCCTTAACCACTTTTACTATTAGGTTAAATGCCTCCCAATTTTCAAAATTGTGACTGGCTTCTTTTATCACAACAGAAAAAGGCTTATACCAATATTCTCAGCTGACTCCCTATTCTATTGTTAGTCATTTGCAATTTCTTCTTAGATGGAAAGCATGGGACTGGTGAAAAGCTCACATCACTTCCCTGAAGTTCCCTTACCCAGGGTGGAAAAGGTTTCCTCTCTAGCCTTTCTGTTCTCCCAACCTAATTCTAAAATCAAGAATTCAGTTTGAGGGGCTAGGGTGTAGCTTAGTAGAGCACTTGCCTGGCACATGTGAGACCCTGGGTTTGATCCTCAGCACTGCACAAAATTAAATAAATTTAAATAAAGGTATTGTATCCATCTATAACTAATTTTTTAAAAAAATTATTTTGAAATATTAATTACCTTTGTCATACAATGTAGATGATTGTTTGAGATTTATCAGCTGGATGGTAAGCTGTTGGTAATACTGCATCCAATACAGTGCTCTCTGTCTTAGTTAATGCTAAACAAATGTGTATTGCAAGACTGAAAATCCAAAGCAGTTTGTCTGTCACAGGCACCACACAGCCACAAAGCAACGTTCAAAGGCTGAACTTGATAGCTGCTCCCTAGAAGAGGAACTTGCAGCTAAGAACATCGGAGTAGATAATATAATTTAGCTCTCCTAATCTGCATGGTGCTGATGGGCTTTGCGGAAGGTGTAAAGTCATCTCTGTGAAGAGTCAAGTGTCTGAAACGTGGAATTTCATAAATTAATGCCATCACTTGCCAATTCTGTTTCTTCCCTAACATGCTAGTTCATGGCCTATGAATTTTTTTATAGACTTGTGCCATTAGTAACTTAATATTCTCCCATAAGTATAAAACAGTAAGCCAGGCAAAATGACATTGCCCTTAAGCTCAAGCAATTAAGTAAATCTGTTTTCTGTTGCATGAGAAGGGAATTATAGAACAGCTTTTGCCCTCTGATTCTGTATTCGTTGCAATATGCACATTAATACCGAGATAGTCTGTTCGACTTTATTTTTCCAGTGTGTTCATAGAAATATTCCTTATACTCCAATACAGCAAAATGTGATCAAAGAAGCTGGTGAGTGGAGCAGTTGCTCAGTCAGGTGGATAGCAAGAGTCAAGTTTTTGAAATGGAGGGGTGGTTTAGGTTCTACAGAACCCCCCACTCTGAGCCAATTCAGCCAGTTGTCTTTGCACTGTAGTAGGTATTCATTACTTACCATTCATATTTGAAAACACATATCTTTTAGGAAAAAATTCATAAATTTAGAAAGCTCCAATACTTTAGAGCAGATGTATCAGATTTGTGCTGGAAGAGTTTGACAGTACCAGTCACAGGTTCCTGCAAGATCAAGATTATATATTCAGAAAGGCTTATTAAGCCAAGTGTCTAAAGCAAATTAGCACAAAGGAGAAGTCTAGGTCCAAAGCAATGCTTCAGCTTATGCCTGTGGGACATTGTTGAAGTCATTTGATTAATTAGCAGCCAAAGGCTTCCACTTAGGCCCGCTGTGTGCAAGCATGTCCTTAAAGGTATGGTGTGGGTGATTCAAGAAGTGGGATTGGTGTTCAGAGGCACCAGAGTTCTAGGGTGCACTGCTTACTCAAAGATGCCTATGGGTGAGGGGGCCTCCTGAGCTTATGTTCCTTATCTGATCTCTTTTTATATCACTGTTTATATTTGCCTTGATCTTCCTTCCTGAGATCCAGGACACACTGGTCTCTCTGGAATGCAGCTTTCTTTCTTTGTTGCCTGTCTACGTATGTCCCTATAGCATAGTGTGTTTGCAGAGGATGTATATATTAGCTCATGTGCAATTTGTCTGCCATATGCACAGAAGAGACACTGGTCAAGCAATAGTGGATAGGACAGTATCCCGTATTTAACCAGTCATTGCATGCACTCAGCCTGCAGTGGAGGAGGGAGAGAAAGCAGATCCCATTATTTACACCTATGTAACATCTTTCCTTTCCTACTTTAAATACAGCTTGTTTTCCGCAGGTAGGAAAAGGGAAGTAATTGTCCAAAGTTCAAGAGAAACAAAAGAGCATAACATCGTTGGCTGGTATCTAGAGGGGACCTTGCAATTTCAGTCTGAGTTGAGGGATATTCGAAGAAATTTTTGACGTGCTTAAGAAGCTAAATTTTGGATGTTAGATTCGTTTTGTTAGGAGCTTACTGTGGATAAAAGCATTCAAACCCAGACACACCAGGAGTTCAGTGTACGTGCTCTGAGAGTCCTTGGAGTGCATAGGTGCTTTAGCAATGAAGAATGTCACAAAGCCAAGCTGTGCAGTTTTACCAACATTCGTGGGATTGGGTCTGTGATGAATTAGAATGTGTGTGGATAGGAGTCACTGGAAGTGGTGAAATTTTAGCAGTGACAGCCAATCCACGATTCACTTAACTGGCTCACTTCAATATGATCGATTTCCAAAGGCCATAGTCTCACTGCAGTTACAGCAGCTACTCATGAGCTTGATGCTTGAAGTATTTTCCAGCTCTCGGTGGTAGAGAGGAATATCTTTGAAAATGATAAATTGTGTGCGATGATACAATGTGCTCACTTTGGCTTGAACTATTTGGGTGTGAGAAATAAAATTTTGAAAACGGCTATTCTCCTTTACAATACAAAACCAAGTACAAGACCATTTGTAGACTCTAAATAGGAATCTGTGGCACTTTTGTGACCCTTTGAATTTTTAAACATGTCCCTTGGTAGCATTGTGAATTTTATATCTTGTCCATGTTAAAGCCGTTGGCTGGCTTAGAAAGATCATTAAGAGAAGGTTCCCAGCAATCAGCCCATAAAATTGGATTCACCAAAGATGCTGTTACTATTTATCTTAAATACACTTTCACCAAGTACAGCACCTCCCATACTGCTGTTAGCAGGTGAAAATCAGGGTCCCCCAATTCCAATCAGAAAGAGCAAGTCCAAAAACAATTGATGCTTAGTTCCCTAACTCATCATTTTCTCCATCACATATGCAGAGACCCAATCCCTGCTTGGAGTGCAGTTGGTTTCCCAGGAGTGTGTTTCTCAAGTATAGTATTTATTAAGATGAATGGTCCATAGCCACCCCCAGTGGACACCCTATAAAATAAATTTGAATTTACAAGAAGATAAGCAAGAGACAAACCAGGCACTGTGTAACATATTGTATTAAGTCCCATAAAAACAACAGAGGTAGAATAAAAATAAGACTATCAAGGGAAGGATGTAAATGAAGAGATGTGCAAATATTTGTTAGGCAAATGCAACAAAAGAGAGAAACAGATGCTAATTTCAAGCAAAGAGTAATGCATGGCAAACCTTAGGGGCAGAAAAAGAATAGATATATTTTGGAAAATTTCTCCATATCATAAAGTTATAATAATCAGAAACCACAATGCTGCAAATAATATACCATTAAAATATATCAAATCAAAGGGAAAGAAATAATGAGAAACAATAATCTTGTGTAGACTTTGAGAGCTTTTCTTTCAAACGCCAGAAGATCAATTGGCCCAATATTATAAAAAGACAATTTGATGCTCCCATTAATTGCAGTAACAGATACACACAAATGATTCATCCTTCCAAAAGACAATGCACATTCTTTTTCACTTTTTTTACACCTTTGTAAAATTTAAGTAACAGAAATAACAAAATAATTGCATGGAAAGGAGGTGGAATTGATATGATCTCAAAAAGCACAAGATAACATCTTGGAAATATCAAAGAGAAAAAGAAAAATGGTAAAGTTAGGCATGAGAAAGAGAATATTAACAGACAAGAAAGAAACATAAAACCAGAGGATTCTCTGTTTAAGCCTTACATGTGAAAATCCAATTAGAGAATTTCTGGAAAAATATAAACATATCAAAATATAAATTATAATTTTAATAAAATTTAGAAATACACAAATATAATTTTAATTAAAACTAATTAAGATTATGTATTCACTAGAGCTAGATAATTTTACTGATTCTTTTTTCAACTTTTAAAGAAACTGACAAGTGTTTGCATTATATAACTTTTTGACGATGTAAAATTTTAAAGTTAAAATTTTTTCCATTTAATTAAGGCTAGCATATTCTTGAGGATAAATCCCGGGAAGAGAGTAAATAAATTAACAAGTGCAAAAAATTCCGTGAATATTGCATAAAAGCATGAGGGAAATTTTACCAGTTCAGACTCTACATTTTATTACAGAAATAGCCCTTCATTAGCTACTAGATGTCCCAAAAAATATACATACATCTGTATCAATATATCTAATAAAATAGTTCATGATTTTCTTACCATTCAGTAAAATTAATATCCAATTGCTGATCTTTAAATTCATATTAAAATAGGTATAAAAGAAGATTATTCCTCTCTATCCCAAAATTATCTTTAAAGGAAAATAGTAGAAATACTTTTACTTAATTCAGCAATAAAACAGGGATTTTCACAAACATCATGAATAAAACTATTTGGAGGCTGGGCGCGGTGGCACATGCCTGTGATCCCAGCACTTGGGAGGCTGAGGCAGGAGGATTGTGTGTTCAAAGCCAGCCTCAGCAACTTAGCGAGGTCCTAAGCAACTCAGTGAGACCCTGTCTCTAAATAAAATACAAAATAGAGCTGAGGATGTGGCTCAGTGGTGGAGTGCCCCTGGGTTCAACCCCAGTACCAAAAAAAAAAAAAAAAAAAAAACCTATTTGGAGATGTCTAGGCCAATTTGGTAAGGAATAAAAGGTAGTCTTTGAAATAAGGAAACAAAATTATATTTATTTGAGGACATAATGATATTAGGTTACTCAATGCCCAATACTATCAATTCTAACATTTAAAAAACTAATCAAAGTTCAGTCAACTACTATGTTCAGTACAAACTAACTATGCCAAATAATAGATTGTTGCTCTATCAACAACAACCCATCAGAAAGTTTATAAGAAGGACCAAAACTTCCTTAAAATAGAGATAAAATATCTGTTACTCACTTGCAGTTCATGAGGCCTAAATAAACTGCAATATTTTATTAATATGAGTAATGATTAATGAGACACAGGAAAGAAGCATTAAAATTTCAAGATTCTTAGATTAAACAAAACAGGTCTATATTGTAAGATTTTAATTTTTCTCAGATTTGTCTGTGTTTTAAATCTGGTCTCAGTTTAAGGAAATGAACCAATCTTATCTCAGTTTAAATCATTCTGAGAATGTTTAGAATAAGAAATGAGGATCAAATAGTTCAGATTATTTGAAAGAAGGTTATTGATCCTCAGAGGTAATCCTGGGTTCTGGGGGTGTCTGCTCAGGTAGAGAATCACTAGGCTAGATTGAAGTTACACACAAGCACACGCATTGCTAAAGACTGAGGTGGAGAGGCAGCTTTGGAAGCTATTTCATTCTCCTATAATGCTATTGATCATCCATTCTCTTGGCCTCGGATTTCTGTGAAGATGATACTGTTTTATCCAGAGGTATATAGAAGGTTCTAAGAACAGTGCCAGTTAGCTCCTCATACCAGGTTATGATGCTAAGGCTGCTGTTGAATTGGTCTCCAAAAAACTTCATCAATTTCTGCTCACATCGTGGTGGCGCCCCCATGTTCCTTTCTGCACAGGGTTTTTTTCCTTTATTTTTCTTTTTAAAGTTTTAGCAGACAGATGGTTGAAAAACAATATCTTCTTATTGCCAAGTTCTCATTTCTCAGAGATCAAAAATCTCTCCAGTTGCTTATTAGTAATTTGGATACTAAGGGAGTGTTTAGCATTATAACCGAGTCCTCCAAATATTACAGTTAATACCACCTCTAGGGAAATGCAAGATTATTCCTTTAGACAGAAGGGAGGAAAAACAACTTTTTTTCCCTACAGAGAGAAATTCACACAGGTCCATTCATGTACATGCATGCCTGCACGCACGCACACACACACACACACACACACACACACACACAACTGCCTGCTTACATAGAAGGTGGTTGTTTTTTAAAAAACTGTAAGTAGAGAATCACTTTCAAAAGTTGCAAAACAAAATGGCTATTGCATTAAAGCAACCATTAGCTGTACAAGAATTTATTTTGCTTTGGGGGTTTTTTAAAAAAAAATTTTGGTGTATTTTTGTTTTTGCTAAAGACAAAATAATGCAGTTGACATTTGCATAGATCAGACTTTCATCTCATCTGTGTCAGATGTCCATTGGACAGCAATCCTTTTGGAGCACAGTAGGAAATCTTCCATATACACAATTCCCAATATGTACTGGTCATTTCCTGCCTCACAAAATTGCCTTTTTATCCCTCTAACCCCTGGCAACCACGTCATGCAGTTGGAATCACGTAGTAGCTAGTCTGTTCAGATTGGCTTCCTTCACTTAATTGTAGGCATTTAAGATTCCTCCACATCTCGCCCTTCTTGACCTGCCAGCTCATTCCTTCTTAGTGCAAAATAATTTTCCATTCTCCAGATACCCCAGTTATTTATCCACTGATCTGCTGAAAAAAATCTTCACTGCTTCCGAGTTTTGGCAAATCTGAATAAAACAGCTATAAACATCCATATGTAGGGTTATTTTTAAATTTATTTTTATTCTTTATTGTATTATAGTGATGCAGAATAGTGGGGTTCATTTGACGTATTCATAAATGTGTATAACATAGTTTTCTCCATTTCAGTCCCCAGTACTAGTCCCTTTCCTTGTGAGGACATATGTTTTCAATTTATCTGGGTAATTATCAAGAAGTGCAAATTCTGGATTTTATGGTAAGAATGAATAGGTTTAGAAGGAGTACACAAAATCCCTTCCAAATGGCTGTTCCATTTTGCATTGCCATCATCAGTGAGTCAGAATCCCTACTCCTGGATGTCTTCTCCAGCATTTGGTGTTAGTTTTCCGGATTGTAGCGGTACTTCATCGATGTTTCAATTCACAGTTCCCTAATGAGGAAAGGATGTTGAACAAATGTTCCTATATTTGCTTTCCATTTGCATATATTTAGTGGGATGTCTGTTTAGGTCTTCTGTCTTCTTTTTTCACTTGTGTTATTCATTTTCTTCTTGTTGAGTTATCAGGGTTTTTTGTATATTTTGCACAAAGGTACTTCATCAGAAGTCTTTTTCAAGAACTTTCTCTCACTCCCTGGCTTGCCTTCTCATTTTATGACATCATGCACAGAGCAGAAGGTTTTTCATTTTATTTGAAACCTAGCTTCTCAGTTGTTTCTTTCAGGGATTGGGCTTTTGGTATTGTATCTGTAAAGTCTTTACCATACCCAGGGTCATCTAGGTTTCTCGGATTCATAGTTTTCATGCAAACATACGGTTTTTCTCCCACTGTACGGAGAGGAGGCTATCTTTCCCCTTTGTGCTTCTTTCGCTCCTTTATCAAATATCAGTTGACTGAATTTGGTGTGTTATTTCTGGGCCCTCTAATCTGTTGCATTGATTTGCCTCTCTGTCCTTTTCACCACTACCTAACTTTCTTGATTTCTGAGCCTTAATATCAGTGTTGAAGTTGGGTGTCTCCATGTTCCAACTTGGTTTCTGTTCAGTATTGAGTGGATTGTTCTGGGTTTTTGCCTTGACATATGAATTTTAGAACTAGAATGTCAGCTATCCTGAGGATAGTTCTCTGATTTTGATGGGCATCTTAATATATCTATAGACCAAGTTGGAAAGTACTGGCATCATGACTTATCAAATTTTCCTATCCATGAACATGGAATCTCTCTCTCTGCTTATTAGGTTCTTTGGTTTTTTTCATCAGACTTGTAATTTTCTACTTAGATTTCGACCATATTTTGTTAGATTTTCACATAAGTATTTCAGTATTTTTGACGTTGTTGTAAATAGTGGTATGTTTTCATTTCAAATCCCATTTGTACATTTCTGATGTTTAGGAAAACAATTGGACTTTGTATATCAACCTTCCTTCCCGTATTGCTTATTAGTTCTAGTTTTCTTTTGATTCTTTCAGATCTTCTACAGAGATGATCACATAAACAGACTTGTATTTTCTGCTTCCTTGTCTATTTATTTTTTTAATCTCCATTTCTTGTCTTATTTTATTAGCTAGGACTTTCAGTGTGATGTTGAAAAGGAGCCAGCCTTCCTTTGTTCCTGGTCTTAGACCTTGGAGTTTCTCATCATGAAGCATGGTTTAAGTTGTAGGTTGTTTGTGGATATTCTTTATCAAGATGCAGAGGTTCTACTGTATCCCTAGTTTACTGATGGTTTTTATCATGAATATGTGCCAGATTTTGTCAAATGCTTTTTCTGTTCACATCAGTTCTTCTTCAGTTCACTATCAAATGGATTACCCATTAATAGATTTTTAAATATCAAACCAGTCTTGCATACTTGACTCAAAGTCCACTTCATTATGGTGTGCAATTTTTAAATTAATTGTTCAATTCAATTGGTTAATATTTTGTTAAGGAATTTTACATCTATGTTCATAAAGAATATTGGTGTTCTGGATTTGTTATTAGGGTAATGTTGACCTCCTAGAATGTGTTAGGAAAAATTTATCCTGCCTGGATCTTCTGGAAGAGATTGTAGAGAATTGCTGTATTTTCTTTATTAAATGTTTGTTAAAATTCATCATTGAACCCATTTGGATCTGACACTTTCCCTTTGGTAAGATTGTTAATTATTGATTTGATAGACCTGTTGAGATTGTCTGCTTCTTCTTGGGTGAATTTTCACAGGTCACATTTTTCAAGAAATAGGTCCTTTTCATCTAGATTATCAAATTGATAAGCAGAGAGTTGTTTGTAATATTCCTTGATTATCCTTTTAATGTCCATGATGTTTTTAGTGTTGGCCTCACTTTCACATATGATGGTAATGATTTGTGTATTTACTTTTTTTTTTCATAGTTAGGTTAGCTAGAGGCTTCTTGATTTTATTGATTTTTTCAAAGAACCAACTTTTGGTTTTGTTGATTTTCTCCACTGACTTCCTGTTTTCAATTTCACTGGTTTTTGCTCTCATGTTTGTTTCTTTTATTCTGCTTGCTTTGGATTTAATTTGCTCTTCATTTTCTAGTTTTCTAAGGTGGAAGCTTACATTATTGATCGTAGGTCTTTCTTCTTTTCTAACATATGCAGTCAGTGCTATCAGTTTCCCTCTAAGCACTGTTCTCACTGCATCCCACACATTTTGATAAGTTCTGTTTTCTTTTGCATTTAGTTCAGAATCATTTTAATAATTTCTCTTGAGATTTCTTCATTGACCCATATGTTATATACAAGTGTGTTGTTTAAACTTCAAGAATTGGGGTATTCTTTCAGTCATCTTTCCGTTGTTACTTTCAAGTTTAATTTCATTATAGTATCAAAGCAATCGTGGTCTGTTTTCTGTGCTCTTAACTCTGGTAGGGTATGTTTTATGGCTCCAGATATGATCTGTTCTGGTGAATATTACATTTGATCTGGAGAAGAAGGTATTATCTGCTGTTGTTGGGTGAGGTAGCCCCTAGATGCCATTATATCCATTTGATTGATATGGCTTTTTAGTTTGACTAGGTCCTTTCTGAATTTCAGCCTGCTGAATCTGCCTATTTCTGACATAGTAGTGCTTCAGTCTCCAAACATGATAGTAGATATCTGTTTCCCAGTAGTTCTTTCAGTTTTGCTTTATGTTTTCTTAGTTAGGCACGTATACATACGAATTGTTATATCTGCTTGCACTGTGGCCCTTTCATCACTGGGTAGTGGCCCTTGTCAGCACTGATACCTTCCTGATGACTTCCTCCTCTGCTCTGACTGAAGTTACTACAGCTACTTGTGCATTCTTTTATCACTGTTAACCCAGTGTATCTTTCATGGTCCCTTTACTTTTAATTTCTACATATCCATATCTTAATATTGAAGGTATGTTTCTTGTAGAGAATATAGAGCTGGGTCTAGTTTTTAACTACTCTGAAAATCTCTCTCTTCAAAGGGATGCATTTAGACTGTGATGTTCAAAGTCATTACTCACATAGTTGAATTAATAGCTACCATATGTCGCACTATTTTCTGTTGGTTTCTCCTCTTACTTTTTTCTATTTTTCTAGACATTGTTTGAATTTCATGATCTTAATTGGACATTCTTTAGGATTCCATTTTTCTTATTTCTTAACATGTTGCTAATGGGCTGAATTTGTTTTTTCTTCCCTGAAATTTGTATGTTGAAAAACCATAACTCCTATGGTGATGGTCTTAGGAGGTCAGAAGGTGGTTAGATTATAGGAACAGAGCCCTCCTGCATAGGATTAGTTTATTGCTGAAGAAAGACCCCTTGTTCCTCCTACCATTGGAGGATACAGAGAAAGTCACTATCAATGAACCTCACCAAACACCTGGAGCCTTGAATTTCTTAGGCTCCAGACCTTAAGAAACAAACCCAGAGAGACTAGGACCCATACCAATTATGCTGCATTTTAAAATTTTTTCTAAGTGGTCGTTCTAAAGTTTGCAATGTACAGACATAACTAACCCAAGTCCTTTTCCAAAGTGCTTTGAGACCATTTTCAAGTTCATTTCATAGGTAGTGCTTCTGATAAGTACCTAATTATAAAAATCTAATAATAGAAGTACCTTATCATTTTTTTAAAAAGTATTTTCTCTTTTGTTTTTTCTGTATCATTGAATTCATTTTACTTGCCTATGAGCACACATAAGCACCAGTATGCACATATCACACACCTACACACACACATATAAATAGGCCTAATCTAATAGTTCTATTTGAGCAAAATGTTATTTGTTAATGAATTATTAATAAAAAGAAAAACCAAGTGTTTGTATTATCTTCACTGCTCCCTTCCCTGGCACTCTTCCTGTCTTTTTGTACATTCCAAATTCTGACCAATCTACATTTTTCCTTCCCTCTCAAGAACCTCTAAGCTTTCTAGCAATTCAGGTCTCCTGGAAATCCATTTTCCAATTTTTTGTTTGTCCTGAGAAACTCTTTGCTCCTTCTTCATTTCTGGAGGATAGTTTCACTGGCTGCAGGATTCAAGGTAGATGAGTGCTTCTGTCTCATCTCTTCAGATAACTCGCTCTTCTTCAATTGTGGTTTCTGAGGTTGGGATGGGAGATGCCCGGCTGTATTTTTGGTGTGTTCGGCTTTTTGCATTTGTCCTGTTGGAGACTCTCTTTCACAACAGCACCTGTGATTCATTGTCTAAAATTTATTTGAGGAAATAAATTCTCAGTCCTCATTGCTTTGACCTTTTTCTCTGTTCCTTCCCACATTTTTCTCCTGCTATTTCCATTACGCCTACTCCAAGCCCGTGGTGGTTGGGCTGCAGTCTTTGGAAATGGTTCTGTTTCCTGCCAGTCCATTTGTTTTTTAAAGTTCTCTTGTCATGTCCTCAGGCTCAGCAGTTTCCTGCTCAGCTGTATCTGTTCTTTTTTATTTGTTTTCTATTTTTACAGACTGCATTTTGATTCATTTTACACAAATGGGGTACACCTTTTCGTTTCTATGGTTGTGCATGATGTAGATTCACACCGTTCATGAAATCATACATGTACATAGGGTAACGATGTCTGTCTCATTCCACCATCTTTCATACCCCCACCACCTCCCTCTCTCATTTCCCTCAACTGAAGAAAATCATACTAAGTGAAATAAGCCAATCCCCCAAAACCAAAGGCTGAATGTTTTCCCTGATAAGTAGATGATGTGTCTGTTCTTTAATGAGTCCATTAAAGGTTTTCTTCACTTCTGTTATAGCGTTTTGATCTCTGGAGTTTCTTTTTATTCAGTATTCACATTAGTGCATTATATTTGCACTTAATATTTGGGTCCATTTTGACATCAACATACAAGTATAGAATATAATTTGCTCCATTTCAGTTCCTCTGTCCTTCCTTTCTTGCCTCCCCCATTCCCCTTCTCTACTCTACTGGTGTTCCTTCTGTTTATTTATTTACTGGTTTTAATTGGTGCTTTATCGATATACATAGAAGTAGAATTCACTGTGGTTTATTCATACATGTACATAATTTGGTCAGTTTCACTTCACATTTCCTCCCTTTCCATCCCTCCTTCTTCTTCCCCCTCAGTCTCCTTCCTCTACTCTGCTGATCTTTCCTCCACTTTTATGGGGTCCACCCCCACTATTTTTTCCTTTCTTTTGCTCTAGCTTCCACATATATGAAAAACATGTTCATAACTTTCTGAATCTGGCTTATTTCACTTAGCATGATATTCCCTACTTCCATCCATTCACCAGAATATGCCATAGTTTCATTCTTCCTTAAGGTCAAATAAAACTTCATTGTGTATATATACCACATTTTCTTTATCCATTAATCTGTTGGCAGGCACATTGGCTGATTACGCTTGGCTATTGTGAATTGTGCTACTATAAACTTTGATATGGCTGTATCACTACAGTGCGCTGATTTTAAATCTTTTGGATAAATACCAAGGAGTGGGACAGCTGGGTCATGTGGTGGTTCCATTTCTTGATAGCTGGGTCACAGGGTGGTCCATTTCTAGTCTTTTGAGGATTCTCCTCACTATTTTCCAAAGTGATAGCCCTAACTTGCAGTCGCACCAGCAATCTGAGTGTACCTTTTCCCCTCATCCTGGCCAGCACTTGCCATTGTTTGCATTCCTGATGATCTCCTCTGGCATTGGCTTCTTTTGGGTTTGTTCCTGACATCTCCATTGTTTTGCTAGCATCACCCCTTTGTTCACGTATGGTTATTTTTTTCCACTGGGGCACTTAGCATTTGAATCATGCTTTTCAATTCCTAGTCTGATCACTCCAACATTCCTACCCTGATTGTCTTATCTGTTCAAACCTTGTTTTTTGCTGTTTGGTTGGATCTTTGCCTTTTTGTGTGCCTGTAAGTTTGGTGAAAGGCAGACATGCCTAGGAACAGAAGTGAGAGGTAAACAAGCCTTTAGTAAGAGACTGACTGACAAGGTGTATGGAAGGAGAAGGGTCCACTCTGGTGGTTAGGGGTCCACCTTATTGGTGAACCAGCATCCCTGGACTTTGAACCTCTCTGGTTCTTTTCTGTCTTTTTCCCCCTCATAATGTGGGTCAGGATGGCTGAAGGGGGTAGGATTTGGTATTTTCTTCCTCTAGTAGGTTAGACTCTGATAAGGACAAGCTGGCCACTTCTGACTGGCCACTTGCTCCCGAGGCACACCTTGTGAGGAGGAGCGGAACCATCTGAGGTGTTCCCTTTCCTTGCTCCTTCTAGAACCACATGGAATTTTTCTCCAGTGTTTACTGCAAGACTTGGAGGTAACACTGAGGCTGTGGGGACCTCTCTAGGACTGGGTACCCAGAGTCATCCACTCAGACCATCCAGCAGGTCCTCAGTGACAGCTCAGGTCACTACCCCAGCAGAGTTTCCAGGGAGGCCTCTCTAGGCCTCTGATGTGGAGGACCACATTTTGCTCTGTGACCATATTTCCTTGCTGTAGCTGAGAATCATTATTATTATCATTATTATTATTTAGTTTGTTTAGATTTTTAACTATCGTTAAGACAGAGTGGCAACTTCTAAACTCCTTACATGGTGACCGGGCACCAGAAGTCAGAGTGACTGGACCGTTTTTTTTTAATCAGGCTGGCTTATGTTTTATGTTCTAATTTCAGAAAGAAAATCATCGTGCTGTGTAAGCTGTGATATTTAATTATGCCCATTTAATTGATCAGAACATAGACATGCAGGTGAAGAATAAACAGATCAATTGGGGTGATTTAAAAATTTAGACTCCAACACCAGAATTTTTAAGTGGCTAGTTTTTAACAAAAGAAAAACTATTATAATAGAAACACTCAGATTGCACAATCCCTTTTTCTCCTACTGACTTTAAAATTTTAGATAATGTTCTTTATCATAAAAAATAGCCTATTGATAGTCACATTTAGTATCAAACTAGTCTCTCCTATTTCATCTTTTTCAATATGACTTGGAGATGAAAAATCCATACATCTGAAATATCTGGAAAACTGTTGGAATACAATCGACTGCAATTGTAGTGAAAACAGTGTGATCTCTTCGGGAGAAACTCTCCTGGGAGAGGTATGATTTCATTTTCTTTGAGCCCTTGGGAGTCCTTTATCTGGTCCATCCACAGGCTTCTGACATAAAAGGAAGGGTGTCTAGTCTAGAGTTTTGCTTTTTTTAGTTAACCTATTTTAGGTTCTTGGCATAATCAGTTCAGGTCAGTGCATAAGGATGACTCTTGGCCAGTACATACCCCCAAATCACAACTTTGTCTCACTCCGATCACCATGTGAGAGAACCCAAAGGCATGGCATAAGGTATGGAAACCTCTTTCTATTGTCCCTGTAGGTCAGCTGTCCTGAGCACTGGCTGTCTGGCAGCTGAAGAAGGAACCTGGGGTGTGGCTTATTATTTTCCAAAGATGGCGGCAATAGCATGCTTTATCCAATGTGTTCTTCTTACAGCATGACTTTGACAAACACCTCTCCACCCCAACATAAAGCCATTCCTCTCCCTTAGAAACCCAGGAGCCCTTTGCAACTTCCCTGACCGATAAAGAACCATGGGAGTAATGCCTTTGGATCACTAAGGCTTAATGCCTTTGGATCACTAAGGCTAATTCCCCAAAATGCATGCTCTTCTACCTGGTTCCATTAGCACAGAGATACTGAAATTGAGCCACCATACTATGAGGAAGCCAAAGTAGAGTGTGGAGAGATTCACCTCAAGAGGAACCAGGGTCCCCAGCCCACAAGTCCCACTGAACTCCCAGCCAACAGCCAGCACCAAGTTGCTGCCAGTCTTGTGGACCAGCTTGCCAGTCCCCAGGTACACCTCTCCCGCCACTGAGCTGTGCAGCAGTGATGAGCCCCCTTCACTCTTCTCTGCCGTTTCTGAGCACAATGAGCATTTTTCCACTGAAGCCACTAAGTTTGGGGGTAAGCTATTACATAGCAAAATGAATTGGTACTAGAAGTAAACCTAAGGCACTTAACACAATTTGTTTATGCGTTCATGAGAAAATAGCTTTTATTCCTTTGCATCAGTGGATCCTTTTCTTCAATGTATAGTCATACCACTCTCCAAGGGACAGAGCTACCTCTGTATACAGTACTCATCCTCTGAAAACAAAATAGTGAAGTCTGATCCATGAGCTAATTTGCTCTCCAGGGTAAGCTCTTTGACTTGAAATACACAAGAATCATCACAAAAACCAACAGAAATCCTACAGTGATACAGGTTAATTAATAGGAAGTTTCCATATGCATCTATAGGAACTTAGCTCTGTTGAATGACTTTGATGACTATTTCTAAATTACAATGAACACACCAAACAATGCAATGTCAAGGGAAAACACCTTTACCTGACACATACTGCCTGTTTCACAAACACTAGTTTTCATACCCTCCTCCCAGGGTGAAAATGTGTTCAGGAGTGCTATTTTCAGTCTGAGTCCAGCAATCTTCAGCCCAGCTTAATGATTATTTCATTATTTATTAACTGCAGAATTTCAGTGTTGGAGGAGATCATAGAGGTTATTGCAAGCCTTCTATTTCCAAGAGGAATAAAGATTAGGAACTTGGTCATATCCCAGGAGGTTTGATGAGATTTTTTTTTTTTTTTTACCCTAACTGCTTCTTAGAATCACCTGGAGGGTCTCCTCTTTCCAGTTCATTCAGAATAATTGTTCTGAGATGTGGCCTAGGCATTTCTGGTATTTTTTAAAGATTCCCCAGATGAATTTATAGCAAAACCAGCATTGAGAACTACAGGATTTTGCAAACTGGATAGCAGAGTGTTTTTCAAAACACAGACTAGGTACTCAATATGCAGTTCTAAACGATAGAACATAGAAAGTTTCCATTTTCAATTTTTTTTTCAATCATTGAGTTTAGGTCAAGAAGAATGGCTAACTATGGCATTGAGTTTGTTGATAACAGTGTCTAATACATGCTAATCTCCCTTTTTAATTAGCAGAGCAAAGGTCTCTGGCTCAGGGACTTGGACAGCACTCAGCGGCTGTCCGTGTACATTATCTTGGACAGTGTCCATTTATATGATTTTCTACTCACTGTTCATTTCATCAGTTAACAATTATTTTGGTGAGCAGACTTGCATTTAGGTCAAAAATGTGCATTTTGCCTATCAGTTTCCATATTCATTTTTAAAAGTTCATCAGTTTAAGCAAACATCAAGTAAATAACAGAGCTTCTGATACTAGAAAGTGTCATATAGAGCTGTAAATGTGACCAAAGTATAGAAAGCACTGAGTTTAAGTCTCTGGAAAAGCATCTTGGGATCACCAGCTTCTAGTGACCCACTCCAGTGCATCCCTGCCCGAAAAGGTCGAGCAAATTCTGATACGAACCGATGGCATTTACCTGCCTTAAACATCACCTGTTCAGGCAACCAAGTGACAGTAGCTATTGTTAGTGAGAAAAATTAGCACTGTGTACCTTGCTGGGTTCTGTCTCCATGCTTCAGTGGCTGCCTGCATTTTCTGTTCTTTGGCCGAGCAGAGTATGCGTGCAAGAAAGGTGACCCTGAAGTGGCCATCCGGGCTTGGTGGGGGCAAGGTTTAATTTGCTTGGTCATAAATGCAAAGGAAAGTCATGTCACTGCCAATTCCTTTGGGGACCTTCACAGAGGAAAGCACCAACCAGGTTCCCAGAGGAACCCACGGGTCGATTGCTTCCAAGGCACCTGGGTGTGATTTACATGTGGTGTCAGAGTTTGGAAGGCAGGCTGGTGAAGGGACCAGTGATTAATTTGGGTGACTCTGCAGTCACAGGCTGTGTGAAGTGATAAAAAGGAGGAGGCCCGCCTATTCAACCTTGCCTTCCAAATAGCCATCAAAATGTATTTTTTTTTTTAATTCTCTTAAACTGGGAAATTATGCTTCCTGGTAACATTGATATCAGGAGTGCTTACTAGGGAATTCGTGTTTGCTGATAATCTGTTGCACTCAAAATTGAGGCTCTGCTGGCAATGTTGGAGAGGTTCCCCTGATTCCGAAGTTTGTCCTGCACCTCGGTTCTTAGCATAGGGCAGACACCACGTGTGCTTTGAGCCTGCCTGTAATTAGTAATGATCTGCTGCTCCTTTGCTTTCTCCTGGCCCGGGTAACCACATCACATAGTGCTTTCCTTTCAATACAGAGTGGATTTTTAAATTGCCAAATGTCATTAATGTCATCACCTCAGAAAATACAGGGGAAAAGTTAATAAGATCCTCTTCTACTTAATTCAATACACGTTACATTTTCCCTTAACGTTTATGTCAAAGATGATTTGGTTTATAAATCTGTTTGCTGCTTATGCTTGTAGCATGTTTTGAAAGTATGAATTTTTTTTTTCTAGAAGAAATGTATATGACCAGGTGAACAAATATTTCAATCAGAAAGTGATTCTGGAGCCTGGGCACGTGGCTGAGCATGTGTTAAGGCCCTGGGTTCAAATAAAGGGGGAAGTGATTCTAGCCAAACTTAGAAATTATAAAATTACCAAAAAAAAAAAAAAAGAGCAAAAAACAACTGTCATTTTGATGTAAATATGAATTTGATGTCGGCTACGGTGAACTTTTTAATTTTCTGGGGACAGATATAGAGTTTGTGGACGAACTACATCTCTGACATCCCTGTTACGGAAACCCACTTAGCAACATTTTTCCCCTGGTAGTGGGGATTGAAGCCAGTGGTGCTTAACCACTGAGCTACATCTGCAGTGACCCCCCTCCACAAACACATACTTTTTTACACTTTGAGACAAGGTTTCACTAAGTTCCTTAGGGCCTCCCTAAGTTGCTGAGGCTGGCCTCCAACTTGTGATCCTCCTGCATCTGCCTCCTGAGCAGCTGGGATTTCAGGTGTGGTCACTGCACCCAGCTATACCACCCTTCTTGAGTCACACACATGGATTGTGTCCTCACGTGCCTTAGGCCTTGGCACGTGGGTATGTTTTCCTAGACTTCTGCTTACATGGTGTGTCTGGGCCCATCTGTCAGTTCACTGAAACCCCAGAAAATCAGAGAACTCTTCTCTGTTCTTTGATCTCCAGTTACACTGTAATTTAACATTGTTTTGTGTATCATTTGATTCCTGCCTCTCTCACCTGTCAGCTCCATGAATGTAAGGACTCATCTTTTCTCCCCTCGTCATTGTATCCCCAGCAACTGAAATGCAGTAGTTGCTTAATAAAGAGTTTTTGAATGAATGATCTTATTTTTAAAAAGGTAGTGCTTTTAAGAAGGAACTCACATTTGTATCACTGAGGAATTTTTCTCCTGCTCCATAAGTTTGTGGGCATCATTGCAATAGACCTTGTCCACCACCCAGATCTCTTCTGAGTTAACCTGTGGTCAGCAGCACAGGAAAGTGACTTGCTTTATGGAAAATTGGGAATCACACGGCAGGTGGGGGGAGGAGACTTTTAGAGGGAGGTTTTAAAGGAAGTCGGGGTGGAAGAAAAAGAAAATGAAAACTTGACCCTGCCCCTTGCCAATCTGATCCATTCTGTTTGAGGAAGGGTGGGGAGGGAAAGAATACTAGGAAAATACTACAGGCTAATTTAACAGAGAGGAAACTCCAAGCTGTTTTTCACTCAGACAATTATTAGTGTGCCTAAGAATGTATTGAAAGGTTGTTAGTGTTATAACTGACTTTATTTGAATTATTTTATACTCTAAAGGAGAAAAATGTTTCTAAATTTATCTATTATGCAATTGCATTAAGAAATACATTGAGAAACATATTTGGAGGTGACCTACTGGTTCAGTACACTTTGACACTTAGAATTTTCTGGACAATCCTCTCCCACCCCCCCATACCCAATAAACAACTGTATTCTCTAAGAGTGGCCACTTGATGGGGAAAGAGTTGGTTTGCATAAGTGAATCTTTGGAATTTTTTTTTTTTTGGAATGTCTGGAAATAATTTTCATCCTTTTAAGAAATGATGGAATATGTTAATAACCTTTTAGTTATTATTCTTAAATGTTTAATTCCAAGAAGGGGATTGAGTAAGAATCACGGTCCTGTTGTTTCACTGCTTTGGCCTGTGGTCCATTGAAAGCTGAACCCTGAGCAGCACGGTCCTTCTTCATCATAACTGGCCTTGGGCAACGATCACTTTCTGCCCCAAATACACACATTGCAAGTGTGTAGTTAACTGGCACGGAGCATGTGCATGACCTATGACCCTTCAGTCCCATTCCTTAGTTTGTTCCCTGGGGAAAGGCATGTGTGTGTCGACCATTTAGCCCAGTGGATTTTCATATAGGGAACACATGGAGCTTGATCTTCATTCCGGAATCCCCCAGAATGCTCCAATCAGAATACTTATTCCTTCCAAGGTGACCACGGTTGCCACCTCTGAGGTGGTGAGATTAGACTCCCGTCCCCTTTTCTCTCTGGTTTATATCCTTTATGTTTACACTCAGCCATGTGGATCAATGTCTGTAGTTTTGCATTTTCATGGCCTGATTGTATTTCCCTAAGTGATGATACCACTAATTTACTTTTCAGTTTTACTGAGACGGACATTAAGTTGTTTCTGGTTTTCAGCTGTGTATATCTTGTGGTAGACGCACATACACAATTCTGCAGGATAAGTACCTTCCTAGGGGTGGAATTAGCGGGTGATAGATGAGGCTTTTGTCCTGGAGACTTCCAAACAGTTCTCCAGAGGAGTTGCACCCATTGACACTCCCAGAAGCAGGAGAACACGCTCTGGTTCCACATCTTCTGCAGAACTTGAAAATCCCCATCGCTGTCACTTAGCGATTCTCCATACATGGGGTTTGCCACATGATGCCCTTTGACCTGAGTTGCACTTCCTCAGTTGCAAACTTGCTGAGTTGAAGTTTGCAAGTGGAACCTGCTTCACGTGTGCTTGCCTTCTTACTCTGGGTTGAGTTTACCTCCTGGACAACAGAGGCCAAGTGTCAGACAGGCCTTGGTCCTTGAGCGAATCTAGCTTAAGAAGGACTGGATGAACTTCTGGTAGGGCGCATTTTGCTTCTACATAGTGATGCATTACAAGACAGAAGATGGAGGCAGAAAGGATTAGATAAGGTACAATATAAGTACATGTTACTGAACTGGCAAAAATTTAATTTTACTTTCCATTTACCTTTTCATCTACTCAACTCCATTTTGGTGCTAAAAAAAAAAAGAAAGAAAAAAAAATCAATGGCTTCTATTGTCTATATATCTTAGTTAATTGCTTCTTTTTCCAACTTTTTGTAGATTTAAAATAATTTTATCATGGTTTCCTTTTTTTGATACATTATAGTTGAATCCATTTTGATATAATTATACAAGTATGGAATATATCTTATTCTAATTCAGATGCCAGTACCTCTCCTTCCCCTTCCTCTCCCCACCCCTACTCCCTTCTCTCTATTTATCTTTCTTTTGTTTACCCATAGTTATTTTATTTTATTTTTTAAAATTAATTTCTTATGAACGTACATGATGTGGTATATTCAAATAATTAAAACTATTATGGAATTTGCAGATAAATGGATGAATTGGAGAATATCATGCTAAGTAAAATAAGCCAATCCCAAAAAACCAAAGGCTGAATGTTTTCTCTGATAAGTGGATGAGGATATATAATTGGATTGGAGGGGTGGAGGGTGAGAGAAGAATGGAGGAACTTTATATTACGAAGAGGGAAGTGAGAAAGGAGGGGACAGGGTATAAAAAATGGTGGAATGAGACAGACATCATTACCCTGTGTACATGTATGATTTCATGAATGGTGTGAATCTACATTGTACACAACCATAGAAATGAAAAGTTGTACCCCATTTGTGTGCAATGAATCAAAATTAAGTCTGTAAAAATATTTTTTTAAATGGTGTTTCCTCCAAATGTAAGCCTGCATTTCTTTAGGAAGATAGTTTGATTTCTATGATCAGCTAAGTCATTTCTGTCTCTTCACCTATACCTGAAGTCAGCAGAAGTCACAATCCTGGCATCAAACGCTCCATTCCTCTTTCAAGAGACAAGACCAGCCGTGTGCTGAAATTGTACATCCAGATACCAAAGACACAAGAAAGTCCTGTTAAAATTCTCTTTTTGTCCAGCTCTTTTCAAAATAAGCAAATAAAGGTAGGGAAAATAACAGCCTCACTCCCGTGTCTTGGCAGCATTTAATGTTAACAGTTTTTTACTGAAAATTAAAGATTTCTATAGAAATGATCATCTCCCTCCTGTGAGTACATGGAACTCATAAAACCTGAAGAGTTTTAAAGGTCAGCAAGCATTGAGGGTTTTGTCCTGGGGATAAATTTCTAAATAACCCTGAGGAGAAAGAGAGGGAGGGAGGGAGGGAAAGGAGAAAAGTTCAGCTTGTGGAAAGTGAAATGTGCAAACTTCACAGTTTCCAGATTATCTGTTAATTGTGGCCATCAATCAGCTCACATCTGGTCTCTCCCAGGGCTCAAGAAGCTCTGTCCAAAGCCATCTGATCCAACCAACCGAGAATCTGCAGCCCATTAAGAATCTTCAGGATGGGGAGTGATATGGAAGGAAGTATCCTGTAGGTGGTTTTAGGAAATTACCTAAAAATAGGATAACAGATCCCCCTTTCAACAAGTTCTAGGAAAACCCAAGAGTAGAGCTAAGCTTTTAATTAACAAGATAAACTCTGCCGTGTTCTGCACCAGGTCGGGCATCAACTGCTGATCCTTTTCAAAGGGCTTTGCTTTCCAAATTATTTTATTTCAATCCACATTTTTACTAATGAATGAAACCGACCTGCAGTTAGTCATTTTACGATCATCATTTTATATTCTCTTTAAATGAAGATCGTTTAAAAGTGAGCATTTAGAAATGTATTTGCTTGGTTAATTGGCGCTGGGGGATGCCCCCAAATGTCTCTATGGATAGCTGATATCTTTAAGGTTTAAAATGTTTTCATTTCTTCTTATTGAGGGGGTTCATACTGACTGTACCTAAAGTTCTGCAGCTGAGGAATTAAATAGCATTAGCCTTTTTAAGCTCCAGCGTCTTCAGAACGGTGTTCAATTGTGGTAATCCCTATGTCTCGCTGCATTTATCTCCCACTAGATACCTAAATGCTTTCTGCTTCTACTCAGGCAGATAATTGCAGTGGGGTTGGAACCAGAGAAAAGAGTTGAGCTAGTGCTGAGCGGTGGATATAAAAAGAAGTGTCACCCTGGTGGAAGTAAATAGACTCTGAGACTATAATCTCTGCCCTCATTTATTTTTGAAACCATAAATGCCCAGGGGGAAGCTAGTCATTTACTTGTCTGCAGAAATATTTGTCTGCAATCATGTCTGGTTTTTAACTTGGTGTTATTTCCGTCCATCCCCTTACAGCATCTTCTGTCTAGCATCACTCTAGGTTTCACTCTAAATACGGATTGTGTCACCATCTTCTCCAAGATTCTTTGTGTTTTAAAAATAACAGTGTGTCCGTCACTGGTTTTCCCAACAGAGTTCATCAGGTGATTTGATGATCAGAAACATCCAGCTGGCACACGGCGGGAAGTACGTCTGTATGGTGCACACGGGAGTGGACAGCGTCTCTTCTGCCGCCGAGCTCATCGTGAGAGGTAAGGGTCTGCCTCCTGGATGGCCTACCTACCTTCCCACCTTAGCTGATCATTTCTTCCTGGAGGGAGAGCCATGATGAGAGGGAACGTGAGCATGCAAATGATAGCATTGATTTGAGTCCTCCCCCTGCCAGCAAATACGACAATTCAGATGAGGGTCAATTCAGAGGAGCAAGATGCTTGTCTCTGCCCTTCAAATTGCTCTCACTGTGATGGGGATTTGCAAAATGGCAGCCAAGTGACATGCTCTTGAGCATGACATCAATTTAGAACATATATTGAACAGGATATCTTCTGTGTGTGTGGGTGTGTGTGTGTGTGTGTCCTTCTAGAGAAAATTTGCCATCCTGAGCCACTTACTGTCCAGATTATTGACTTGCTGCTGGACTGAAAAATGACCAGAGTGATTCAAGAATTAAAACTCTGATAAATGAATGATGATGCATAATGTGGGGGGAAGGGAGGCAAGAATGGAGGAAGGATAGATAGCATAGGGGGAAGGGAGGGGTGGGGGCAGGGTTGGGGGCAAGAATAATAACAGAATGTGTGACAGACACCATTGCCCTGTGTGCATGTATGAATGCACAGATGGGGTGACTCTACTTTGTGTACAACCAGAGAAACAATAGCTGTACTCCATTTGTGTTCAATGAATCAATAAGTAAATAAAAAAAAAAACATGAATTAGATAACGAGCTGAGAACTATGAGGAGGCACCACTGGTTTTAAGGGAAAGTCATCCCCCTCTAAAGCCAGGGGCACTAAATTTGGAAGGCACAGGAATCCTACATGCAGTTATGATGGAGTGTGATTGGGGGGATCACAGCCTCCCATCCAGAGTTAAGATCTAACAATGGAAATGTGGGAAAGGGGTATTATTACTAGGTGCATGGCCTTTATCACCAAGCGCTGTCTAAACTGGACCACATGGGGGTCCTGAAGTGATCACGGGACATGCTCTTCCCTTTGCTGGAAGGGGAAGACAATGGTGTGGCTACTTCCCTTCCTTAGGTTCACCTGGACCCCCAGGAAGTGTGAAGGTAGAAGAAATCACAGATACCACAGCCCAACTCTCTTGGAAAGAAGGCACGGACAATCACAGCCCAGTTATCTCCTATGCCATCCAGGCCAGGACACCCTTCTCTGTGGGCTGGCAAACCGTCACAACAGGTAAGGGGAGGGGCAGCCCCCATTCCTGCTGAGGAGTGGATTTCAAGTCCTTGCTGGGCGCTGCAGACTCTGACCTCTCTATGTTCCTTTGTAGTGCCTGAGGTCATCGATGGAAAAACACACACAGCTACCGTCGTGGAGTTAAACCCCTGGGTGGAATACGAATTTCGGGTTGTAGCCAGTAACAAAATTGGAGGTGGAGAACCCAGTTTACCCTCAGAAAAAGTAAGAACTGAAGAGTCAGGTTAGTGTTTCTGTTTTCTGAGTAATGGGTGAATAGATTTCCCTGGGGATGCATTTCCCAGTTCCCTTGGCCCTGGTCACTGGGCCAGTGGGGGCATCTGTGTCCATAATCCAGTGTCACAATGACCTGATCTTTCTAATGAAATTCGCCATATGGTTTTGTCAAAAGAAATGCATGGAAGTGACTGTAAGGTTGTGTGACATTTCAAGTAGTTCAGCCCCTCTTAAACTGTCATTAGTGCATACTGAGTGAATATGTTTATGTCACTTACGGTTATAATTACTATCTGACATCATTACCCTGTTAGCAGGGAAGAGCTGTTTTTCCTTGTAACAAGCATTGACAAATTGGCAAAACAATGGCATTTGGATTTTTTGCTGCTAGGAAATCTCACTCGGTCACCAAGCTCAATGAACAAGAACAAGCTTAAACAATTGACAGATCATACATTTTGGCCCCTCCACTGTTCAATTAAGAAAGAATTGTGGTTATTCATTTCCATGCAAGGTAACTGTTAATATAAACTGCTTTATGATCTTTGAATCATCCTAATGTTAAGACTTAGGATTGGAATGCATACCCAGCACCGAATATTGAGACAGCTAAGGGGGCTCAACTTTCTTTTTCATAATCTGCATATTAATTAATATTAACTAAAATGATATTTGAAATGGCAAAACATGTAACTTTAGGAACTAAGTCAAGACCAGAGTCAAAGGCTATGTTTCAGCCGGGTGCGGTGGCATAGGCCTGTAATCCCAGCACTTGGGAGGCTGAAGCAGGAGGATAGCGAATTCAAAGCCAGCCTCAGCAACTTAGTGAGGCCCTAAGCAACTCAGTGAGACCCTGTCTCTAAACAAAAATGCAAACTAGAGCTGGGGATGTGGCTCAGTGGTGGAGTGCCCCTGGGTTCAATCCCCAGTACCAAAAAAATAAATAAAAAGACTATGTTTCAGCATCTTAGTGATGTAGTTTGGTCTGAACCCTGCACATGATGTGCGTGGCAGGTGACAGGGGACACGGGGGGCCTGGCCTGCAGCCTATGCATCTGTTCACACAGCACGTATTCAGGGAGTGTCTACTGTGTGCTCAGCACTTTGCAGATATTGCAGATACAGCTACGGGCATGACAAAGACCCACCCACAAAGAATTGATATGCCAGCTGTCATTGCAGTTACTAACTAGAAAGTTCTCAGCATCAGTGTGAGTCGATGCCGACCTGAGGTTTTTAATACCTCCTACCAGGATGGGAGGCTCCCAGCCTGCATCCTTTCTCCACAAAGCCAGTGTTGTTCTGAGACTCGTGTCTCTGCTTGGAATAGTCCCAAGGTCAGGGTTCATTCTGCACTGGTTTCCCAGCATCCCTGGTGAGTCAGTTTTCCACATTCGATTAGCCTTCACACCAGTTTCAACATACGTTTCAATTAGGTTTCGTTTTTATTACTGCTTGAGGGGTTTTGGAGGTTTTATAATTTCATGTAAAATAAAATTATTTGATGACCTCACCAAAATCTTTTATAATTTCATGCAAATATAAATTATGTCGATGATGTTACCTAAGGTCCATGTAGAAGAGCGTGTGTCAACGTATGCATAAGTGATATATGCATGTGTATGCATGTGTGATGTGTCAATAAGGAAGCTCTTTACATATGTTAAAAGCAACAGTGAGTCTTCTTTCAGATGAGTATTGCTACATGCAAAGAGGGTTTCATCTCTTTCTCTCTGACCCACGCAGTTCCGGATGTGCCTCCTTCTGAAGTCAGTGGTGGAGGCGGAAGCCGGTCTGAACTGGTGATCACCTGGGATGTAAGTGTCCAGGCAGCACCTCCCTCATCAGGGTGCTGCTGTTTTCTCGATCCTCATGGCCTCCTGGGTGGTAAAGGTGCTTGCAGGGCTGGTACTGATGGTGGGACTGGTAGCACTGCTGGTTCTGGTGGTTACTGGTGGTGGTTCTGATCCTAGTGCTGGTGATGGTGCTTATGGTGATGTTCCTGGTGCTCTTAGTAGTACCAGTGGTCACCTGGCTGGTCATCAGAAAGTGAGAGTCAAGTCCTGACACTGCTGGTGGCACTTGTGGTGGCACTAGTGCTGGTGAAGATCATGATGGTGGTGCTGGTGATGCTGATGGAGGCATTGCTGGGAGTGATGGGACGGGGGCTGGTTGGAATGGTACTGTCCTGTTGCTGGTGATGCTGATGGTGCTGGTACTGGCTCTAGTGATACTGGTGCTCGGGTGGCACAAGTGATGGTGCTTCTGGTGTTGGTGCTGTTGGCAATGCTGATGGTGGTGGTGCTGTTACTAATGAGATAGATGCTGCTGCTGCTGGTTCATGGAGTTCTGGTGCTGGTGATGCTCTCAGTGGTGGTTCTACTGCTGTTGCTGGTGCTCACGTGGTGGTGCTGCTAATGGTGCCCATAGTGCTAGGTTTGGTGATGGCGGTGATGGTAGTGGTACTGGTGACATGGTGGTGGTAGCAGTTGTTGTGGTGGTGCAGTTGGTACTGGTTCCTTTGGTGATGGTTTTAGTGGCACAGGTTTTGGTAGTGGTCCTGGGACACAGCTATTCATGGCGGCACTGGTGATGCAGATGGGAGTTGTTCTGGTGTTGGTGCTGATGATGCTGGTGCTGCTGGTGTTGGTGACACAGCTGGCGGAACAGGTGCTGCTGTTGGTACTGGTGGTGCATGTCGTGGTTTTGGTACTAGTACTGCTGATGGAACTTGTGCTACTGGTTCTGATGGTCCAGAGCTGGTGGCATTGGTGCTGGGAATTGTGGTGCCAGCATTGGTGGTACTGGTGGTGCTGGCATTGGTGGTGCTCGTGTTGTTGGTTCTGATGCTGGTATTGGTGGCAGTGGTTCATTCAGTGAGTCATTCTGCCATCTTTTAAATCTGCTCCACATTTTGAGACATCTCAAGACCTCTATAGAAAATGATAGCAAATTTAGGAGAATCATACAGAATCACCATCTTATAGATGACAGCTACTGAATCTTGGACATCTCATGCAATTCGACCTAACAAAGATGTCAGGGGCTAACAAGTATTGCATGCTTACCATCTGCCAGGTGTTACCTGGTTGGCTGTTGCTGCTGACAGTGGAATCGCTGCTGCTGCTCCTGCTGCTGGTAGCCCCACAGCAAGGATTTCAGTGCTAATCATGGCTCCTCTCATTTTGCAAAAGTTGTCTTATTTCCTTCTTGGAATATTTGTATACTTAAACACTGAGACATGCAGATAGTAATTTGTCCATGTCACCTGGCTGGTAAACAGAAAGTAAGAGTCAAGTCCTGGCTGCTGACTCTTGAGATGCCCCCAGAGCTCTCCCTGCATGTCCCTGAATGTCCCACTGATGATGTGACACATTCCAACAGTTGCTTGAGTCTCTGTGTCTTTCTTGACCATCGTCTCATCCTTTGCTTTATGTCAAAGTTACAAGGAAATTGTAAGTGAAATGTATTAAATGAGAAAGTACTAGTACCACAATTATCTATATTAATTGAAGATGTTGACAAACAGTCATGAGCTCACGATGGAACACCAGTAGAATTTTGGGCAATACTGTCTACAGCCTTGAGTTTAGTAAGTTGTATTTACTTTCTTTCATTAGCTCCTTTGTGCTTAGTCACTATATCAAGGTGTGATTTCTTTCCATAAAACCATCACTGGGGATTTGATAATTTTTATTTGACTTAAACATTGGGTATGTTAGACTGAAATATGTGTTATTAGAGCTCAGACGTGGACTAAAAGACACTCAGATGTCAAACAATTATAGAAAAGTCTAGCTGGGTACCTGGATACCTATGAATGACTATTAAATGTCTCTTCAAAAGCAGCTGGCTCAAATATGCCACAGGTGTTTCTCTTCTTTTTATAATCTCTGACTTGATACAGTGAAGGTCATCATTTGATAATTCATGGGAAACACCAAGGAGAAGGACTCATCACTTTGCTTTGCCCAGGTCTGTAGGGTGACAGAAGGTGCCTTTTCCTTACAGCCAGTCCCCGAAGAGCTGCAGAACGGTGAGGGTTTTGGGTACGTTGTTGCTTTCCGCCCTCTTGGGGTTACCAACTGGATCCAGACAGTGGTGACATCCCCTGACACCCCGAGATATGTCTTCAGGAATGAAAGCATCCTGCCGTTTTCGCCCTATGAAGTCAAAGTGGGTGTCTATAATAACCGAGGCGAAGGCCCATTCAGCCCGGTGACAACAGTGTTCTCTGCAGAAGAAGGTACGGGACACAGGTTTGTGCATCAATGAGCTAGTCGTGCTCAAACCTAATTAGAAAATTCTCCGTGACTTCAGGTGTATTTTTTTTTTCAGGACAACAATAATCTAAGTTGAAGCTATATTCCCAGTGCAGATCATAAAGATCAGCCATAAATGACCGGAACTGTCAGACTCCACAGATAGAGGGTGTGACAATTGGTTACAACCCCATTCTTCTCGGTGGAAGAATAAGATAGTCCCTGGGAACGACTCTAGTCCAAAGTTTTATAGTGATTTCTACAATTGAGAAAAGGTCATTAGCAAGGTGGAAAGTGAGGGGCAAGTTGATGTAGAATGCACCTCTTTGAGGGATGTGAGCATCCATCCCTCCTAATGCATGGCGTCATTCTGCTAGGTACGCACACACTTCACTCCAAACCCTTGAGTCATTCTGCCATCTTTTAAATCTGCTCCACATTTTGAGACATCTCAAGACCTCTATAGAAAATGATAGCAAATTTAGGAGAATCATACAGAATCACCATTTTATAGATGACAGCTACTGAATCTTGGACATCTCATGCAATTTGACCTAACAAAGATGTCAGGGGCTAACAAGTATTGCATGCTTACCATCTGCCTGGTGTTACCTAATTTGAATTTTCAAATGAAGAGTCTCCTATTTACAAATGAGAAAATGGAAGCTTGATGAAAGATTTGAATAAATCTGCCCAAACTCATGTAGTAAGCAGTGGACAGAGGGTTTTGACCCAGGGCTAAACATTCTGAGCTCATGCAGTATATCCCAATGTCTCTCCTACCCTCAGAACCAGCAGTAAAAACAAAAGGGGAGGGTTCACCATTGTGATTCCTAAAAATAGACTCCGTATTTCTAAGGACTGCCACCCTTATTCTTGTCTTTTCATTTCCCATTGAGTTCGGAAGAGGATAAAAAACAGATCTTATAGACATCTTTGCAAAAGAATCTTGCATTCATAGCCAGGCCCCATTTCCAAAAGCTTCCAGGAATTACAGTAGCAGGTCATGGGTGTGGGAAGTGATGGGAATTAGCCACCAAGACTCAGACACTGCCTACCCTCAGCATCCAGGGCCTGAGAAGTGGCCGTGGGAAGTGGGGAGCAGACACAGCTTTTGACCCATTCTTGCACCCCTCACTTCCCTCCTCCTGAACTGTCCTTGTCCAACTGAGGAGCTGGTCAAAGGGCTATCTGTTCAAAAATAAGAAAGGTATTTAGCTTGCCTAAGAAAAAAGTAAGGGGCTTTATTGGAAATACACTCAGATATTTCAGTGAATCAAAGGAAGAGTATATCATTGAGTGTATTGAGATACCCATAAATCCCCAACACTGTGTATTATAAAGGGGGGTGTCCTTACTGTGGATCACACGGGGTATCTACCTACTCCTTCAAAAGAGTTGCATCCAATTTCACGCTACCCCTGTGTGGAATTAGGCACTCGGTGCTTACTGAGTAAATGAACTTCACTTGAACTTAGCATTGACATTGTTTGGCCCAAATAAATAAATAAATACATAAATAGGTAGCATTCATAGGTATAGGAGTTGCCAAGCAGCTGGCGTGGGGTGAAGGAGAGGGAAATAAGACAGGCTGGAGGGAAGAGAGGGAAGGAAGGGGATAGTAAGAAAGTGGTGCAAGGGAAGAGCACACAGGTTGCTGTGGTCTCTGAGCAAGGAAAACGCTGTGGTTGTGTTGCCAGCTCTTCATAGATCAGTGTCTGTATTTTCAAGACCTGGTGCATGTTTTCAAATATTTTCACATAATAATTATAAAAGTTTCACTTATGTTAAAATGCTTTTTCGAAAATAAGGACTTCAGAAGATTTTTTAAACCAACTGCAGAAGCCGTCATCATTTCTCAATTTCTGTTCCTAAACAGAGCCTACAATAGCCCCATCTCAAGTCTCTGCCCAGAGCCTGTCTTCTTCAGAAATTGAAGTTGCATGGAGCACCATTCCTTGGAAGCTGAGCAATGGACATTTACTTGGCTATGAGGTAGACCAGCTCGTGCTTGTATGTTGCCACACTACTTTGCCTCCTTTCCCAACAACTTCTTCTGAACAATGACAAACTTAGGTGAACTCGGTTCTGGGTTGCTCTTTTCTTACCAGCAAATTGTGCCATCTGAATTTTAGTGCATACTGAATTTAACTCAGCCAGAGAAATGAATGTCACTTCAGTGGGGGTGGAAATGAAACAGTGACTACGAAAGGTGGTCCTGCGTAGTGTGGGCCAGATCTTGTGGGTGGGTTGACTGAAAACTGAGGGTGAGATTGAAGTGCATTATTCGTTTGGTGGCTGTGTGAGTAGAAAGTCACCTTCCTCCAGCTATGGTCTTATGTTCTTGGTGGCTTTGTTAATTTGTGAGATCCTCTTCCCAGTTCTGGAGAATTCAGCTGCTCATAACATAATTATTCTTTCCAGAGACCTTGGTATTTGGTGAAATAAGATGAAATATAGAAAAGAAAGGGCAACATGAGATCAAATATAAGGAAGGTAGGAATAGGTCACCTGAGAAAGAAGTATTTGAGGAAGAAGGATGAGCAGTCTTTATAGACTTCAGAGAGTAGGAAGGTTTAACCAGGACTTCAGAGGGAAAGTAAGTGAATGTAGAATGTTAGAACATTACAGATCTAGCATGGCATTTTGGAAGAGTAAAGGAATAGAGGTCACCAAGTTTCTGCTGAAGAGGGTAACTACAGAGGCCCAGGAGGGCAGGTCACAGATGGCTTTGAATGTAAGAAGAACCATTAGGACTGGAACCCATATTTAGTAGAGAGCAATGGAACTAAGAAGTGGTGAGATGGACATGGTTTCAGATTTATCCAGCCATGCTGGTGTAGAGGTCATGGTTGGGATGTCATCCCCCACCCCACTGCCGACTTCTTAGGAGACTGTCCTCATGTGTAACTGCTGACTCAGTGGCAGACTTACATGGCCATGTTTGCATGACACAGCCATGAACCCCTCCACTCACCAGTGTAGTCTCCCGAGATTGAACCCAGGTGGCCACATGATCAAAGCAATGGGTCTCTGTACAGTGAGCTGAGCCAGTTAGATTCTTGAGATATTTAAATAAGCAATACAGAGAGTATAGTTAATGAGTGTAATGTGGTCCTATGTGAGGTTTGTAGCCAAATTCACACTGCTTAGGTCATTGGCATGTAGGAAAAGGTAGATCTGCAGAGATGAGATAGAGCAGATATGTCCCCACTTCACCCTCAACAAGGAAAGAAATAAGGTCCCTGCAACCTTGAAAGCAAACTAGAAGAGCTCTCTGACAATTGCCCAATTCTCAAGGGATTTGTTGCATCCTTTTTCAGCACTGGAGCAGTGAGGCTCAGCATGTAGATCCTGGGGCTCCTGCCCTCCAGTATCTGAATTTGTCATTGAAATTGAGCTCCCAGTTGTTGTTTCTTGGTCTTATTTCTTAAACTTTGGGAGTCTTATTCAGGAAGTGAGTGCCTGCACACACGTTAGTGTTGACCCTGTATTTTCTTCTAGCAGTTGCAATGTTCCTGGACTTATTCCTAGGTCTTTGAACCACTTTGAGTTGATTTTTGTGCAGAATGAGATATTGACTTCTGTACAGCAAAGAAAATAACTAAAAATGTGGAGAGATGGGAGACAATCTTTGCCAACTACTCCTCTGACAGGGGACTAATATCGAGAATATATAAAGAACTCCAAAACCTTAACACCAAAAAAAAAAAAGTAATGACCCAATCAATAAATGGGGAAAATGAGTAAACAGACACTTCTCAGGCAACTAAATGCAAATGGCCAACAAATATATGAAAAATATTCAGCATCTTAGCAAGCAGAAAAATGAAAATCAGAACTCCATTGTGATTTCATCTCACTCCAGTGAGAATGGCAATCATCAAGAATCCAAATAATAAACACTGGCAAGGATGTGGGAGAAAAGGCACACTCATATATTGTCAGTGGTACTGCAAATTACTACTAACCAATTTGGGAAGCAGTATGGAGATTTGTCAGTAAACTAGGAATAGATCCACCATGTGACCCAGATATACCACTCCTTGGTATTTATTCAAAAGAACTAAGATCAGCATATTGTAGTGATACAGCCACATCAATACTTATAGCCTTTCAATTCATAATAGATAAGATATGGCAGCAGCCCAGGTGCCCATCAGCAGATGAATGGGTAAAGAAAATGTGGAATATATATACAATGGAGTTTTATTCAATCTTAACAAAGAATGAAATTATAGCATTTTCTGGTAAATGTATGGCACTGGAGAACATCATGCTAAGTGAAATAAGCCAGACCTAGAGAGTCAAGGGTTGAGTGTTTTCTCTCATGGGTGAAAGGGGAAAAGGAATTTAAAGAAATGAACACATGTGATGCTCCTCAATCAGGGACTGAGATACATGCCCACTATGGATAACTATGAACCATAATGGCAGGATCATAATTCCCAATCTGGTTGTATCTTGTGAAATACTTGAGAGAAATAAAGGGGAGGATATGTAGAAGAGGATGGTGGGCTTATAGGCATTGCAGGGGTCTTGACAGTTGCTGATGGTTCATGCAGAACATGAGTGCAAAGAGATGCCAGTTTTTATCACAGAAATTTAAACTGATAAGGACTCAGTCAGTTAAAATGGAGCGACACCTCTCCTGGCCAGGTTGGGAAAGAGTAATTGAGTGAGAGAGAGATAAAGTTAAAGAATCCTAGTGGAGATCCGTATTTTCTAATTAAGTCTACATCATTTTGGAATCAGACAATCCTGCATTCAAAACCAGTAGGTTACTATATAAGTTCCACAAGGGACAGGGAGTCTGTTTGTTTAGTGACATCTCCCAAGTTCATAGACTAATATCTAGCATATGGGTGGCATGCACAAACCATGTGTTGGTGGAATAAATGCAGTTTGTGCTTTGCTATCTCACTGCTGCATGTCCTTAAGCAAGTGACTAAAGCTCTCCAAGGCTCAGTTAAACTAAAGTAACAGTCATCCATAACTCATAGCATCATATGAGAATTGCAAGAGATAAAGCAGCCATTGTAAAAATGGTCCCAAGAGACATGCAGCTTCTACTTTTCTCTGTTTAGATATTGGGCTTTGGAGTGAGATTTCATTGAAAGAAAAAGAAAATTGAAACCCAACAAAGGAGTATAGGAATACTTTCTACCTTCCACAATGGCAGTACATTCACCCAATGGCTCTGTGCCTGTTGCCATTAGGGTCAGAGGCAAAAGATAAGAAGAAAACAGAACTTCCCTTGGTATCTATTATGGGTCCAGATGCATTGGATCTTGTCTGTTTGTGTAAAGGGGAGCAGATAAAATATCCAGATGTAGCATGGATACTGTTTTGAAATAAAAACAGTGATTGAAGATTTCTTCCCCAAGCGCTTGGTATCTATGAAGAGAAAGAAAACAAGCCAAGAAAAAGATGTACTAATTGGAAAAAAAAAAACTCAAATAATTTATGTAATTCCACCAAGTTAAAAATATGTCTTTTGTTAGTTTCAGTAATTATTTAAAAATTAACCTAGAAAAATAAATGACTTAGCAGAGTATTTAATTATCAGTCCTGTGGCTAGCTTTGCGGGTTGCCTTTTCCCCAGGTTGGTTTTAAAATCGTTCATATCTCCTGCCTTCCTCTCATCTTGGCGTGAGTTGATCCTGTGCCCGGCGACATGCTGAGCTCCCATCATCATTAGCATCTAGACTAATTTTCTTTCTGATTTGACCAAGCAGTCGTTGACTCATTTCCCTAGACTCCAATTTATTTCATCAGCTATGCCTTTAAACTCAGGCTCAGATCTTTCCTGGTGTCCTTCTGGATAGGAAGAGGAGAGGCCAGAGCCAATAAGATCATGGAGAGTGGGCACCCGAAGGAGAGAGCGCCAAACTTCCCGCTTGGAAGATACCATGTCTTTAAAGTCCTTTTGTGCTTTGAAAAAAATAAACTCTCGTTCACAATAATCTGTTACCTGTTTCTATGAAGAACCTGGAAGACCCCAAGGCTCCAAACAGAATGATAGCAAGATGGAAAAGATAATGACACTGATTTGATCTGTGTGGAGTACATGCAGGCATTGGAGTGTGACGCTGAAACCCCTGAATCAGTCACTACATGTTAATGAAAGTTAAACATTAAGAAAGAATATTTATTTTTATTTTTTTAATTTTTACAGATTACATTTTGGTTCATTGTACACAAACAGGGTACATCTTTTCATTGCTATGGTTGTGCATGATGTAGATTCACACCATTGATGTAATCATGCATGTACATAGGGTAATGATGTCTGTCTTATTCCACCATCTTTCATACCCCTGCCCCTTCCCCTCTCATTTCCCTCTTCATAATCTAAAGTTCCTCCATTCTTCTCTTACACCCCACATCCCCAACCCAATTATATATCATCATCCACTTATCAGGGAAAACATTCAACCTCTGGTTTTTTGGTATTGGCTTCTTTCACTTAGCATGATAGTCTCCAGTTCCATCCATTTATCTGCAAATGCCATAATATTATTCTTCTTTATGGCTGACTAGTATTCTATTATGTATACATACCATAGCTTCTTTATCCATTCATCTGTTGAAGGGCATCTAGATTGGATCCACAGTCTAGCTATGATTTATTAGTTATTTAGTTATCCACTGCCTAGCACCTACCTGGTGTTAGTGTTCCATATTGTCATCGTGGTGGTATATTTGCCACGGCGTGTAATTGTAATATAGTTTATTTAACAACTTGATAGTTTTATGGTCAGTTTTGTGTTGTGGCTTGTCTACAGTTTGTAGCTACTTAATATAATACTAATTTAGGTGTTTTCAAAAAAGAAAAAAGAAAAATAAGCCTTGGGAGAACAGATTTGATAAGCGACTGAAACAAGTCAGCATTTGCAAATTAATAGAGTCGCATATTTGGGGGAAACTGCCTAGCATTATTTTTTTATATTTGGCAGAGGAATTTAAGACATGTAGTCTAGCTGAATGCCAAACCAAAACTTTCTAGATGCCTCCTCCAGCCTCCTGTTCCAAACAGCTGTACGGAATGTGCACAGCGCCTAATATTTTAATCAGAATAGAAAACGATGTTAAATATTTGAGTACCTTTTTTTTTCTTTTGTGGATAGGAAAATTCCACTTAGAAGCCATGTGCCTTGAGTCTCATCCCCTGAGGTCTGGCAGTGAATTCCAGTCACTCTGGCTTGAGTCGAAGGCACATAGGAAGATTGGATACAGAGAGTGGAGACACACTTAGGTCAGTGTAAGGAAGTACAGTGTGTTCAGGTGAATACAGGGCAGACTTTGGGAGTTGCAGAAGGGTTGGAGATGCAGAGGGGAGTGGCTTCCATGACCTTGGAGACAAGCAGAGGAGAGGGTCCAGTGTGTGGCAGGCTTCACTTTGGGGGTAGAATTCTGGGACGACTCTCCCTGCCCATGGGCTGCTGCACTCTTTGTTAGATGGTCACTATTAAACCCTGGTTCAGCACTAAGGATGCTGGGAAGTACACATCCCACCTCTCCTGACTCCTATTGGCTACGTCCACAGAGAAGCCAGAGCGCAAGCTACCTCTCCCTCTCCCAGGCCTGAGAGCAGAGGGAAGAAGACTGGAAGCCAGATCTGGACTTACCTCCCTAAAAGACCTTCAAACGCATTTTTCCCTGACTTCTGTTAATTAAATGTGCCCAATCTAATAGCTAAGTTAAAGTATTTATCTCTCTAAAAATCTGTTAGTATCTATAAAATTATTTTGTTCTGTTAAAAGTATAATTCCAACTTAACATCTTCATGCCTAAAAAAAAGGTTCCATTTTTAAATACATTATTTCTATAAGACACTTCATTTTATGTTTAAATGAAATGAAAGATCTGACACAGTGATACAAAGGAGATCTCACAGCAGGAACATTAGTTTGGGGAATAACCAAATTACTCACGGAAAGAGAAATCACATTTTCAGTCCTGACATTCTTCAAGTTTGTTTCTGTTTGTTTGCCCAGATAAAAATATGTTGACTTGTGAAATGGTTTTATTATTCTGAAGAGAAAAAATCTGTATTATCTTATCGGAAAATTGAATTACCAGTGTATTACAGATGAAGAGAATATGAGAACTTGAATACCAAGCTTGGTGGATCTCTGTGGTCAGAAGGAGGGGGAAAGCCTTTTTAAATTGTTAGTTAAGACTTAAGCCATTGAAGTCATTTAGCAATTCCACAATATATTTTTTTTACATTCTTTTTTTTTTATTTACTTATTGATTCATTGAACACAAATGGAGTACAGCTATTGTTTCACTGGTTGTACACAAAGTAGAGTCACACCATCTGTGCGTTCATGCATGCACACAGGGCAATGGTATCTGTCACAATTTCTGTTATTATTTTTACCCCCCCGCCCCCACCCCTCCCTTCCCTCTATGCTATCTATCCTTCCTCCATTCTTGCCACCCTTCCCCCCCACATTATGCATCATCATTCATTTATCAGAGAGACCATTCGGCCTTTGGATTTTTGGGATTGGCTGATCTCACTTAGCATAACAGTCTCCAACATGATCCATTTACCTACAAATGCCATAATTTTATTCTTCTTTATGACTGAGTAATATTCCATTGTGTATATATACCACAGATTCTTTATCCATTCATCTACTGAAGGGCATCTAGGTTGATTCCATAATCTAGCTATTGTGAATTGAGCAGCTATGAACATTGATGTGGCTGCATCACTGTAGTAATCTGATTTTAAGTCCTTTGGGTATAGGCCAAGGAGTGGGATAGCGGGGTCAAATGGTGGATCCATTCCAAGTTTTCTAAGGAATCTCCACACTGCTTTCCAGAGTGGCTGCACCAACTTGCACTCCCACCAGCAATGTATGAGTGTACCCTTTTCCCCACATCCTCGCCAACACTTGTTGTTGCCTGTGTTCTTAATAAAAGACATTCTAATTGGGGTAAGATGAAATCTTAAGGTGGTTTTGATTTGCATTTCTCTTATAACGAGGGATGTTGAACACAATATTGAGGGTTGAGTCCACCAGGCGCCATTTACCCATTGGAGAAGTGAGCACGACCCCTAGTGGTTGCCTGAAACCACAAAGAGTAAAGTTCTACTTGTAAATTTGGCACAATAAAGTGATGAATGACAATAATTAATAATAAAATAGAACAGTTATAACAATATACTGTAATAAAAGTTTTACAAATGTAGTCTCTCCATGTTTCTTTGTGTCTGTTGACACCATCTTGCCCATGCTAACGAGGGTAGCTGAGGTCATAGAGGAATAAGGGGGACCTCTGTGTGTGCAGGCTCCAGGGTCAGCAGTACAGCCCTGGCGATGACCAGGACACAGAGGCCCCTGCCCCTCACATCCTGCGTTACTGCTGTCCACTGTGTCAGGAAATGAGGTCCTTCCCTCCCAGGCCCCAGCCTCACCTGCCAAGCGTGGCTCACTGCTCAGGACTGCTCAGGGGTGCAGACTGCATCTCTCAGATGCCCAGGGATGAAGAATGGTTGAGAACCCCATTGCAGTCTTAACCAGCTTCCCTTTTGCCTTCTATCGTTCCCCTACTAAGTTCAGAGTTTGTAACATGGAAATGCCCATATCTTCAGTTCTGGAAAGATCTCAGCCGCTTTCCACTCTAAGGGCTGCATTTTCCTTCCTCTCTCCTTTGGGAATTCTGTTTGGACCTCTGCATTCTGTCCTCAGTGCCTCAGCTTTGCTTTGGTGATTTTAATTTCTTTGTCCAGGCTGAGTTCTGGGCTCGTTAATTCGCCCTTCCGCCATTAGTCTACAGCTTAATTCCTTTTTTTTTTTGGAACCAGGCATTGGAACCAGGGACACTCGGCCACTAAGCCACATCCCCAGCCCTATTTTGTATTTTATTTAGAGACAGGATCTCTCTGAGTTGCTTAGGGCCTCGCTAAGTTGCTGAGGCTGGCTTTGAACTCGTGATCCTCCTGACTCAGCCTCCAAAGTCGCTTGGATTACAGGCATGCGCCCCCACACCTGGCTTGTTACAGCTTAATTCTTATCCCTGGTTTTATTATTATTTTTTAAATCATTGTATTTTTCAGGTCTGCAAGTCTTTCTTGTTATTTTTCAAATCGGGCTGATCTTTTTTCTTTATCTCCTATTTTTGCATAATAGATTTGATCTCTTTTCTAATAGACTGGGACATTTTAGGTATAATTATTTTACAACTCGTTACCTACACTGTGTGTAGCTGGTCTCCAGCGGTTGGGCCTGCTGGGTTTCTTATTAGCAGGGTTTCTCCTGTGCTTGGTAACACACATCTCTCTGCTCATCCTTCGTAGATGCTACATTTGTATTCTGTCACTTTGTATTCACTCTTTTCTGCACAATTACATTTCCAAAGTTTGTTCCTCCAACATAGACATCTTTGCTTCTCCATCCCTGTGTTGCAGTTGTGCCCATAAAATTCAAATTAGCATAGAAATATTCTCTTCTCTGAGTTGGAGTACTTTTATTATTTAAATCCAGAACACAACTGAGAGGAAAATGGGATATTTGCCTCTTTTATTTCTTTCTTAACTATTCCACCTTATTAAAAAAATGATCTAGCCTTATAGAAGCATTTTTGAACAAAATTTCTTGGAGCGTAATGGAATACTTTAAGAAAATTGGCAATATTAGTGGCACTGCTCTGTTTCCTTGTGTTTTAGTTACGCGAATATTTATTTAGCTCTTTAAGTAAAGCTGTTAAAGAAGATGATCTAATCAGACTTCACTAACTAGTATCATGTTCAATTTTGTCCCAATTTTTCTCTGTGTCTAAATGTTTCTAATACCTCTCAGCAGCTAAGATCTAAAAATAAAGCTCTCCTTGTGATGTGTGTGGATTGGTTGAAGTACTTGCCACGGATTGGTTGAAGTAACGTGCCACTATCAAGAACTGTCAAGTGCTTTCTATAAATGGATTCATAAAAAGAGATTCCGCATTACCACTTATAAATTATTTTTATTTCTTCTTTAAATCAGTCTCCTAAGAACATTTTCTTAGCCAACGTGTGTTGAAGCAGTTTGAATGATCAGAAAAGGAGTGACCCATGCATTGGAACCTGGCACGGGAGGAGAGCGTGGGATGAGCCTGGTTTTATCATTTTATCACCTGACTCTTCCCTGCTCTGCTGTCATAGGTTCGGATTTATATGATATTCCAACTCTGCTGCATCCCAGGTTGCACATTCTCTGTCTGGTACATTTTATTATAATTATTGATGGTGTATCATTCTTAGTTAATAACTTGACAGTGTTCTCAGGGGCCGGGAAAGCTTCTTATCCTTTTGGGCTCATCGACACCTAACAATACACAGAGCGTTTAATATCGGTGAGTCTCCCATATATAAAAGCTTTTAGTATCCATTAGCAGGCTGCTTGGCTCTGGCTTTAGAAAAGGAACTATGTATTCACTTCAGCCCTACTTCTCTGGGCTCACATCCTCCCTTCGAGATTCTTATTAAAATTAATAACTCCTCTCTGAGAGAAATTCACATCAATGCACCCAAGAGCAGCATTTTGTGTGAATTTAAGGAGGCTTATCCTTCCATACGCACCTACATATAGAGAATTTTGATCTAGCGCAATATTCTTATTTTAATATTCTTAAATGCTTGTTCTTATCATGTAAGAACTTAATTCACATTGTGGTGTTTTAAGAGAGAATTTTACAGTTGCTCATTTTTTAAAAACCAGTTCAGGTTTAGTGTCTTTTGTCCAGAGGGCTGACACTAGTAATCATCTGTGGCCCATAAGCACATTTTGTTTGATCAATAGTGTCATTTTTGAGCCAACCCTAAAGTAATGGCATTTTACATGAAAATTAGAACTCTGCTTTCTTTTCTTTTTTTTTCCCTTTCTTTTTTTTCTTTTTTTGTTGTTGTAGAAGGACACAATACCTTTATATATTTTTTGTTTGTTTGTTTTGGATTTTTTGTTTTTGTTTTTGTTTTTCAATGTGGTGCTGAGGATCAAACCAGGGCCCCACACATGCTGGGCAAGCCCTCTACCACTGAGCCACAGCCCAGCCTCTAGAACTCTGCTTTCTTTAATAAGTTATTAAATAATGAAGTCTACCTTCCTCCAATCGGGCAGAGCTGAGTAGCTCCATTATTAATAAAAAGCTTTTCTCTCCTTATCAGCTTCCCAGGCCCCCTAGTCTTCTTTCCTTTCCTTTTACTTTCTTCTCCTTTTTCCTTTTTGGCCACTGAACTATGTTCCTAATCTTCACATTCTCATTTTTGTTCTTGTTTTCGTTTCTTGTGGCCACAAGACTTCATCATTCCCAACATTCTGAGCACTCAGGATCAATTACTGCCAGCTTCATTGAGCTCAAACTGCTATTTAGTTGTATCAATTATAAAAATTATTTCCTACTTCTGTATTTTGCCATCAACAAAAATGAAGAAAAAATGAAGGCCAGAACAAGAAGATCATAAATTTTAATAAGACAGCAGAGAGCATCTTGCTTTATATAAATCAGAAATATGCTTTGGTAAGAATCCACTCTGCTGTCACACAAACTATGTGGCCCCTGCTTTAGATCATCAGATGGTCATATCAGGTCTTATTTGAGTTTATTTGCATGATTTTTGCATAATTTGCATGTAAAATCATTTGCATGATTTTGTTTTTACTTCATAGACAATCCAGATCTTCAAACCAAACGTATGAAACTTTATAGCATGAATTGGAAGTACTTAAGAAAGTACTTTATAGTGTGAATTGGAAGTACTTAAGAAAGTACTTTGTAGTGTGAATTGGAAGTACTTAAGAAAGTACTGTGAATTGGGCAGAGTTCAGAATGCATTTTTATCTTATTCCCTGCTTTCTTCCTCTCTTTCCCAAATCATATGTATAAATTCATATTCTTGCACCCTATACGCATAAATCTTTAGGTCTGTCTAAGACTACTTTGCATGGTCCAGAATAATAAAATATATGGAAAATAGTTTAATATTCATTCATATTGAAAATCAACCCTGTTAACTGCTTTTTTCCCCTCTGGTGCAGCTCTGCATGCGTAGGTAGATGCTGACAGTGGCCATCACTGCAGGGCAGTGGAGTGACCAGCTAGCTTTCTAATGATTTTTTTTCTCTGACAGTTCACTTTCTTCCCAGAAGGACCCTCCACTGCCCATGGGGTTCAAGCACGGCTGCCAGCATTCTAGATTTGAGCTTGGGCTCAGGTGTTTAAGGGTTGAGAAAGGGGAGCAGCTCACTCCCCTGGGTGTGTGGATTTCCCCTTCCTTCTCCCACTGGGATCCCACAGACTGGTCATGCTCAGCCCTCTTTGAATTTCTGTTTTGTTGTGTACGTGTTGGTTATCTGTCTCCTTCTATGGCTCCTTCAGTCTCTGTTCACAGAGCCTGATGCAGCACCTGGCACACAGTAGGTCCTCTGGTAGTATTTGTCAAATAAAGAAAAAACTAAATTGCAGTCCACATTTGAATGAAAACCACACAATGAGAAGGTGGCACTCAGTCTAACCTTCCCACCTGTGTCTTTATCACCAGGTGCGGTACTGGGCCAATGGGGAAGAGCAGGAGGCATCAAGCAAGGTGAGGGTGGCCGCGAACGAGACCTCAGGCAGGCTGCGGGGCCTGAAGAGCAACCTCGTGTATTACGCAGCTGTCCGCGCTTACAACAGCGCGGGCCCTGGTCCCTTCAGTGCCACCGTTAATGCCACCACCAAGAAAACCCGTAAGTATTTTCCCCCTTTCTGAATATCTAGCAAAACAGCTGTATTGAAGATGATGGTGCCCTTCAACATTCTCAGTGAACCACTGAATGACATAAACCTAGCTCCAGACCCTTGAAAACCCCAAGTCCTACAGAGCCTAGTCTTCATGATGTCCCCAAGTATTTAAGTGGAGGTTCCCTATGAAGACGAATGTGCACCTTTTGAAGAATCTTACTGTGAAATAATGGGATGTCTTTCATTGGGTTCATTTCCATGACATTTTAGTCCCCCCAAATCTTGGGTGCTACTGGTAAGCAGAAATGAGCTCCATACCAAAGACTCACAAGTGGTCTTGGTTTTCATTCTTTCATTTTTCTGTCTCACATCAATCAAAAGATGGCACTATGCATTAACAGGTGATGCTCAGGAGATTTGGGTGCACATGTAGATACTGACACTCTGAAAACTAAACCAGAGATAGCTCTGTCGCCGTCAACGCTGAGTCTGTTTAGCTGTGTGTTCACAGGTGAATTCACCAGCAGCCATGAGCACTTAGGATTGGATTAGCCTATCAGGATGCACTGATGTACCTTTTGGAGTGTCCCACAAAAGTTTCAGCTGAAATATTCTCAGGATGCATGGCTGATCATGGGGTCTCATTGCTGCTCTATCACAGCCCCCCATTTGACTTGATGCTGTGTATGCTCTTCAAAGCTCACGTGACTGAGAGCCTTCCATGCGCCAACAGTCCGTGCTCATTCCTTCTTTTTATTTTATTTTTTTTTTTTATTTTGGTTCATTGTACACAAATGGAGTACCACCATCGTTTTTCTGGTTGAAGACAAAGTAAAATCATACATTCCTCCTTATTTTCATTCTAAAGGTGATAGAAATGGGGTGTGAAGGGATTAGTTCATTGTAGCACATTAATATTTTTATTTGCAGAAAGTCGTTACCTTAATTTCTTTTCAAAATTTACTCCGGTGACTGTATTTGCTTAACTGATTTTATGAAGGAGTGAAGCAGTGATTGTGCTTAGTTGCCAATTTCATTTGTCCATTCCTGTGTCCGTGGATCATTTCCAAATTTATTTGAAAGCATACATTTATTGGATAAACTGTCTAAGAAATTTAATAACACAAAGTGGAATCTAGTGGACCAGCATTGTTATTGATAGTTTAAAACAGATAAACATAACCCTACTATTTTAGATGTTAATTAATCAGCATTAATTTTTTTTATAATTTGATTTTTTTATTGGTTCTTTTTAATTATACATGACAATAAAACCCATTTTGATATAATTATACAGCTGGGAATATATCTTTTTTTTTACAATGTAGATTCACACGCTTCATATAATCTTACATATACATAGGGTAATACTGTCTGTCTCAGTCTACTACTTTTCCTTCCCCCACCCCTCCCATCCCATTTTCCTCTACACCATCCATACTTCCTCCATTCTTTCCTTATCCCCCACTTAACCCCCAACCCCCATTATGTATCAGCATCCACTGATCAGAGAAAATATTTGCCCTTTGGTTTTTTGGGCTTGGCTTATTTCACTTAGCATGATATTCTCCAACTCCACCCATTTACCAGCAAAGGCCATAGTTTATTCTTCTTTATTGCTGAGTAATATTCCATCGTGTATATACACCACAGTTTCTTTATCCATTCTTCAATTGAAGGGCATCTAGGTTAGTTCCAGCTACTGTGAATTGAGCAGCTATGAACATAGATGTGGCTGCATCCCTATACTTTAGCCAGCATTAATTTTATCAGGGAAATTTGCACATTTATCTTTGCCTTGTGTATAAAGGGAAAAAGCATTGCTAACCACTTACTAGCATAATAAATATCATAGAGCAAAAATTTAGCCACAAAACCTTTTAGTGCCTTCACTAGCAGCCATTTGTAAGCAGCAGCTCATGTGGCACTTGAGCAAGGCAACTGGCAAGGATAATTCCTCGCCTAATTATGAGAGAAGGCCAACCAATCTCATGCCTATCATGTGTCTGCTCTTAAAAAAAGAAGTATGTTGGTTTGGAAACATGTACTTTGCTGAAAATGTACTATATTTATAGCTTTTCACTAAATTTTTCTTTGCCAGTAACAGTTCTGAATTAGTGAAACTTATAAATATGCTATTATTTATATATTCAAAGTTCTGATGGTGAAGATTTATATAGACAGGTTTCTTGAGCTCTTTCCTCAGACTTAATAATTGGTGTGATTATTGACTGAGAAATATGGTTGCAAGAGATGGTTCAATGTCTTGATGGAACTGGTGAAAAACAGGGAATTGGGAAGATAATTCACTAAGGAAGAGACCCATTATAATTTAGTGAGAATGTAATGATAACATACAGCGAATAAGATAAAATTGTAAGAAGTAGCAAAACCTTTTAAAAATTTAGAGATAGCATAGAAATACCCAATATAAAGCAGGCATTTGCTCGTAACAGTGATGATGATAATTATTGTATGAATGGCTAACACTTAGCAATTTCCAGTCTCAGTTCTAAGTACTTTTCCTGTATTGATTCTTAATTCTCACAGTTACTCCATGGCTTGGAAGCTGTTCGGATCCTCACTCTAGAGATGAAAGAGCTGAGGTGCCTAGGGCTAAGTAACTTTACAGAGGTGGCAGAGAAAGTAGCAGGACAGCTGTCCAGATCCAGAAATGGACCTAACCACTGTGCTATCCTCTCCTTCAACCATATTATCAGAATATTCACCACTTATCTGCTGCTAGTATTTATTGTGATTTTGCTCTGTGCTTAGGAACTGGGTAAAATAATCAAAGATAGACAGGGTTCCTATGGTGGTGGAACAGTCCTCTGATAGGAATTTCAACAACTAAATAAAATCTCTTCAAAATTAGGCCTTCCTCTTGCTTCAATTTGCCTGTCGTCTGTATGGCGATTTGCAGGTATTACTAAGGGTTTTCTACAATGCATGAGAAATGCATAACAGATCATTAAAATCCCCAGCCGTATTAAAATGGTACTTAAGAAGCATGTGTTAATTTTAAATTATATGTTAACAATCGTTCACACATGTACCAAAATAGAAGTAAAACAGACTCTTTTAAAGCTATTCATGATATTGTTGGTTTTCACTGGTCATCCTAACCTTTGACATTGTTCAGTTCCCAGTCCTATTTAAGAATTGTAGTAGGGCTCTTATGATTATCACAAAGAAGAAAATTACCTGTATCCCAGGGGCCTAAAGAACCAAGATGGCAGTTTTGATGACTGGCTTTCTCTCTTTCTCCTCCTTGAGGGAAAGAGTCCTTTCAGACCCAGTCACCAGTCCAAACCCAGCTCTCATTGTCTGCAGAAGGGCTGGCTGAGTGGATGAATGAAACCTGGAGACCCAGGCCAACCCAGAAGTACTATCATCTATCCGCTGAGCTTCCTCTTGTCTGCACATTGTGAATTCAAAATACAAACTGCAGCCTTTTACCACCTTGCTTCCAAGGCTTCCAATTGTCATGTACCCCGAATCCTAGGATTCCGTATGCAAGGCGTATATCATCAGTACAGAGCGTAGGTGATATTTCTGATTAATGTAAAATATAACAAGGATTCTCAAGGAAAGTACTGTAGCTTCCATTAAACACTTAATTTTTTGATATCCAAATACTTGGGCTGTTTTAAAGCATTTTTAAGTTGACAGTGATTAGCCTCTTGAAGTAATCCAAGTTGAGTTTCTGTCACATGCAACCCAGAGAGCGAACTCTTTGTAACATCATCGTCAGTGAGACTGATGAGGAAAAGTGGCAGATGCCTTCCAAATGGTGAAACAGCAGTGCTTTCTAAAGCAGACCTCCTGAGAGTTTTACATCCAGAGTTTGCAAGAAAGAATCTCTAGGACCAACATTGTGCTTCGAGTAACTGAAAATTCAAGTGGTAACTGGGGCTGTCAGTATGGATGGATCCCAGCACTCAACATCCTCAAGAATTATCTAATAAGACCTCAAACTGAACATTTCTTAGACTGAGCTCTAGATTGCACTCCCAGCCCATTTCAAACCTGCATCTTCTACAATTTTCCCCATTTCAGCAAAATCAACCCCCATTATTTCAGCAAATCTCAGTCATCCTCAGGCTTCTTTCTCCATACCCTGCAAAGATGATGTAGCTGACTTCTAAATGTATCGAGAATCTGCCACTTAGTGCATTCACCCCGGAACAAGCCGTCCCCATCTCTCCTGTGGATTGGGGCATTGGTCCTCACTGTTGAGATGGTTCCACCCTGGGTCAGAGTGATCCCAACCGGTTGCTTTCCCTCCATTCCAGATATAAATCCTTAAAATGCCCAGAAAGGTCTTCCACAATCTGTCCCCCAGTTCCTGCTCCCACTCATTCCCTCTCAAGTCCACCTTGCCATTTCACTTTTCCTGCAGGACCTCTGCTTTTGCTGTCCTCCTGCCTAGAGAACTCGCCCTCTGGATGGCCAGGGGATACTCCCTCCCTGGAGTGTGCCCTCAGCGCCTCCTGACTCCTTACTTAATCTGCAGCCCTGCAGCTCCTGACATCCCCTCATCTGGCTGTGTTCTAGGGCACTACTTAGAGCCACCCACATACCACATCTCACATGTGGTCATTTGATTGATGTCCCCCCACCTGCCTTGCTGGAGTCTCAGCTCCTGCAGGTAGAGACGTTGCCTGGTTTGGTCACTGCGTATCCCCTGAGCTCCCCCAAGTAGCCAGAGCTGGTGCCCCGTGAGTATTTGATCAATGGTGACTCCCTCCAGGTCTTGTTCCTCTCCCTGGGGGAATCAGTTTAGCCTCCTTCCCTCCTCAGTACTGCTACCAGTGTCTTAAGCACTCTCTCCTATCATCCAAGCATTCTGCGGAGAGAGGGTATCTTTTTCTGAGTTTTGGATGAGTCAGAAAGTAGATGTTTGTGTTTTAAAATGTGGAGTCCATTTCCTGTGATCCAAAGATTGAAGTCCATTTATAATACTTCAGTGATTCCGAGACCAATCTTTCTCCTTGTTGGAGAGAAAGTAGCTTTGGGTTATTTGATTTCTGCCCAGCGCCACGTGCTTGCTTACTGATGTTGATGATCATCTCAAGGGAAGTCTGTGCAGAACGCATTTCTCAGCTCCTGCTGACAGCATTCCCGTTCATGGAAGTCATCTTATTACCATCGGGTGTCCAAGGGAAAGAGCTGAGAAACATACTGAGTTTTGTATAATTAATCTCAGCAAGCATATGTTCTTGAAATCCCATATTTTCGAAGTAAATGCCAGGTAGAGTCACCAGTATGGAGACATCACCCTGAAAAACGCCACACAACAATGTTCTTCCGATGAACAACCTCTGATTTCTATTATGTGAAGGAAAACGTATTTACTGTAGAAAATTTGGGAAAAAAAGAAAATCATAGTAAATAAAATCACCCGCGATCTTATCACGCAGAAATCAGACACAAGTCTTTTGCTCCCAGACTCAAGTTCTGTGGATTATTTCTCTTAAACAAAATGTCTCCTGAAGGTTTTGCTGTGTATTTAGTTGCTTGTGTATATCATCATATGTGTCTTATTCTTTGTGATAACACCCCACAAATTATTTAGTCATTTTTCTATTGTAGATGTCTTATATTCCTGGCTTTATTCAGTTGTAGAACTATCCCCGTGGTCACTTGTTTGCAGAATAAGTAAAATCGATCCGGCTGATGTTAAGGAGTGTGGCAGTCACCCCACAGGGGCCAAGAGAAACTTTCCAAGATAAAACTGTTTTTATTACGTAACATTTAAACTTAAGCACAGAATCAGATAGCCTGCCACTTAGTGTTGTTCTGCTAATCTTACGATCTACTGCCTTTATACAAAATAAATTCATTTTTGCCACATTTTCTGTCTTTGCATACTGCCAATGATAGAAATTGAACTGACAGAGAAAAAAAATCTACAGGATATGAATGTTGACAAATAATTGCCAAAAGAATTCAAATGTGGACCACGCGTCAAGTTAGGTCCAAAATCATTTGGAACTGAGTCCACCAAGTCTGGGTTGTATTTCTGCACAGAATAGAACAGGAAAAGTAAAATTAGAAGTCCTGGGAGATGCTCTGGAAGGCTCTCTTGCCCACTCCCACTTATACCTGGCTTCGTGCCTTTGACATTCAGAGTGGGCCTTCTGAGCTCTTTAGATTTCCAGCCATATTGGTCACATCGGGCTGGTTCAGATGCAGGTCCCCAGGTCCCCAAACCTCAGTGGCTTACATACTTGTGTTTCTTTACTGCTCATAACCAGATGTTGGTCATGAGTGAGATTCAGACTGATCCATCTGTCTTCTCTCCAGGACCCAGACTGAAGGACCCCCACTCTCAGGGACATGCAGGGCTCGTGGCAGAAAGGAGAGAGAAAGACCAGCAGTGCTTGTCCCTGTTTTCTTAAAACTCCCTCCTTGAAACTGCCTGATTCTTGTTGCTTGCATTTCGCTGGTGGAAGCACATCTGGTGACAAAGTCTAGAGTCCCTGAGATGCCAGGGAGCAGGATGGTGTGTCTCCCCAGAGAGGGGACACAGCCCCATAGAACCACAGC
>JAJEJO010004224.1:524436-592893 GCA_020662805.1 Glaucomys volans
CCACCTGATACCAGTGGGTCAGGCAGAAAAGCTTAAGGTTGTCAGGGTCCAGAATTCAACAGAGCCGTCTCGAATGCACCCGACACCCCTGACTCGTTAGGTATCTTAGGGTTGTTGTAAACGTCTTAATTGTGAACTATACATAGACAGAATTGACCACCTTGACCATTTTTAAGTGCACAGTTCCTATGGGGTTAAAATAGGGTCACGTGCCTGACGCTGCTGTGTGAGATGGTCAGGACCCTCTCCATCTCGCAGAACTGAAGCTCTCCATCTGAGAGACAAGTCCCTCTTTCCCCTCCCAGCCCCTGGCCACTGCCATTCTCCTTTGCATCTCTGAATCTTACTCTTCCAGGTTTCTCATGTAAATAATGCAATCACACTGTATTTCTTTGTATGATTGGCTTATCTCACCTAGCATACTGTCCCTCAGGTGAATCCATGTTATAGCACATGTCATGATGTCATTCATTATTATTTTTATTTTTTTTGGTACGAGGGATTGAACCCAGGTGTGCTTAACCACTGAGCAGCATCCCCAGCCCTTTTTATTTATTTATTTTTTGTTTTGAGACAGGGTCTCGCTAGGTTGCTTACAGCCTCACCCAGTTGCTAAGATTGGCTTTGAACCTGTGATCCTCCTGTCTCAGCCTCCCTAGCCACTGGGATTACAGGCAGACACCACCACAGCTGGATCTTCATTCCTTTTAAAGACTGAATAATACTCCATTATGCATATAGAGCCCTTTTTGTTTATCCATTCGTGTGTTGATGGGTAATTTTCATTATTGTAAATGAACATGAACTTTTTTGTTAACTCTGAGTTACAGAAATAGGCATTATTACAATGCAGTATGCTGAGGATTAAGGAAATTACATACAAGAACATTCTGGAATTCCCAACACGTCATATACATTTACTATGCATTCGTTACTAACAACGATGGAATCTTGAACACAGAAGAAAGTTCACGTGGTACAGAATTTCCCACGTGGTGTTACTCTTCCCAATCATAGTAAGGTAGATGATTACTAATTATGTTGTAAAATTTTAAATGAACTATCAGTTTAATTTACTTTAAATAATATCAAAAAATGTAACTAGCTCACCCAGCTCGTTATTATGTGATTAGTAATGTTTAGAATGAGGATGAAATAAATGTTGACACTTTGAAACAATTGAGTCAATTTTTCAAAAATAGCAAAAGTGACAAAAAGTGGAACATGCCTCCCTGGTGCTCAGGAAACATTGAGGTGATTTGAAAAGAGGTTTTGAAACCCTTTATTTTTCCTCTTTCATTTTTTCAGATTTTTTTTTTCTTTTTGTCATTTCAAAGAGTATTCATTTCAGGCTGAACTCATTCAAGTCATCTATTTTGGGGACTCGCACCAGACAAACCCCAATTTCCAGTCATCTCTTCCCCAAGGCTGCTGTTGGGGTCAGTGTATTCACCCAAAATTACTCGAACCCTCTGTAACCACTAGGCACACATATTTTAGTAGGCCAAACCATGCTGCAAGAAGGATGTGGTCTGAGCTGCATGAAATCGAGCTATCTTATGATGGGAATCACAGATGTTGGGAAGGTGTTCTAACAAGTGTGGGTTCATGTCTGGACTGGGCCACCGGAACATTCCCTGCAGTATTTCAATCCTAAGCAATTGCCCATAGACATTTTTGCTGATGTTGTTCCCACAGCATTGCAATGTGGACAATCTTAGCTGATTTGTTAATATCAGATCACAAAAATTTAAAAGCAACAGAGAACCGTGTTAAAGAGGAGGCAATAAACCAATGAACCTACCAGGAGTAGTCTTGTGCGGTATTATGGGTCACATAACTGCACATGAGAGCTTTCCCAGCTGTAAGTCCAGCTGTATTTCCATCCTGGCGTGAGTCAATGATGTTTATAAATTCCTCTGGAGAGGTAATTGTTTATATCACATTCCCATTACAAATTCAGTTAACCAAATCACGTTCTGTGGTTAAATCCACAAGAATTGGGCAGTTGTGATGCTGTTGACAAATGAGTAATACGTTTGTTGTTTTGTGATTAACAGGGAACTGAATCCCCAGTGTCCCCTCCCTAGGACACTGTCTTAGGGAATGTTCCTGACCCCTTCCACCCCAGTCCCCCAGTATCACTTTCCTCTCCCGGGTTGCTACGCTACAGGTCCAAGTTTATAAACCTCTGAGAGTTTCATTAATTCTCTAATGGAATTCTCATTAACTTTTGAGTGTTTTGCCTTATTTTTCTCGAAAATTGATTTGAACTCTGAAAAAGACTTTAAAATATGGATTCTCTGTGACAATTTTTCATGTGTGTAGCTATTACTTCATGAGAATAAATCTAAGTAATCCTTGTTTTTGATTGCCTCTCATTTTGCCCATCTCATCTTACAAGACCAGCTTGAAAATCATCCACACTTCATTTCCTGTGACGGTAATCTGCTCCTTTGGCAATTTCTCTCAGCCTCTGGGTGTCAAAACAGGTCCAAATGCCTGCCTTTCCTGGTTCCTTTGCAAGCGTCCCTCTAGTGGTGGATAAAGGAACTTGCTTCCCTGTATGGTCAGATTGCTTTCTGGGAGATGAGAAGTGCAGAGTCCTTAAAGTATGTGTTTACCCAAGTGTAGCAGAGCATACCTGTAATCCCAGCAGTTTAGGAGGCTGAGGCAGGAGGATTGCAAATTCAAAGTGAGCCCCAGCAATTTAACGAGGCCCTAAGCAACTTAGTGAGACCCTGTCTCAACATAAAAAAAAATTGAGTTAGGGATGTAGGTCAGTGGTTAAGCACCCCTGGGTTCAACCCCTGGTACTAAAAAATAAAACATAAAAATAAAATAAGAAAATAAAGTGTATGTCGAATATGATAACATGCAATTTCTCACAGTTTAATCGAAATGCCCTTTTTAAAAGAAGTTTTTCTACTCTGTTAATTTTTCTTTCTGAGTCCATCTACACACGATGCCTTACCAGAGAGTCCTTGGCACTACCCCCTGTGATCAGCCTTTATCTGCTCCATGTAAAATGGTATTCCATGCTCAAATCAGTTTTAATTTCTCCTTTTGCATTGCAAGCTCCCAGTCAGCCTCCAGGAAATGTGGTTTGGAATGCAACAGATACTAAAGTGTTACTTAATTGGGAGCAAGTAAAAGCACTGGAGAATGAATCAGAAGTAACAGGATATAAAGTAAGTTGACTCATCTGCAACACCTCATTTTCCCTCTTTCTGTTATACTTCTGTTATACTTTGCAAGAGAAGCTAGGTGGAATTGAATCTTTAATTTTTGTTAACTTTCTAAATTATTTTTTAGTTATCAATAGACCTTTATTTTTATTTATTTATTTATTTATTTATTTATGGTACTGAGATTCAAACCCAGTGCCTCACACCTACCTAGGCAAGCACTCTACCACTGAACCACAACTCCAGATGATGTGATTTCTGTAATCTAATTTTGACATAGATATCAAGCTCTTCCTAAAAGGGCATATTATCAAACGATCTAACTTATTAAGTTCAGATTTACATGAAATAATGCTGCTCACGTGGGAATCGTGGACAAGGTGTCTGTACATCGTGTTAATCAGCTTTCTATTTCTAGCTAAGCTCCTCCAAGGGAGAAATCTGCTCTTCCCCACCTCCTTGATTTTGAAAGCATAATGATCCTACCGTCTGCTAATCCATAATCCAAGACCTGTGCATGGAGCTGGGAATGCAATTTGTGTTCTGTTGTGGACAGAATGACAAAATAATTTCAGAGTGACAAGACTATGAAGAAAGTAAAAGAAGGTAATAGAAGAAGTAAGTGTATTTGTTGGTGCGTTTTAGGTGTTCTATAGGACTAGCAGCCAAAACCGCATGCAGGTGCTCAACACCAACAGAACCTCAGCCGAACTTGTGCTGCCCTTTCAAGAGGATTACATCATTGAAGTCAAGGCCACCACGGATGGAGGGGACGGCACCAGCAGTGAGCAGATCAGGATTCCACGAATCACCAGTAAGTTGGCTGGACTCAGTTTCCCCTTGACCTGAGTCAGTGTTGTGAGCCCCCGGGAGCCAGTCAGCTACTGCCCCTCCTCCACCCACCCTTTTCTCCCAGCATGCCCTTCATGGGAATGGGAGGTGGTTTGGGAACAGGAGCAATTGAGGGCAGGAAGAAAACCTCTGGAGTGGAGCAGAACAGGGAGACATGAGGACAGGAAGGAAAGACCTCAAAAAGCATTTCACAAAAATTCCAATTGTTTTCCTTATTCGGAGCTATGCCTAAATTCACCTGTGGATTGCCTAGGAGAACAGAATTCCCTAAGTAATTCTCAAGGGCAAACTTGAACCCACACACAATTTAAAGACCTCTGATATCCTAGTTGTACGCATCCTTGAAATTGTAAGACAGATTTCTCAATTCTTTCAGTAGAAACATTAGCATTGCTCAGGTTATAAACCTTTTATATGGGCCACACCAAAAGTTGACTTTTTAAAAGAAATCTGTTTCAGGTTTCAGAGGAATTTCCTGCTCTTCCCTCTCAAAACCCTAATGGAATCTATTTTATTATAGAAAGTATACTTTTACCAGTGACCATGGTAGAAGAACTTGTGTCTTTACTCTTAAATCCTCTGGAGTTCTCAGGGCTCAATTTAAGTACCGCAAAGCCCCCCTTGTCTTCATATTCTATTCTGCAGTTCTCAGTGATATAAATAACTTTGTTCCCTCTTCCCATTTATTGACTTCAGCCTAGTCTGTATAGTAGCTGGAGATCAAGATTGAAGCAATTGTCTTTAATCTTGAAAAAGAAAATGACTGAAGAAAAAGGGAGAGATGCACCTTTGCAGGAATTTTCTATTTCTATGAAATCATAACTTGCCACACTCAAACTAAAACTGATCTATACTAAGAAAATGGGGGCTACCTGTCTCAGAACCGAGTTGTGCAAATAAAATTGTGCAAGAAAAAAAAAACACCTTTTCAAACTGCAGACACTTCTGCAACTGTGTGTACTTCAGGAGACCCAGACAGGAATCAAGGTGCTAATTGCTATTTACTGAGCCTTTACAATAGGCAATGCTGCTTGCTCCCTGCATCGGCAGGGTGTAGAGTTCAGATGACAGAGGGCACTGTTAGAAGAAGCAGGTTCTGTGCCTTTGCAGGGACAGACTGTGGCATTTCAGGCTGCTGAGTCAAGAGCAGCCTTTGCCTGACGTCTATGGACTTGCTGAGCTTGCTCAGACCAGCGACTGCACAAGTCTGTCTGTGCAAATGGAGCTTTTATCGATTGCATTTTAAAAGATGATGTCTTGCATTAAACGCAATAATTCTTCTGCATAGAATGGAAACAAGTAGATTTTCCAAACCTTTATGCAATGAAGTTTTCTTTCATTAAACCATTAAATTGTCTGAAATTGTGATCAAGTATCATTAATTGCAAAATGATTGACTTGCTTTTTAAATTTCAATTAAAGTTAAATAATACTAGATCAACAAAGCTTAGATTCATTTAAGAAAACCAAATCCATCAGTGTTGATGGATACTCATGGTAACACCTAGGTGTTGCACTTGAATGATACAAGAAGGACTTGTGCTCCCAGTTTAGGCTCATGCCATGATGTGATTTTGACAGGAAGAGCTTCATCTCAGTCCTTTGAGAATGCTGTAAGAATACACCTTGGGCTGGGTGTCTTATAACTACAGTGATTAATTTCTCAGAGTTTTGGAGGCTAGGAACTCCTATGTCAAAGTGCAGCTGATTCCGTGTCCATTCAAGGACTCCATCTCCGCATGTCACAATACTGGAGCTAGGATTTCAACGTGTGATTTTCGGGGGACACGTGCATTGCATCTCTAGCACCCTGACTGCCTATTGGCATAGTCCTTAATGAACCATTTATCATCTTTGACAGATATGGACGCGAGAGGATCCACGTCCGCCATCTCCAATGTCCACCCTGTATCAAGCTGTATACCTGTGGTACTCTTTCTCCTTACAAATGCCCTGTGGTGATATTTATTCTTTTTTATTATTCATTGGAAAACTCATTGGTTACCATAATAAGTGCTCTCCTGAAACGCAGTGATTATGCATGTTTTTTTTTCCAACTCTGTGTTTTTAACTTTCTACTTCATGATAGGTAAAATAAGAGTATAATAAAACAACAGTAAATCCTTTTAGAGGAATCTGAAATGCCTTAATATTTACTTGATAAACCAAAGGAATTTACATGTTGCATACTGCAAACTTTTGATACAAATGTTCTTAAGCTATGAGTTTAAGCACTGCCTATGGATAAAACCTCCACCCCACATACACACACGGACACACACATACATACACACACATGGTTTCTTCTTTTACATTGGAAAACTCTTCATTTATTTCAAACACCATTTTCCAGTTATTAAAGCATTGTTTGAAGAGTTAATAAGTATCCTTTTAAAGTTGTTGATTTAAACCCCCAAGATTGGAAAATACATTTAAACACTTACCCTGTTGGAAGGGGGTGGTGTGATTCAGGAGTGTTTATGGAAAATGCTTCTCTGGAGCTGAGGACGGTGATCTGGTTCAGTGTGCTTACCACTAAATGGCAGTGAGACATTAGAAATCACTCTGCTCTCTGTACCTCTCAATTATTCATCTATAAAATGTGGAGATAATAATAACTATCTGATCTGTCTCTGCCCCATGAATTAATGGTTGAACAATAAAGAAGGACCTGTGAAAGGGCTTTGTCACACCGAATGCCATGTCCCTATGCACAATGTTGGCATGAATCTCCTTGAGCATTTCAAAGTCATTTTCTGAACTTGCACTCCAGTGCACTGTTTCCTCCAATGAGAGAAAACTGAAATAAACACCTTTTATCCTTTCTCAACATTTAAAACAAAACTAGAACAGAAAGTGTTTCCTTCACACCGGAGAATAAACTTTCAGGCTTTATTAAAATATGGTGAAGAAAATAAGTAGCACCCTGAATGTCATCCCAAATGTTAAACAAAATCCACACAATTCTTCATTTCCAATTTCTGATTCCATTAAAGGACTCTCTCTCTCTTGGATGGTGGAGTTTTATTTATTTATTTTTTTTAATGAAATCCCACTGTCTATTGCAGTGAGTCAGGCAAGCTTTTTAGTTCCTGAGTTAAATCGGTAATAGAAGCCTCAGCAATGCTGCTGACTTTGATGTGTGTGACTCAGTCTTTCAATATGTGGTTTTCAAAGGATTATTGGAGACATGGTTTCTTGGCAATATGTAAAGAATATATGAAAATCAGCAGATGAGTGTTGGTCATCCAAAATCAGTTTTTTTACCTCTTTCCTACCAATTTCATATTTTGCTACAACTTGTTCGTATTTCCAGAGATATCAGAATTTGAAACCAACAGCTCCTCTATCAAGAAAGATTAAGAAATATTAGCAAAATTCTGATATCCCCATAAAATACCACTTCACATTTAGATTACATTTAAGATAAACTCATTATATATGAAGGAGAAAAATATAACTTTCTCTGTAAGGACTGTATATACTGTACATATATATATATATCTAGGAAGAAATCTGAATGATGAGTAGATTTCATATGACCATTGTTATTTCCAGTCAAAAAGTGGGGAAACTTTCTCCAATACTTGTATTTTATTCTACATGTAATGGAGTTGTACCTTTTTATTATCTGGTAATTCCTATAATATGTTCCTATACTTTTCATTTTCAAGATGATGACTCTTGTTCTGTGTTATTTCTAGCAATATATCTCCATGAGATTTGGACATTGTTTCATATTGAAAAGTACAAAATTGATCTTTAAATTCCTGTGTGTGTATCCTATGGTTATCTGTATGTATTATTTTCTATTATTCTAATAAAATTTATAACATTCAAATGCTCTCGCATTGTTAATTGTGGTACAAAGAAGAATATCTACCTGGAAAAGCACTTTATTGCTGTGACCTTTAGACCTGGCAAGAATGACTTAGAGAGGAAACAGTTTATTTTGGCTCAAGGTTTCAGAGATTTAGTCCAAGGTCAGCCGACTCCATAGCTGTGGGCCTGGGGTGAGGCAGAACATCATGGCAGATAAGATTGGAGGAGGCAAGCAGCTCAGGACAACCAGGAAGCTCCATTCAAAAGGGATAGAATATAAACCCTAAAGGCAGGCATGCCCCAGGACCCACCTCCTCCAGCCACACCTACCTGCCTCCAGTTACCACCTGGTTAATCCATTCAAGTGAATTAATGTGCTGAATCTCTCATAATCAAATCATTTGACTTCTGAACATTCTTGCCTTCTCTCTCATGAGAGTTTCTGGGAGACGTCTTGTATCTAACCCATAACAGACTATAATAGTTAAACTGATGCTATACTTTCTTGTATTTTTCAACCAGCATTGAACTTTTCAGTGTTTTAACAGGATATCTTTAAATTATTTTTAACCCTACTAATTCAGTAGTATTGGCAATTTGGAACAATGATCTCTATATTACAGCTATCTCAGCTCTAGGGAGAAGAGGAAGACAGAAGAAAATTCACCTTATAGAATCATGATATCTAATTTATGATTTTTTATTCCATTGTAAGTGTATCCTTTTTTTTTATTTTTTTTTCTCAAATTACCAGTTTATGAAACTGTTCATGGACTGTCTCATTGGTCTCAATGTTATAGACTTTTTTTTTGATTATTCAAAATACTTTCAAATGTGCTAGAAAAAGATGTTAGTTTTTAATTAGTAAGCATTCTAAATGTTATTGTTAATATAAGGAAAATGATAACTAAAATTCTAATTCAATCATTTTCTTTTATGAGGATTGAATTTGTATAGAATTGAGTGGGGAAACTATAGAGGTGTGTGTGTGTGTGTGTGTGTGTGTGTGTGTGGGTGTAAGGGGAGTTGCAATGGTGCATTTGTCTACCTAATGAAGGGGAAAGAACTGGAAAACATGCAGAGGAAGGATGCCTCCAGCAGTCTGGTCCAGCACTGATGGACAAGGCAGAATCACAAGTTCAGCCTGGGTCATCCTTGCTGGATGGTAGTAGCACCTTGACCTGTTGCTGGTCATACAACCTTGTTCAAGCTCCCTTGCTTCTCTGAGCTTCACTTTCCCTCCATGCAGAATGGGGACCATGGAAGTGTCACCGTCACACGGCTGTGAGATCTTTATCCAGTGAACTAGAATTATGGGCGCTGCCAGTTACAGGGCTGGGAGAGAGGAAATGGAATGACGTGGGTGAGTCTGGGCACAGGATCTCACGCTCATTCTTCCCACCAGTGGGAAATGGGCAAGAGGGTGGCGAAAGACCGCCTGGGGCTGGTTTTGCTTTTACTCCTTTGAGATCTTTGATGTCATTTGTACCAAGAAGAAAATAGTGATTCCAAGAATTTCTAGAAGATCAGGTAAAATGCTTCTGAGATCAGATTATATTTTTTTAAGATGCAAGGTGGACGGGGCTGGGGTTGCAGCTCAGTGGTAGAGCGCTTGCTTAGCATGCATGAGGCTCTGGGTTCGAGGTTCAGCATCACATTCAAATACATAAAAAATAAAGATCCATCAACAACTAAAAAAAAATTTTAAAAAAAGATGCAAGGTTGATAATGTTAAATTGCATAGATTTACTGTATGCACCAGACTCAGAGCTAAGCCTTTACCTGTTTCAAGTTATCCTCCTCTGATCTCCCTGGGTAGGTTCTAGTAGCTCATTGTACAGAGCAGGAAACAGACTGAGGAAGATTAGGTGAAGGTCATGGTAAAATAAGGTTCAGGGAAGATTCGGTGCAACCCATAAGCTCTTAGCATGATGTGGCCATTAGTCCCTCTTGAAATTAGATCTGACAGATTTGGACTCAGTAAGAATCTCCAGGATGAATTTGGGGTGTACTTTGTCTTGCTTCTATTATTGATCCCATTTCAAATTAGAGAACCCAGGTATCCTTAATTAGTTTTCATTATACAATTAAATATTTTTTTTGGAGCTGGCATATGCTAATTTCAATAAATTCACCATTTCCTATGAAAAACCAAACAGTATAATTCACAACATAAAGAAAATGTAAAATGATTGGGATTTATGAATTCTTTCTTTCCACTTTAAATCCCTCCTGCCATTTCATACTCTTATAAATACACCAGCATTTTTATTAAAACTAATCTTAATTGGGTTCATTTTTTTTTCTAACGTATTTTACCATTTTAAAAAATGAAAATTGCCCTGATATTCTTCATTGTAATTTGGATGCACTTCAGTAAATATTGGAGCTAAATCGACTCCAATAGCAATTACAAAATTAGCAATTAGTAAATTGTACCATTCTTTTGAAAGAAAATATGTAAACAGATTGGAATACCATTCATTTAAATTGTTAGGGTTTTCTGCTGTTCAAATGTAAACCCGGTGCCCTAATTTAACGTGTCTGGCTTACATGGAGGAAGTAATTACCTTGTGAACTTGCACAGAATTAATACACCGATAAGAGAATTAAACTTGTAAGAGAAGAATGCTTGTGTTATTCCTTAGTCTTCATTCTTTACTCTTGCTCTGCCTGTTGGAATTATCTTAGAGCCTTGATCATTAGGAAGTGGGAAAGAAAAAGAACTAGATCCTGTATAATTGGATATTACCTTGGAAATTTCAGGGAAAAAAAAATAGGCAAGTGATCCATTTGGCAAATTAGGAGACGCGCTTTGGCATTAGACAGTAGAATGCGATAGACATCTGCTAATAAGGTCTACATCTCATCAAAACCCCTTCGCAATGTCATTGCTGCTCTAGAATTTTCAAAGTGTCCAGACAAGAATGGTTTCCCACCAAAGTAACAAATGTAAATGAGGAGGAGAAACGCTCTTAGGGTCTCTGTCTCAGGCCCAGTACTCTCCTTGTGCAAATTTCATCTTTACGGGCTGAGCACCCACCTGTTGAATGAAGCCAGAGAATTTCTCAATGGTTCCTCTCACCCTCTCCTGTTTTCTTTGCTTATTTCTGGTTTCCTGTGCTGGCCCTGGAGATTATGGAGACAGTTAAAAGCAGACCATCTGTACTGAGAAAGTTAACAGATTTGTGGAGAAGACAATAGGTCCCAATGGTTAATAACACTTGTTTCCAGATGTCTAGTTGGAATCCTAATCATGTCCTTCAATAGCTGTGTGACTGTGGGCAGGCAGGTGAATCCCTCCAAGAAAATAATCTTCGTCTCTGAAATGGCACCAGTGGGTGGCCCTGGAGGACTTGTAGGACTGCATGGAGGTCACCTGAGCCAATCTTATGGTTGGCTCATGGGTAATCAAGAACATAGTCTAGTAAGTTAATAACATCATTGTCATTATTATTAAGGTTTAAATTCTGAATCAGTCTTTAAAGGGCAACCATTCCTATCCGCCATAATACTGTCTCTCTCAAACCACATTGCATTCCATGATCCAGACTTGGAGGTCCATCACTTCATTGAACTAGATAAATATGACTCCAGAACCAGGACCTAGAGATATAGCTCCTCTCAGGGAGCTACCTTTCAGTAATGTAAGTGAAGAAGGTATTGGTGGTTGGGAGGACTGAGATGGCGTTTCTATGGCTTCCAACATAAGGTGAGCACATGCCAAGAACTCAGCCTCTCCTGGCTGCCATCCTTCGTCCCTCAATGCAACCCCCAGATGGCCACAGGTCACCATGTGGCCACCGACAAGCCAGCAATGAGACTTGGAAAAATGCTAAGTCAGAGACTAAAAGCTTTTCTTGTCCTTTTAGAGTGCCTCTGCTTGTAAGTAAATAAAGCCAACATGTAACTCGATATGTTTCCCATAGATGATAGTCATTGAGCAGAACAAGAGCCACTTGACCTGGAAGGGAAGTCTTGCACATGAGTCCCCAAAGCCAGAGGGGCTGGGAGCATTTACAGTCTTGGCACAGAGGAGGAGGCTGAGGAAAGGGGTTTAGTCACCAGAAGCCACTGGAGAGCATCTCAGAGGCCCCTTGGGGAGCAGCTTACTGTTTTTATGTTCTTACCTGAGGCAGGGTCCCTGGAGCTGCCGGACCACCACCCCTGAGGAACAGAGCAGCTCCCCGGGGCATGCAAGCTGCAAAGTTGAAGTCTTTGGCCTTCTCCTTCCGAGAGAAGCCCTTTTTGTGCAGAAGAAAACCAGTCTGTCCTCCTGATTCTCCTGTAAGGGAAAATACTGGGAAATGCAGACAGAATGGGGTTGGGGTTACAAAAACGTAATTGCCTCATTCCATACTTGGAAAGATTCATGTCACTGTAATAAAATAAGTCTCAACGAGGAAGAGAATAATGGATACAAGTCTAGATCTGAACCTTCTAAAGTGAAGGCAAAGGGGAGAATGAGTGGTAACTCTATTTTCCAGTGTGCAAGTGATTGAAAATATGTCACTCATTTCAATGGACATGTACCTTTTGCAGAAGTCAAAAATTTTTATTTATTTTTTTTAATGCATGCCTACACCCGGGTCCACACATGAGATTCATTAGGTGCTGCAGAAGGATTCTGTGCGCAACCCTCATGCTTTTCAAAGGCAGTTAACAGGCTCCAGGTGTTTCTCAAAGCAGTGGCGTCTTGTGGGTAAGTAGGGAGGCTGGAACTTAGCAGGCTGCCAGGAAGCTGCCCACCACAAACCACAAACAGGAACTTGCTGGGCAAAGGTTTAGTGGATCGGAGCAAGAGCATGGTGGGGAGGAAGTCACGCAGAGCTTGGGGTCCGCAGTCTCCTCTTGAAGTTATGATAGAGGAGAATCTGAGAAACGATTTGGGCTCTGGAATCAGCCAGCCAGCAACTTCTGAAGCTGTCACTCAACTGCCTGAGGCTCTTAGAGTAAGTTACTTAACCACTCTGAATTTCTTTCTTCCTTTATTTCTTTTCAGTAAAACAAATATTTTAGAGAGTTCTGGACTTGAATGCATGGGTAAGATTAATTTGTCTTTGAAACCTACCAAGAGACTGGGTGCCAGCAACAAAATTGATGGTCATTTAAGAACCCCGATGATTTTTTTGAATATAAACTGGTACAGTACCAACGTAAGAACTGAACGCAGTAATGAGGTATTACGTAATGTTTTGACAGGTATTAATGACGTAATGTTTTTTACGTAATATATGTAATAATATCTGAGTCAGGTCAAACACATCCATCGCAAGCATTTGGTCATTTGTTCATGGTGACGTTCTTTCCCCAGTGCTTAGACCCAGCAGCTTTGTCAAAGATCAGCCCTCTGCAGATGTGTGGCTTTCTTCTAGGCTCTTCCATTCCTGCCGCCTCTGTGTGGTGTTTGTGCCAAGTCATGCTGTTCTGATCACTTCAGCTTTCAGGTGTGTTTTGAAGTCAGGTATTCTGATGCCTCTTGTTCTCTTCTTTGTGCTCACAATAGCTTGGGTTATTTGGGAGTTTTTCCTGCTTCCATATAAATTTAACCACTTTAAATATCTTTCCTGGCATATAAAATGGAGCTCAGAGGCTTCTTGCCTCTGTTGTGTGATCATTAAAAATAACTGGAGGGCTGGATGGGGTGCAGCTGGGTGGTAGATGCAGGAGGCCAGGTTCCATTCCCAGTGCACCTGGGCACGTGCACCTCCCCGCCCCCACCCCACTGGGCTGAGCACCTCCGCCAGGTGAGTGGCCAAGGAACCTGGAACCATAATGAATGGCAAGAAGGACAACAACACAAACAAAACACCCGCAGAGGGAATGGCTGGGCAGTGGCTCAGTGGGGAGGCTCGCAGCCTGGTGAGGCAGGATCCAGCCTCAGCGCCACATAGAAATAAACACAGGTGTCGTGTCCATCTGCAGGCAAAAAAATTTTTTAAAAGGAAAATAACAAGACAGAAACAAAACAAACAAAAACACCAACCCAGAGAGACCCAGGAGTCTGCAAGGAGCCCAGAGAAGGCTCAGAGCAAGTGGCAGGAAAAGAAAGGCCTAGAGGGCAGGGCAGGGGGCAGAGCTGGTGGGAGAGGGGTGGGGAACAGACCCCAGGGAGCCCTTGCCCAGGCCCTGGAGCTGAAGAGGCCTCAGTAGACAAGCAGACACTGCTGAGCTGGGTAGGTGAAATCACATTGTCAGCACTGCAGTGACTCAGCCACATCAATGTTCATAGCTGCTCAATTCACAATAGCTAGATTGTGCAACCAACCTAGATGCCCTTCAATAGATGAATGGATAAAGAAAATGTAGTACAGGGAATATTACTTAGGCAGAAAGAAGAATAAAATTATGGCATTTGCAGGTAATAGGATGGAGTTGGAGAACATCATGCTAAGTGAGATAAACCAATCCAAGAAAACCAAAGGCTGAATATTTTCTCTGATAAGTGGAGGATGGTACATAATGGAAACGGAGTAAGGGGAGAATGAAGGAAGGATGGATTGTGTAGAGGGAAATGTGGGGAGGGGGAAGGAAAGATAATGGAATAAGACAAACATCATTGCCCTGTGTGCATGTATGATTGCACAAATGGTGAGACTCTACTTTGTGTACAACCAGAGAAATGAAAAGTTGTACCCCATTTGTGTACAATGAATCAAAAAAAAAAAAAAGAAAGAAATGACCAACCACCAAAAGCATTGTGCAGATTCCACGCAGTCCCCTCAAAGCAGTGATATTCTTCACAGAACCAGAAAAACGATGCATGAATCCATTCAGAAGAGACCCAGATTAGCCAAAGCAATCCTAACCACCAAGCACAGAGAGGCAGGACCTGGTCTGAAATTATAATACAGACCTGTAGTAAGACAATTAAAAATTAAAAAAACAACAGTATGGTATTGGCACCAAAACAGCCATGAGGACCAGGTCACAGAATAGAACACAAAACCCACATACCTACACCAGTCTGATGCTTGACACAGGTGCCAAAAATATATGTTGGAGAAAAGACAGCCTGTTCACCAAGCAGTGCTGAGAAAACTATATGTAGAATATATAGAATAACTTCATGTAGGAAAAATGAAACTAGATCCCAATTTCTCACCCTGCACAAAACTCTTAAAATGGAACAAAGGTTAGGAATTAGACCAGAAATCTTGCAACTGCTAGAAGAAGACATAGGGTTAACACTCCCACATATAGTTGACGCGTCAACTTCCTTAACTTCCTTATAGGTGAGCACAAGAAATAAAACCAAGAATCAGTAACTGGGATGCCATCAAACTAAAGAGCGTCTACACACAATGATTAAGAGTGAAAAGAGAGCTTGCAGAATGGGAGAAAATCTTGGCCAGCTACTCCTCTGAGCAGGGATTAATATCCAGAATATACAAAGAACTCAAAAAAATTTTAACACACACACACACACATACATACATACAAATAACCGGATCAGTAAATGGGCAAAAGAACTAAACAAACTTCTCAAAGAATAAACACAAATGGTCAATAAAATATATGGGAAAAAAAAGGTTCAACATCTCTAGCAATTAGAGAAATGCAAATCAATACTACACTAAGATTTCATCTCACTCCAATCAGAATGGCAATGATCAAGAATACAAATAATAGGGGATGTAGCTCAGTTTTGTAGAGTGCTTGCCTCGCAAGCACAAGGCCCTAGGTTCAATCCCCAGCACCACAAAAATTTTTTTAAAAATTTAAGAAAAAGAATACAAACTATAATGAATCCTGGGGAGGATGTGGAGGGGAAGGTACACTTGTATGTTGTTCGTGAGACTTCGGACTAGGATAACCACTAAGAAAGCAGTAGGGAAATTCCTCAAAAAGATTAGGGATGGAACCACCATTTGACAGCTATCCACTCTTTGATATTTTCCAAAAAACAAACAAACAAACAAAAAACCCTGAAATCAGTATTCTACAGCAATACAGCCACCTCAACGTTTACAGCATTTGAGTTTACAGCAACTCAAATCACAGCAGGTAAATTATCGAATCAACCCACATCATTGTGGGTTGATTCAACATCATTGCCCTGTGTGCATGTATGATTGCACAAATGGTGAGACTCTACTTTGTGTACAACCAGAGAAATGAAAAGTTGTACCCCTTTTGTGTAAAATAAATAAAAAAAAAAAAAAAAGAAAGAAAAAAGAAATGACCAACCACCATTAAGAAAATGTGGTAGAGATACACAATGGAGTTCTATTTAACCATCAAGAAGAAGAAATTGTGGCATTTGCTTGTCAGTGGATGGAAATGGAGAATATCAGGCTAAATAACCAAACACAGAAACTCAATGGCTGATTTTTTTCTCTCCTGGGGCAGCTAGAGTAAAATAAAGGAAAGGAAGAAGGAAGGATAGGATATCCTTAAGACACAGGGAGGATCAGTAGTGTAGTGAGAGATTGGGAGGCGGAGTGGAGGGTGGGAAAGGGAGGCAGGGCAGAATGAATTCTTGATCATTTTCTGTGCATATGTAATATACCTCAGGGAGCTTCCCCTTTATGAGTAAAATGAGTCAGTCAAATATAAACACAGGAGCAAAAGCAAGTCAACAGAGTGAAGAAAGGAAAACGGAAGGGGAAAGAGGACAGGAGGGAAAAGCGGGGCTCAGGAACTGAATTCAAAGTCCAGGCATGTATGATTTTGTTGGGATGAACCCCACTACTGGGTGTAACTAGAAAGCTCTAATTAAAAAAAAAAAAATTGTCAGCATAAAAATATCACTTATCTTGCAAGACAAATGACTGTCAAATATATTCTATAGATACACTGGCATTTAATAGCTATCTAGAATCTAATTTCATCCTTAAAAATGATTGAAAATCAAATTTAGATACTTTGCTGGAAAAGGGTAAACCTGTCTTTTTATTGTGGGAATGCAAACTTCAAAACCCTGTGTCAGGCAGTGGCACTGAGGAATTGACTGTAGACAATCACGGGTGAAGTCTTGCATGACAAAGAAGCATCCATATGACAGCTTCATGTCTAAAATAAATAAGAATATGATATGATTTGGGGAAGCAGGAGAGGTTTGTAAATAACAAGCCCTTAATAAGATGTATTTTCTTCCTTCACGGTAGTATGGATTTTCCTATTTCCAAGTAGAAAGTTCTTTTCTGTTACATATCCGTATCCTAAGATGGGTAGTGTTTATTTATTTAATGAAGTGTGCCTCTAACATTTTGCTACTGGCTTATAAAAGCATCTGACACTGGCTTATTGGGTACCACTTTATTTACTTAGAAATTGGGTATGTGTCTGATTCTTGGAGATCCATAAATACCATCATTTATAGGAGTTATGAGAGCTTGTTTATTATTGGTTTCCTTGTCTCCTCAAATAACAGCAAGTGTCTCCAGGGCAAGGAAATCATTTGTTTGCTTTTGGCTTTGTGTTTTTGGTGTATTGCATACAGCTTAGTAATTGGTAGGCAGTCAATAAATGAAAGCATTATTAAAATGAATCAGTGAATGGGAGTTTCGGATCATTTTCTTCCATCTTTCAATCAGAGGTAATCTCCTCATTCCTGTTCCCTGCTAGCTGACATGCATGCATGAATCATGGGAGAAGACAGGAAATGTCTTTTCTCTTAATTAACCAAACACTGCCGAGTTTCTCCTTCCTCCAGTGAAAGACAGACGCTAAACTCAGCGTCACAAGTGATTAAGCACAGTGGGGTAAAATGTGCAATGCCTTTTTTCATCAGCCCAGATGATTTGCTGAAGCATTCTTGCGTCTGTTGCATATTGGGATAAAAGATGCTAGATCCCCTAATATGCAAAAATGAGAGTATAATAGTCGCCGCCACTCAATAGGGTTGTTAGGAGAATTAACGCAGGACTGAGGAAACGTGCAAAGTGCGGTGTCTGCAAACGTGGGAGTTCAATCAATAGTCGTGATTAACGGTGTCTTGACACTGTGATGGAGGAGGCTTCAGATCAGGCTCCTGTTGAATTTGGGAACGGGAAATCAGTTATGTAAACAAAATCATTCTGCTCTTAAACTCGCCTAGACTTTTTCATCATGAACAATAGGGATTTTTTCTTTTCTTTCCTCTTGGATGATTGCAATATTTTCCTTACCTTGTCAATCTATATACAATCTCCCACTAGAAATATTAACAAGGAATGTTTAACGAGGACCTGGGACTTCATGCAACATCTAGTGTTTGTGTGTGTGTGCTTCATGTTGTTGTCTTGCTCCTCTTGGATCTGCAGGGCTTATCCTCAGTGTGTGTCTCAGATATCCGTTAGTGTGTGGTTGTCTGTGGTGGGTGGCCCTTGGTGCTGGGGGCTGGAATGTAGCAGTTAGCAAGGGGGATGATGGCTGTGTCCTCAAGGAGCTTCCATCCTAGCAGGAGTAGGAGGCATGGAGCCAGTGAGCAGAAGATGGACTGAAAAGACCAGACAGCAAAGGAAACACAAGGTAGTGTGTTAATAACGACACTGGGAAGAAAGAAGGACCTGGGAGGCTGAGGCAGGAGGATCACAAGTTCAGAACCAGCCTCAACAACTTAGCAAGACCCTGTCTCTAAATAAAATGTAAAAAGGGGCTGGGGATGTTGCCCAGTGGTTAAGCACCCCTGGTTCAATCCCTAGTACCAAAAAAAAAAGAAAGAAAAGAAAGGAGGACTTGAGCCTGAGAGGTCAGCTGTCAGGGAAGGAGCAGATTTCACCCAGCCACTAAGATGACGGTCTAAATAAGGAAGCAGATTTATAAACACAAAGGCTTTGAGGTAAGAAGAAAGGCTGGAGAGGGAAAACAGACCCCACAAAATTGACAAGACAGGAGAACTTACAGACCATGAGAAGGAAGCTGGGTTTTATGGCCGAATAAAATGGGAAGCAATATAATGTTTTGAGCAATATAATGATTTAACTGAGTGTTTTTTTTTTTTTTTTTTGGTACCAGGGATTGAACCCAGGGGTGCTTAACCACTGAGCTACACCCTGAGCCCCTTTTTATATTGTTATGTAAGACAGGGTCTCTCTGAGTTGCTTAGGGCAGCGATAAATTGCTGAGGCTGGCTTTGAACTTTCCATCCTCCTGCCTCAGCCTCCAGAGCCACTGGGATTATAGGCTTGCACCACGGTGCCCAGCTTTATTGGCTTTTAAAAAACATCATACTGACCACTCTGTGGCAAATGGACTGAGTTGGGGAGAACTGTCAGGGAGTTTCCTGGGATAGTTCCAGTGGGAACCTGATCTGGACTGGGCTCAAGGGCAGGAGCTGTGATAGACAGGAATGAAACACTTTCCAGGTCGGGGGTTCAGATGAGCATTACACTGACGAATTTGAGGGAAGAAATGCGAAGACAGAAATAAAGGGAGACTGTTAAAATTGGTTTTATTTATTTATTTATTGTGTAATCATCCAAAGTAAAACTCAAAGGACAACTCATTTTAGATCTTTCAATAAAAATCCCTGTAGGATAACCCCACTTTTTCTTTCATTGTGCACTTAGTCTTTTTTATTTGTACCACAAGTGATAAGGATATGCTCTTCAGATAAATTATATGCCAATGTCAACAACATTCTAGAAATGCATTCTGCTTGTCAAACAAATTAGTATTGTTGGTCTAATGCTCATTTTTATCCTCATTATAAGATAAAATATCGACAAAGCTTAATTTTTCAAAATTGAGTTTATTTTAAAAAATAGTGTCAAATTGTTTTCCAAATTACAACACCTTAGGAAGCCCAGATGAGTTCTTAACTGTATAGTGCTTCTAAGACTGGTAGTATGTTTTAGCATACCAGTGCTTTATGGTTATGTATAAAAGGTGTGTGATCCTATTAAATTATGTAGATTTTTTTTTCAAATCCTTCTAACTTATTTGCAGACTTTTTTTGTTTTGGAAAAAAAATAGGCTCAATTAAATTTATCCTAGTCTTTTTTGAGGGGGGTAGGTAGTACCAGGGATTGAACTCTGGAGCACTTGACCACTGAGTCACATTCCCAGCCCAATTTTGTATTTTATTTAGAGACAGGGTCTCACTGAGTTGCTTAGGGCCTCACTGTTGCTGTGGCTGGCTTTGAACTCACAATCCTCCTGCTTCAGCCTCCTGAGCTGCTGGGATCACAGGCATGGGCTACCATGATGAGGTTTATCCTAGTCTTTCTAATAATTAAGGTAACACTCATAAAGATAGATTAGACATTTGCAGCTTGAAATAAGTAAAATGGGGGGGGGTGCTTATTTCTGAAATTCCCTGTGTGTAGGTCCCCATTTTTTTTTTTTTTTTTTTGGTACTGGGGACTGAACTCAGGAGCACTCAACCACTGAGCCACATCCCCAGGCCTATTCTGTATTTTATTTAGAGACAGGGTCTCACCGAGTTGCTTAGAGCCTCACTAAGTTGCTGAGGCTGGCTTTGAACTCGCGATCCTCCTGCCTCAGCCTCCCAAGTGCTGGGATTATAGGCGTGCGCCACCACGCCCCAATTTTTGACAAACAATCTGTACCAGTTTATTCTGGTAAAATATTGAACTGTCATTAATATAGTGATTTAAGCTAATATTAATGTTTTAGAACGTTTATGTTCTAAATATTTCTATCCGTGACATTGACATTTTATCAAAAGTTTTATATGATGGTGTCTGAAATGGGGAAGGGCAGCATTCCGTTGAACCACATTCAGTTTTAACTTGACTAAATACCAGAAACACTCCACAAGCCAGCATTACAAGTAGAAGCAGTAGCTTACTGCCCTTTCACTCCTATATAACACATGTCAAAAACATTGTATCTGCCAATATGTGATTTCGCTAGCGACCTTTGACATTTCGAGCATATATTCTCAAGCATCATTAGAGATTTCATGCCAAACCCAATAACATACTTGTGAGTTGTTTTCAAATGCCTCCTAACGCAAAAGGTTAATGATCAATAAAATGCACTGAAATGGTTCTTTGTGTGGCTGTAGCTCATCTGTTTCTCTTTTCACTCACTCTCCACATGCTTTTAATATTTCCTGAGCAGCTTTTGTTTTTTCACTTAATGAAGAGTAACTAATGTGGCATTTTCCTTTCATAAAGTAACACTCTCTCTAATAGACCTCAGTCTGCAGGGATCAGTTACATCCAAGATGCCTTTCACTTGCCCTACCACAGTGGTTAACTCACCATTTGACGATTGTGTGCCTTTAAAAATTAAAGGTCGGGCATAAAATCTCCCATTTGCGTGAGTTTGTACAAGGCTGTAAAATTCATTTAAATACTGTCTGGCTTAGAAAGCTATGGCTCTAGTTGAGGATGATAAAATGTAATCTCAAGCAAAACTCAGAAAACTATGGCCCTCACACAATGTGGCCCACCATTTATTTTTGGTAAATAAAGTTTTATTGGTACACATCCATGGCCGCTTGTTTCCATGCTGTTTATGGCTACTTTCGTGCTTCAATGGCAGAACTAAATAGTTACAAAGGAGGTTTAAAGTTGAAAATATTTATTTTCTTGTCTCTCACAGAAAACAAAAAAAAAGGACAATTCCTGATCAAGGTGAAAACAGGCCTCTTTCTCTTCTGAGATTATACAGTCACAAAAATGTGTACTAGTTGACATATATATCTCTCCAAACCAAAATGTTTGACACAAAGGTCAATTTTGCAAGGCAAATTATGTTTTCTCTTTTAAAATGTAAACCGTAAAAATTAATGGTTGCATTTACCTCCAAAATACACCCAGTATAATAAATTTTTTTAGTTAAGGTGGAAAAGAAGTGATTTTGATGTTTAATTCAACAACCTATGGTAATTCTGGAATTCCCCCACAGCAGGCATGTGATATATTATAGGACATGGGTGGGATTTTTTTTTTAATAGGTTGGTAATTCCTAACAACTTTGTCCTTCGGTGGCTCCATTATGACCTGCTATAATATGACTAGTATTTAGTTCTATACTTTAATTAGGGATTTTCAGGATTTATATTAAAATGGTACAAAATAACACTACTTTATAATAATGTGAAACACAGGACTGTCCTAGTCAGTGCTCCCTGGGTTCCATTACCACCCAATAAGATGGAGACCATAAGAACGATGCTGGAGCTTGCTGGTCTTGCAGGCATGCACAGATGAAGACGTCCATTCACCTCTTCTCTGGTTAGAAAAATTGCTGAAGAACAGCTGCCTGAGTTTGTTGACGTCTTCCTGCTTTTTTTAAAAAAGGAATAAATAGAGTTACTTTATATTAGGTAGAGGGGAGTGAAGGGAGGGTTAGGGGCATGGGGTAGGAATGATAGAGTGAAACAGACATCATGACCTCGTGTACATATGACTGCATGACCAGATGATCCTGCAATATGTACAATCAGAAAAATGAGAGAGTACACTCTATTTGCACTCAAAATGAATAAATACATTCTACTGTCATGTGCAACTAATTAAAAAAATTTAAAAAGAAATAAAAGGAGATCAGGTTGTGTTGTTAGATCCTGGATAAGTAACCAGATATTTAACATCAACCACCAATGTCTGCCCTCCACCATTTCTCTCTGGTGGTTCCCAGTAGGCTGAGAGCTCACATTTGGGTTAGAATGGTTTGATCAGGTGGATTTATTGATGTTGTGTGGATAAAGTGCTTTATCAGTTTATAATCTTATTGTACATCATCCTAGATGCTGTATAAATTTTTTTAAAATTCACAAGTAATTTAACAACTGTCACTTTTTCATCATCCTAAACATCTAGTGAAGCGAGTAATTTGTCTTTTTCCCCTCCCTATGACAAGCATCACTTTTGTAAGGATCCTAGTTAATTTCTGTGCACACCTATAGGCAGGTGTTCCAGAATAATGAGACTGCAAGGTCAGAAGACAGAAGTCTTTATTTTGACAGGTCTTGCCACATGGCACTACAAAATGGATATATCAATATATTCCCATCCACGGTTTACCAGGATAGCCAATTCCCCATGGTGTGGTTTTATTACAAGATGTCCTTAGTGAGAAGCACGAGCTGCTTTGGTTATTAACATTCTCTCAACAGCCTGGTGTGGTGGTGAAGGGCCTGTGTGACTCAGGAGGCTGAAGCAGAAAAATAGAAAGTTTGAATACAGCCTCAGTAACTTAGTGGGGGCCTAAGCAACCTAGTGAAACTCTGTCTCAAAATTAAAACAATAAAAAATGGGCTGGAGATGTGGCTCAATGGTTAAGTGTCCCTAGTTCAATCCCTGGTACCCCCCCCCCAAAAAAAAAATTTACACTGACTATACCTACATCTTAGTGCTTTCTATTCTGAGGATTTGGGTCTTTTCTGTATATGGGAACTAAAATGTAGCCAATGGATAAGTATAACTAATATTCAGCAACTGCATTGGGGAATTCTTCCATAAGGAAGTACTTTCCAAGCTCCCTGGTAAAAAACACAGCTGTCTGCCCTCACTTCTTGCCTTATTCTCCTCTTACCTGGTCTGCAATTTCCCATTCATCTATTAAATAAATGTTGGGTTAGATCATGCTAAGTGTCTTCCGAGGTCAATTTGCACCAACCCGTGAATATGGATATAACAAATAATAGATTACTCCTTGTCACTTCTTGATTTTGACTTTTATAATTGTCCAATCATTTTGATTTAAACCTTTAAGAAGGGAGCATGCATCATAAGCCTGATCTCTCAGTGGTCCTCTGCTTGAGGGAGAACTCCATTTGGATCTGTCTGCTCTTCAACAGACTGTGATCAGAGCTCATGCTTTGTTTTTGATGGATGAAGGAGATACAGTGTGTGACTCTCAGCTTTGCACTGTATGGATGAAAACATGCAAAACCGCAAACAAGAATATTATTCAAGGTTTGATTTCTAACTTTAATGTCACTGATGTCATAAGGAGAGTGCTTTGGCCAGGGTTCTTCATATTTTCACCACACCCCAGAAAGAGTTTTAAAAATTGTTAACAATCCAGTCAAAAAAATAGCTTCAGAGATGGCTGGAGTTAGTCTTTAAGAGCATATCCAAATTCCGAGCATGCATAATAACTCCAGTATAAAATGTGTCTAACTTGACATTTTGGAAGATATTGAATTTGTTTCTTCTTCTTTGAGGTTATTAAGTATTTATGATGATAGATGACTGAGTTGTTGAACTGTAACCAAGAAGTCTATCTCTTGAATTTTATTTTTTATTTTTTTTCTCAACAACAAGAACATTCCTTTGAATTTTAGCTCATTCACACAACAAAATTTGACCACCTTCTATATAGGAGGTGGGGGTCTGGGAACTGGGAAATACAGCAGTTGAGGGAGACAGAAGAAGGTCGGTCCTGTGCTTTTGGGGAGCTTTGAGAGGTTTTGTTATGTTAGAAAGTGCAGTATTTGAGCATAATCGTACTTCTGTTGCTTCGAGATCCTCACACTTGATTCTGTGAGAGGATCTTTTCCCTTTACTGTTTTGGTTACTGAAAGACCATCATGTTCAGAGAAATACCTTGACCCAAAATAATAAATCCACTTTTGCTGAAGATGAGTGATATTTAACCTGTGTTCATCTCAGACACTTTATGGATCTCATTTAAGCAAAATTCTTTACCCTGGAGAGAAAAATGCATTTAAGTCATCTAATTTTGCACAGTATCCAAGGACACAAGAATTGTTCCACCTCAACCAGCATTCTCAGGACACTAGAATTAAGGATAATATGCTATTAGATATTTATTAAGATATTAGAAAATTATCAACCCATTATAGAATTTATTCATCCAGTGATTGATTTATTCATCACATAATTGATTGAATTCTAGTGTTATATACCCAACACTGTGTGGGACATGGCCATTCTTCTCAAAATAATTTTATATGATTATTTAACATGTAAGTTTCATCTTAAAACCACTCAATGGACCCTTTTGACTGAATGAAGTTCAATATTTATGTGAAATTAACCATCAAACAGTTGTTCATTTGCAAAGAATCAATCCCTTCTGCTTTTACCAGGACTTAACCAAACAAGAAGAAATCTATTTCTTACTTTTATCAGGGCTGAAAGAAGATTTGCTTATGCAATTATTTAAATACTGCATTTCATACAAAACAAGGAAAAGTCAAAATGCACTGTGGAGTTATTCATGCTACATGCCAATGTGTTTTTTTTAGCAAGGTGCAAGGTAATCACATAAAACTACAATGGAAGGTGTTTTCCACTCATGGAATTTCTAAAGACAAATGACTCCCTCATACACCTTCCAGTACCTATGATAATCTGCAGCACCATATTGAATAGTGCATCTTTAAATTAACAGTTAATTTTTTCCAAGTGGCATCGGTGATTTTTAACATAATCAGCATCACCAACTTTAGTTCAGGTCTTGCTGAGACCCAGGAGAGGGTCCCAGGAGCAAGGTATTGATTTAAAATCAGCACACCTGGAGATGATTACAGATGAGATTCCTGCCTGGCATTGCCTGTGTGACTTCATGTCCATGATCTTCATGTCCATGCCCGCTCCTGTCCATCATTAAATAGTGATTAAGAAAACACAGGACTTTCTTGAATCCAGAAAGACGGACTTTCTCAGAAACTCTCAGCTTCCGAGTCTTTTAATCTCAAAAGTCGCAGGAAATATAAGTCTCCACCTGGGCCTGTCAATAAATCATTAGCTCCTAAACATATTCAAACAAAAGCATTGATCTTTATGCAATAAAAAGCAAAAATGCATTAAGAAGGGGAGGTGCATGTGATGTTAAATTTCTTCTTCAAGTGTGAATTTTAGGATGATCCATGTCACCTGTAATCATTTTCCCTCAAATTAATTTATCAATGCCTGTTATCAAATTTCATAGTTTAACTCAACAAATAGTGTAAAATATACCCTTTTGGGTTTGGTTCCTAGCAACGTGCCAGATGAGCTAGAACCAACCCTTCTGTTGAAAAGAATAAAAAAAATAAACAGAAGTCAAGAAATGCATATGCAGTCTAGCAAGAAAATACCAAATAGTCAAGTGAGAGCAAGAACCAGAGGATAAACTGAACACGGAAGCCAGCTTTTGTCTGGAGGGCATGTGCAAATCATGGTTTTCCTGAATGTAATTTTTTTGACATTTTGCAGAACAGAGGTAAGTACTGGGACAGAAAAAACATAAATTCTAAAGCTAAATTCTAAACCAAATTGGAAAAGTCAAATCAAAGATCCTCTTTCTTATCACTGGGAACCTAACATGTTATACCATCCATGTAAGGGTGAATTTGGAGTAAGTATGGTGCAGGGAGAACATGGAAATTCCTCCAAATTTGATATTGCACAGAGAACGAATACCTCCCCTCAACATATGTCACTATCAGCTGACGTGTGCACAGGTTTCCAACATGAATTCCTCCTATAGGGTCAGTCTGAAGCCTTCTAGACCAAGAAATGTAGATTTAAGCATTTCTGGCATGGCTTTATGCAGCCCTGTGTTGAAGACCCTTGCTAGGACCAGGTAGCAAATCTCCCAGGGAAAGTTCTCTCTCATCTGATGCCTCAGAGGAGATCCAGGGGTGACCTTACCAGCAAAATGGGCAGCAGGTAGTCCAAGCTCAGTAGCCACATACGGAATCCAGGCACCACCAACTAAAGCCAGCATAAATGACAGACGAGCAATTAAAGTCACCTGACATATAAAATGTATACATTTGTCATCACAAGGGTGAAAGTAGGAGCTTGATAACTTAAGCCATACATGTTGCATTGCTATTTTCTTAGTGTTTATTTCTGATTTATACTAAGATGGTACTTATTATTATATAAGTTTGAAAGTGGTACAGTGTCAGAGAAGCTACTACCCCCAGGGGACTACTTTTTATTTCATTTACGTTGGGACTTGAAATTAGACAAAGGTCTGTAATCTTGCAATGCACTTGCCCAAGATTGCAATAAGTAATATACTTAAACTCTAAGCGTTGTGTTGTTTGTTTGAAATTGGTCTTGTAATGTCCATGTATTGAATTGCTGTGTGACTGAGATACAAAACCATATATTGGTTCATTTTGGCTTCAGCACCCATTCCTCCTCCTCCTACACTGGCTCCATTAAACAGGGTAATTTCCTCCTCTGTATTTTATGGAGGATCAACTCCCCCCACCTACATAAGTTAGTCTGATTTATCCGGTGCATTCACTTCGTGTAGGTTTATGAAGAACCAGTCTCTAGGTGGGTGAATTAGGCCTTATACTCATGGTTTTAAATCTACCATGCCTGAGTATCTGCCAGGTCTGGGAGAACTCGGGGGACTCATTTTTCAGGGTACAGTAGGGTGAAGCAGTCACACAGTCCCGCACAGGCCCTGCTTAGGTCAGGTACACTGGGACAGACTATCACCCACACCAATGGCCTGCACACCCTCCTGGGCTCTAATGTGGGTCTTCCACAATGTGCTGAATTCTGACATCGCTGGCCAAGCCACCTTCTATGCTGACCCGGACTCAATGATGAGTACTCTTCCTTCTGTGATCAATGTAGTACCTCCTGTGCCCTGGTCCCCACCTGGACATCTATCATGCCCACTTACATTTGAGGATTTTAGTCCTGAACCTACCTCTGAAGGGGTAGGAAGAGCCATGCCATGCTAAGTTTAGTCAAGAGGAAAGTGATGCTGCTCAGTTCATCTCCAGCCAACTTGAAAGAACCTTAATGTTTGAGTTCTAGAATATTCCATTTTCTGAGGATGCAAATAATAAAGTAATACCTCGAGTTTATCCCCACAAGTAAGGGAATATTTCACTCTCGGAGAATCCTAGCATTTTGAAAAGTTCTCATTTCAATGATGTAATCAATGGATTTCTTCTTAGACAGACCCGCAAGATGGCCTCGCTGGGCTCACTTACAGAAACTGGTATTTGAGATTTATTGCTGATTTACTTTAAATGTCCTTGATTTCACACTCTTCATTCATCAAACTCCCCCCAAATCTAAAGACTATGAAATTAATAAACTTTGCTAACGTAAGTCCTTAAAATTAACTTTTGATGCTCTTCAAAATTTAGCTGGACAATATTCTCTTGGGTGATATCTAATAAAAAAAAAGCATTTAAAAAAGCATTTTGACATAATCATTGTAGTATGTGAGGATCATGATTAAGACAGAGTGGAGAACACTTGAAGAAGTGATTGAAATTACTCTGCGTTGGCTAAAATGAGTCATGTCTTCAGTTATATTTCTGGTGCTTTCTATGCATCTTACTGGACAGGCAAAATTATTATGATCAAAATGGCCATCTTTGGCCCTGGGTTCAAAAAAAAAATGGTCACCTTACTGAATGTGATCCATAGACTCAATGGAATTACCATCAGAATATCAGTACATTCTTCTCAGAATTAGGAAAAAAAATTCCTGAAATTTATATGAAAGAATAAAGACCCAGACTAGCCAAAGAAATCCTGAGCAAGAAGAATACAAGAGGTATCATGATATTTGATCTCAAATTATGCTACAGAGCTATAGTAACAAAACCAGCATGGTATTGACATCAAAATAAACATGAAGACCAATGGAATAGAATACAGGACAGAGTGACAATACCACATACTTTTAGTCCTCCATTACCTTAAAATGCTACAGAAATATACATTGGAGAAAAGATAGTCTATTCAACAAATTGTGCTTAGAAAACTAACACACACACACACACACACACACACACACTCGAAACTAGATCCCTAAATCTCGCAATGCCCAGAGTCAACTCAGAGTGGATCAAAGACCTAGGAATTAGACCTGAAATTTTGCAACCACTAGAAAAATACACTCCCACCATATTGATGCAGGGTCCGACCTCCTTAACAAGACCCCTGAAGTTCAAGAAATAAAACCAGGAATCAGTGAGTGGCATGGCACCAAATTAAGAACCTCTGAAAGCAAAGGAAACAGTGAATAGTGAAGAAAGAACCTACAGAATGGAAAAAAAAATATTTGCCTGATCCTCCTCTGACAGATTAATATCCAAAATATATAAAGAAATAAAAAAATTTAACATCAAAAAAGTAATAACCCAATCAATAAATGGGCAAAAGAATTGAATAGAAACTTCTCAAAAGAAAAAATACAAATGGCCAACAAGTACATGAAAATATGTTCCATATTCCTACCAATCAGGGAAATGCAAATCAAAACTGAGATTTCATCTCACTCCAGTTAGAAAGGCAATAAAAAGTACAAATAAAAAGAACACAAATAAAAATAAATGCTGGAAATGATGTGAAAAGTTATGAGTGCTTGTTGGGATTGAAAACTAGTATTAGTATACCACTTTGGAAAGCAGTATGGAGATTCCTCAAATGATGAGGAATGGAATCACCATATGATCCAGCTATCCCACTCCTCAGCATATATCCATCAGCATGCTACAGGGATACAGCCACATCAATGTTCGTAGCAGCACAATTCACAATAGCCAAGCTATGGAACCAAAATAGATTCCCTTCAATAGATGAATGGATAGAGAAAATGTGGTCTGTATACACAATGGAGTATTACTAAGCCATAAAGAAGAATAAAATCATGGCATCTTCTGATAAATGAATAGAACTGGATAATACCATGCTAAGTGAAATAAGTCAGACTCAGAGCATCAAAGGTTGAAAGAATTCCTTCATATCCAGAAGCTAGAGAGAAATAAGGAAATAGAAAGAAAGGGATTCCATAAAAATAGAAGGGAAACCAGTGGAGCAGAGGAAGGAGATGGAGGGGGAAGGAGGAGAAACTGGAAAAGGGAGGGATTGTGGAATTAAAGTGACCAAACTCTTTGTGCATATATGTGATCCTGCCGCAGTGAATTCCACCATTGTGTGTATCTATTAAAGCAGTAAAAAGAAAGCAATTAATGAATAGGAGAACCAGCAGAGTAAAGAATGGGGAACAGGAGAGGGAGGAGTGGGGAAGTGCTGAGGACTCAATGGAGTGACATTCCACGCATGTATCAATATATCAGAATGAACCCCACTGTTATTTAAAGCATAATTCACTAATAAAAACATAAAAACAAATCAGATATTATTATCCCATATATATATCTAACTATATGACCAGTGGGATTCTACATCATATATAACCAGAAGAATGAGAAGTCATACTCCGTTATGTGCAATGTATCAAAGTGCTTTCTACTGTCATGTTTAACTAATTAAAACAAATAAAAATTTTTTTTAAAACATAGAAACAAAAGATTCCAACATGTTAGCATGCCTGCATGTGGTTTTCTCCCAACTTCTTCTGAAAACACATTTTAAGCTAGACTGAAATTTTCATTCCAGGGCTATTCGGTCCTGATGTAGGAGCTGGTAATCTCCAGGTTTTCACTGAATTACACCCTTCACCCCCAGATAGATGGGAAGCCTTATCCAAGCCCCCTTCACAGTATTACATAACTCCACGTGCAATTTCCAGTATAATTCTCCTTTTATTACCCAGAACTTATCAAGGAAGAGTTCTGCATTAAAATAATATGCCCACAGCGAGTGGTAAGATTTCCACCCTGGAACAGGTAGACTCCCTCTCCGTGGTCTGTCATGTCAGCTGACTGACTTTCCCATTGGCTTGCAAATGTAAGTTAGGCTGTTGATCAGTTTCACCGAGGTACAAAGAGACTGTATTTGAATATTTCTTGATTTTCTTGGAAACATAACTCCAGTGCTTTAATAACAGTTTTCAGCAAGTTTGCTATATTTTATTTGGGCTCAAAAGAGAGAGAACACGGTGATTTTTACCTTCTCATATAAATACAGTGAGAAATAGTCCAGGGGATTTATTAGAATTGCATGGGTGATGCTTTTCCTGAATAATTTACAGTTGGAAAATGAAGTGAAGATCTGGGAGAACCGATCATTTTTAAAGACAAATATTTCACTGCAAGTAGCTGGCACTGAACACGTTGATGGATTTCTCCATAGTTGCAGTCAGTCGAGAAAATGATTGTAGGTTTGGAGACCAAGCTACCTGAGTCCCACATATCAAAGACCAGGAACTAAAGCATTTTTGGAGGTGGCCTTTCAGATTTGGATTTGGGTAATTAATTCAAATCTTCAGTTTCTTCAGGGCTAAGCAATTGCTGTGAATTTTGTGAAATCTTTGTAAAGATAATAATAATTCTGAACGTATACACAGTTTTATGATCAGAGACTCTGGTTGGGGTTCGTACCTGCTATGATCCAGATCTTTGAAATGCTTCTCACCAGCTGGATGACTTTGGTTATCTTACGTTAGCATAAATTAACCTTCCATTTTGAGAATTTACATGTACATGTATGTATTATATATATAATACAACTTTACTACTAAATGTATATTTATATATAATATAAAAGTATCTGAATATTTATATCATGACTTCCTCTGAAAATGTTTAAGAATTAAGTTACATTGCACTGCAAATAATTTATTATCAGGAGTGTTGAATATTTAGTAAGTTCTCTGTAGTGTAGATGTTACGAGTGTGAAAGCAAAATGAGTTCTTCGAATCAGGGTTTAAAATATGGGGAAAATTAAGCTGGGCGGGGTGGCGCACACCTGTAATCCAAGCGACTTGGGAGGCTGAGTCAGGAGGATCGCGAGTTCAAAGCCAGCCTCAGCAACTTAGCGAGGCCCTTAGCAATTCAGTGAGACCCTGTCTCTAAATAAAATACAAAATAGGGCTGTGGATGTGGCTCAGTGGCCGAGTGTCCCTGAGTTCAATCCCTGGTTCCAAAAAAAATTAAAAATAAAAAAATAAATAAAATATGGGGAAAATTATTTTCCGTAGTGGAGAAACATGCTCTTTAGCTGTGGTCATTTCAGCAATTTACATTAACATGCTCTCTTCCTAATATGATTTTGCTATGATAGAGTCCTTACCCTGAGCCTAAGGAGAGAATCCCTGTGAAGCTAGTACCTAAACAGAAGATGAGGTCTATGGACAATTAGAAGATGTCGATTGATTTTTCATAGCATGAAATGAATTGATTCTGGTGTGGGGTTGATATTCTGAGAATTTTGCTCGTGGCTTGCAAATGCTGTTGCAATTTCTGTCTTCATACACGGACTCACAACTCTGCAGAGGAGATCTTTGGAGCAAACTGATTAGGTCATGACGCTGCTGCAATGCTGATTGTGGCTACAATCAGAGCTATTTTTATAGGGATATGCTAAAAAATTATTCACTGGCTTGCCACATAGAGTAACACACACACACACACACACACATACACACACACACACACACACACGGTCTCCAGAGCAAAATGAGCTCCGTTTGTTTTGATTATTGATCCATTTGAGTTTAACCTCCTTATCTAGCCTGCTGTCAATCATCTGGTGAGAACTAAATGGAAATCCATTCTGTTTATTTCTCTTGATTTCGAGGTATAGCCCAAGATAAGCATAAGACTAAGCTTATTGTGTTGGTACTCATGGATTTGAACCAGAAAATCATTTTTAACAAGGCAGCTCCAGGGCTTGACAGAGAAGTCTTTCTTTCCTTGGAGATTCTTGTCCTTTGGTCCTGTCCCCAGGCCTCTGACTTGAAAGCCTGACCACTCTGCTGTTTCCTCTGCAGACATTAATGACCAGCATGTTTTGAGGTTGAGTCAACTCTTCTAAACTTCAGGTGTAGACAGAGAGACCTGAATGCTTCTGGGACCTGCTTTAGGCTGGTCCTGGGCATCTCCAACCGGAAACTTCTTGCTCTTCCCTTCCCTTCTCCTGGAGTACATGACACCCCCTTCCAAGCCCCTGATAATTCCCTCCACATCAATATCCCGTCTTCATGTCACCACCAAATTGCCTGGATACCTTTGCCTTCCAGATGCCTGTCAGCTCTCCCTCCGCATTTCCATGTTTATTATCACTGTGTTAATGAGAGTCACCATATGCCTGAAATACTGGAATGGTTCACCATCTCCCACCTCAGTCCTCTCCAATCCATTCTTCACCCTACAACCAAAGAGATCTTTTTAAAAATCAAATCTGTCCCTGCCACACCTAAATAATAACTCCTCAGAGCTCTCTGATCTTAAAGTCTGAATCTTCAACAAAGTCACCAGTGCTACTCCTGGTCCTGCCCTTCTCCCTGCCCACCTGGCTCCAAGCTCACAGCCCCCTCCTCCTGAGATGCACAGATTGGTTTCCCAATTTAAGGCCCTCTCTTGTACTTTTCTTCTTTGGGTGTTATTCCCCAATACTAATGTGACCCACTCGTATCCCTTTCCTGAAAATGTGGATTTCCCCTCAGAACATCTGTGTCATAATAAGCAGAATGACACTGTGCTCATCTGTAGCCCTGGTACCTAGCCCCATGCCTGGTACGCATGCTGAACGAGTTGAATACATGAGAGACAAAGGGAAGTTGAGGGGTAGGGACTTTCAGATCACTAGCTTTGAATGTCGGAAGCTTATTATGAGGTTCACCAGTGTTTCTCCAAGGACCAAAGGAGGAAAAGTGATTAAATCTCAAATAGACCAATTCACACATGAAGAACTTGGCCAACAGGGACACGAGGAAAATCTGTCAAAGATCTAAGATATTCCCCTGGCTATCTGTATTAGTACTGCCTTCAAACATCTTGAGAACTCAAGACTATAGGAAAACATATGGTGATGATAAATACTTGTGCATTCATTATGATGTAGTCTGTTTACATGAGACAACTTACAAACTATCATTGACATCTTCATCTAGCTGAGTCTTCAACACTTCCAGTCTGCTCTGCAAATCCTTGGACCCTCACCTCATCACCATTTCCGCTGGCTTGCACCGAGAGAGAGACCTAGAGGCACTTCTGCAAATGGTGAGTTTCTGTTGCAGATTCTTTGACCCAAGTGAAATGAGCTGGGTGATTTGGGAGCCTCAAGAATTCACAGCATTAGACATTATTGCATGGTAGAAACCCCCATTACTGAAAAGTGCATAAGCAAGCTTGCCCACTCCTTTCTTTAAGCAGAAGGAATCCTCATTGTCTGGCCATGTGCCTGCCTCCTGATATGGTGGGGTGGGACTGGGGAGGACTGTCTTGGGCAGAGGAGAGGTTCTGGTTCCTACTGTGTTTTGCTGTCTACAACCAAGGGAAAGCACCAATCAGAAAAGGTTTCGGAGAGTCCCATTGTATTGGGCATTCGTGAATATCTGGTTGCTAAATTTCTTGGTGGACTGATTGGTGTGTCATGGTGCAAAGGGGACGAACTCACTTGGTGCATTAAGTGTATAATAATGTGCAGAATTATTTTTAAAATATTGACAACCAGCATAAATAATATTATCAGCCAAATACCAGTTCTGATTCAGGCTGTTCCAAGTAATTATTTGATCCTGTACAAATCTAATTGGCAAAAGTCTGTTGTTTGCTTTGGAAATTTTACTTTGAATTGGTGATTTTGAATTTTAGTTTGAATTTCTAATTGAGTTTTATCATTTGCTAATGATGAGATGGATCATCCTGTAGATGAGTGGTTCTCAAAGTGTGGTCCTCAGACTAACCACATCCACACCAGCTTGGACTTACTAGAAATGCAAGTTTCTTTCTCACGTGTATTGGGATAGGGTCAGTGATCTGTGGTTCAAGAAGCCCTTCCATGCTTCTGATGCACCCGCAGTTTCCAGAGTCATTACGTCATCGGTTTACCTGAAGTGTGTCAGGATACAGTCATTTTACGATTTCTAAGCAACTTCCTTAGCACCTCTGTTACTGAGTGTAGGTGTTTGTGAGCTCCAGAGCTACTATCACTAGCCAGGTGACTTGTTCTTGAGTTTCAACTCCCAGTAGGCAATTCAAATGCAGGTCTTAAGAAATTTCAAATGAGCACCTGTCATAGACATTTGTAATCACTGCTAATTGTCAAAATCATAAAATATAAGCCCTTCAATGTCAGTGGTATGCTGTATTCATTACAAAGGATTCAATTTAAGATGGTAAAAACAGGTTTTAAAAGTTTAACAATTAACAGAATCTGTGACTAAATTCATATTGAATTTTTTTTTAAATAGGCAAAATAGTACTGCTCTATTTAAAGGTGCCCCAGAAATCAGGTTATTATTCTATCAGGAAAGAGCATGTCTATAAAAGCTATTCATGGTCATTATAGTGTCCTCAAAAAAAAAAAAAACTTGGAAAATTACACATGAAAAGTAAAGATTAGGTTCCAAATCATTTTCAGTGGAAAAAAGATACAGTTTTCCAGGTTACTTCCGAATTTATGAGATCTTAACATCTTTTTAAGAGGTCCCAATTCACACATCACCACATGCAGCAAAAAAATATTGTATTTGGTGCACATCCTTACCTTAGCTCGAATTTTATTTTGAAATGTGTATTCATGTCTCTTCTTGAAAGGGATATACTAGTTATATTTCATCTGCTCATTAGTTTGTGGATAGAAATTGTAGTTCTATCTTCAGTTCAAGGCTGAAGAGCCAAGTCTTTAATGGTTCACAGAAAAGCAAACAGTGACAAAGTCCTGGATAAGTGTTCCCATTTCAAGGAATTCATCACAGTTCCAGTTGCACCTTGGGTATGAGAACGCCTGAGTATTTATTTTAAAAGCCTTTGTTCCTCCATGTGGTTTTCCTTTAACTACACAGGGGTCCAGCTCCGTGATGTCAAGCTTAGGTCCACTTCCGCCTCCATTCCTCTGTCCACATGAGGCCATCACAGAGGAGCTGAGCTTCCTGCTCATGTATAGCGCCGAGGTTGCTTTATTACTTGAGGGGCTCAGGTCCAGTTCTGCTGGCAGCCATTGTTTCCTTCAGTCTTTGGAGTTGGCCACAGACTCTGTGAGCATCTGCCAGGGCCTCAGTGTCTCCAGGAAACCTCACCTTCCTCCCTCCCTGTGCTGTGCTGATGCTGTCATCCTAGGCCGTGGCCTGCCCTTTGCTCACGCAGACCATAGGGACCAGGGGGAGTTGCAGCTGGGTCCCCTTCTCCATGTCCACGCCCTGGAGATGGGCTGAGGTGTCCTGGAGAAGAGGAACCAGAGCAGATGCCTCCTTGTGCTCACCTGCCCCACAAACGGGACCCCTTTATTACTTCACAAGGGAGGTGACAAAGCCTTCCCGACAGAGGATCAATCAGAGCACCCTAACTCCAAATGTGGGCAGGGTAGGTCCACTGAATCCATTCAGTGTGCCAGTCACTCTGGTGCATATTTTACATCCTTTTTCTAACTATGATCCTCACTTTTAGAGGACATAACTGAAGTTATGCAGAGTTCAATATTTGACCCAAGGTCCTGGCTAGAACATACAAAAGCTGAGATTCATGGCTCTGACGTGGGTGTGTTGTATGTCTGGCGGCCAGGCACTGAGCACAGTGCACCTGACTGAGCTAGTAACCCTTGAAGTTTCCAGTACTGATGAACGAGCAAGGATCGAAGAGAGACCCTCTTCCCCTACAAGTTCCAATAAAGATATTAAGAATGATTGATGGGAGATTTGCAGTGATTAAGAGTATGTTGCAACTAGTACATTTATGACAGTGATAGATGCTCTCATTCACCATTGGGGGAAAAATATGTCTCACACATGGATTTATGATTATTTAGTCTGCTTAAGTAAAATCAGAAGTGCTTATATATATTACAGTTCAGATTTTATTGCTCATTACAAAGAAAAAAATAAAAGTAACTAAAGGTTGTTTTCCTCTCTCATGTAGAATTCCAGGGTTGGAGGTCCTTGTGTGGTCTGGTAGTTCTAGAAGGGTTAGGAGAACCTGTTGTGCTGCTGGAGGGGGGGAATCTTCAACTCAGCAGGTCCCCTCATGGTCTAGAATGGCATCTACAGTCCCATCCATTTTATCTGCATTCTGGTTTAGAGGAAGGAGGAAGGGAAAGAGGGTGATGTTCTTACTTTTTGGGAGACCCCATAAGTAGCACATTAATAACACCTTTGCTTCTATTAGAACTCAGTCACATGACCACATCCAGCTCTAAGGGTGGCTGAGAGAGACCATCCTTTAGTGGAGAGGGAATGCATCCAACTAAAACTGGGTGTTCTTGAATAAAGAGGGACAGAATAGATAATGGGGGCCATCTGGTGGGCTCTACCCAGATGTTATTTTTCAAAGAGCTCAGCTGAGCTGGTGGAGGGATTTAAGCTGCCAGGTGTCATGATGCAATTAAACCTGAATCCCAAAATGAAAGACCTAAGCCTATGTTCACTTAATGCAATGAGATAAACAAGAATCTTAGACGGGAGAACCGCCATTTTTGTTCCATGCGCCATATTTGTTACATGGAATAGCACAGCACCAAGGACCAGAAGGATCAATGTAGACAGGGATTTCTTTGACTTTGAGGGAGCCCTGAGCAAGTGCCTCCAGCAGCTTATGGACCTTGAAGTCAAGGGGCGGGGGAGGGCTAGGAGTGCATAAGCATTTGGTCCCAAATCTGAGTGAACAAAAGGGTCTTGCCAGTTTCCCACCTCCCCAGCTAGGAGGCCTTGGTAGAGACCCAGATGACCACCTCTGCTAAGGCCTCAGATAAAGGGACCAAGGAGTGAGGCTCCAGAGTAGCCATGTGCCTGTGGGAGCAGCACAGCCAGTGGGGGCCACGTCCTCCCCTGCAGCTTCCCTCAGAGATGGCTCCACACGGGCTGTCAGCACATCTGAGGTGTGAGGACAGCTTTGCCCTGGAGGCCTGTCCTGTCAGATCCCTGCTGTCACCGTGGTCAGCAGGAGCCTGACTCCTCACAATGCTGGATTCCTTCTGCTCCCCTCAGCCCTTTGATATTCAGCCATGCATGCTCAAAGCCTCACTCTAATTAAGAAGCACTCTCTTAATGAGTTTTCTTCTTAATTAATTTTTACCTTCCTTTACTTGCACACTAGGAAATCCTGCCATTTCAGTAAGGGAGCAGGGCCTTGTTATGAGAGTCACCCTTTGTTGGTTTTGTTGGTTTTGTTGGTTTTGTCTCTTGGTTCTGCTTCTGGTCTCCACCACCAATGCTTGGTAAGAACAAGCTAACCTCAAGTCTGCTGTTGGGCAGTGTCCATCTAGAAGAGGCCTTCCTTGCCTCTTCTCAGTGCTGGGCCCTGTTGGGTTCTGTTGTTGGAGGTGTGCACCCCTCTGTTACCATGCTCCATGTGTGCTGTATGCTGTGTGGTTGATTTGAATAAAGATGGTCTTCATTTTTAAAAAAATTTCCTGGAATTCCAGAAGGATGTACTAGAAAATTGGATAAAAATTGGGTAAGTCAGGAATTAAAGGACTGAGCACTGCGAGTCCTCGGGTCCCTGGTAGTGGTGAGGCACGTTGATTGATGGCCAGGAGGAGGAGGTGCAGTTTCTCTTGTTCATTGTCATTACTTCATTTTGTGTAAAGATACTGAAGTTACAGAAAGACAACCAGTGCAAGTGGTGGTTAGATGCTGGGGGAAAGGAGAGGAGGAAGACTGCTGTGGTCTTGTGAGAAACACGCTCACCTGTCCAAACCAAGGCGTGGACTGAGACACTGAGGTCAGGGAAAATGAAGCTTTTAATGAGGGTCTTGCAAGACCCGGTGCCTGGTGGGCAAGGACCCCAGGGTGCTTACAGCAGCATTTTGTGCTCTCACCCAGTCCTCCTAGGCTGGGTGCATGGGGGGTGCAGTCCCCCTGCAGGCTGCTTAGGCCCTGCTGCCTCCTGTGGGGTAAAGAAACAGACCCTCAGTCGCTCTCCTGTGGCGGACAGGCTTCTGGGCGAGGCCTCTGACACTCCACCTAAGTCACTGTCTCAGCAGAGAGATTCTGTCTCTGCTGCTCAGGCCGACCCTTCCCCCACCGCCCGTTTGTCAGGGCTGTTCAGGGGCCTGGACTTTGGACCTGCCACATCCTACCTGTGTGTGGTGCCATGGTGTGAGCTCACTGCCTGTCACCACCTGCTCTGCTCCATGTCCCTCCGGCTGTCTTTCTTGCATCCCAGGCTCTGTGCTCTGAAAATGGACCCTGGGTACTTCTATTTCTCAAAGTCTGCACATTTGTGTGCCTATACCCCAAATACACTTGCTGGACTTCTAATCCTGAAGATAATAGTACTAGAAAGTGGGACTTTGGGGAGGTCATTAGGTCACGAGGATGGAGTCCTCATTACTTGTATTAGTGTCCTCTTTTAAGAGACTGAAGAGAAACCCTTTGTTCCTTCCACCAGTAAGAGGCGCCATCCAGGTGCCTGAAAGTGGCCCCTACCCTACACTGAACTTGCCCTGACCTTGCACTTCCCAGCCTCTGGAGCTGTGAGAAGTGAATTCCTGGTATTTATAAGCCACTCAGTCCATGGAATTTCGCCAGAAGAGATTGAATGAATTAGAACCAAGAGTCCCAAGCCTTGTCTTAACCAGAGGGTGCTGATCCAACTAATGCTCAGGATGCTTTGAGTGCCACTCAAAGAGAGAAGGGAAACCAGCACATGAAAGAATTTTTAGAATTAAAAATAGCTTGTGAAACTGGCCTAAGCATGCTAAATTTTAGGTAGAAGTGTGATATAGTGAAAAAAAATCTATCGTTTTTTTTGTTGAATGTTGAAATTAAAAGAGCCCATGTATGTTGATTCAGATGATCATCCAATTAATGATTATTGGTAGACACCCAATAAAACAACTACCATCACAAAAACAAAAGCAGGAAAAATCACTGAAGAGGGGACTAAAAATGTAGCTCAGTCTAGCTTCTAGATTTAAAGTGAAAGAAGACATCATTTAATAATAATGGAGACTGTCATAGAGATGGCATTTCATAAGAGTCCCATTGGAATATTTAGTCTACAGAACAATGCCCTTAGATTAAGTATATAAATAAGCTGTGTTTTTAGTTTTTGTCTTGTAAAATTTGACTCGATCCTACACCCTAAAGAGGGGTCAATTTCCAGAGTAAGGGCCATATGCATTAGAAGAACCATCTTACACAGATGTAATCAGAATCTGGTGGAAAGATTGTGCACGCAAAGGGATATATGTTGGATCAACTGTGTTTCACTTTCCTGTAATAGAACATTGTGCATTGGAGAATGTTTGAGTCCCCTGAATATAGGAAAGCAAAAATAGATTTGAAAATAAATGCACTCTTTGTTTCTTTGCAAAAGAAAATACCTTACCTTGACCATTCTATTGCTTGAGAAAAAAACACACCACTACGCATTTTTTTCAATAAAATGTTGTTTGTTAGATTGAAGATGTTTTGACCCTTTAGCTATACATTGAACTAGAGAGAGATTCACCTTCTATCGTTTCGGGTCATTTTGTCTCTGGGAAGCTTTATCCTGCACCCCTAGATGAGCACCACGTTTACAAGTGTTCTTTTCCCTCTGAACGATTGAAGCCTTTGGGGTTGGCAGAATCGCTCACTCAAATCATCTCAGTATCACCCCTTCCCTCTCTGAATTACAGGTCTGCACACTGGTTTCAGGAATAGTGCATGTCATTTCATTTTCTCCTTTGGACTTGGGGTTGAGTTCACTCTATAGCACAGGTGTGACTTACATGGATTGGCAGCACCTCGTGTCGAAGGACTCCACACATTGAGTTCAGAACTCTTGCTCATCTTGTTTTCTTTCTGATTTGTGATGTATGACTTTCATCAGAAGGTGCAGTGGAAGCCACAACACAGAATTCCCTTGCTTCCTCTGGTGGGACTCATTTGCCCATCTTCCAGAGAAAAATTGCTAGATTGCACTCCATAATGTCATCTTTCAAGAAAGAGAAGGTGTCTGGTGAGCAGGGCTAGGAAACTTCTTTTTTTCTTTTCTTTTCTTTTTCTTTTTCTTTTTTTTGGTTGATACAAATGTTTTACTTATTTAATAGCTAATTATAGTTATACTTCATAGTTGGATTCATTTCAACATATTCACAAATGCATATATAACACAGTTTTCTCCATTTCAATCTCAGAACTAACTACTTTGTTCCCTCCACCCCTCTCTCCTTTGGATCCCCTCCCTCTACGCCATTGGCCTTCCATTTATTTATTTACTCATTAACTTTTTTTTAATTTGTGCATTACAGTTGAATGTAAAACCCGAATGCATTGTGCTGTAGTCACATGCACACACCACGAGCAGGTCCTCTTGAGCTTCTCCTCATCCCCGCATGCCCTTTCAGGCTTTTGATTTCCCAATAATTCATCAATATCTCTCCTCAGGAATATCTCCTGTTAGTATTAGGCCTAAAGTCCATTAAATTTAAGTTGTAAACTTTTCTAAGGCTATTTACATTTTTAAGCTTATATTTCAAAGTTTTGCCCTTTGTATGGGAATTTCTGGATTATGTCAAGATCAGGAGCACCAGGGCTGTTAGTTCATGGTAATGTCATACATTTTCTTCTTGGTGTAAGAGAAGGGCAGCGGAATTGCCTACAGAACCACTTAGATCTTCTCTCTTCCTCAGCTTGTGAAAGAAAAATATAATTTAAAAAAAGAAGGGGGAACCTTAAAGGAATCCTCATTGATTTTTCTCAAATAACCACCTATTTCTGAAAAGTGGGTGATATTTCCAGCTACAGACACTGAAAGCCACTTGTCATCAAGTTTTGAGTTGTTTCCTATAACAAAGAATTCTATGTACACCATGTACCTTGTTTTGTAATTTTTAGAATATGAAGGAGGAAATTCAAATACACCAGGACAGATTGATTTATGTTTAGGATAAATAATACTTGACTACTTGAGTGGAAATTAGATCCCTACTTCATAAAATGTGTCTCCAAAATGCAAAATATTATAATAATATTAAATCATAAAATGCACGCCATACTAAACGTAATGCATAATATTGAATCATAAAGAATAAGGAGAACACATATGGGAAGGGAGGTGTTTTTCTAAATGAAAAGGGAAAAGAGCACTAGGGAAAATACATATTTGAATAAAGGTTAACATCTACTATACATGGGAAATGATTAGATAAAAGCAGGAAGACCTTGGCACATGTATCATACACACGAGTTGATACGTACAATGAATAAAGAATCCTTAGAGTGTAATAAGAAAAGAATTAATGACCCCACAGAAAAATGAGCCGAGAGAATGAATAGAAGACATTCATAGAACTAATGCGTGTGGAAAGTCACAGGGCCGACTTCCCTGGCATTCAGGGAAATACATATTCAAAGAGGAAAACTGCAGTTCTTTACCTATCAAATTGGCAAGTCCTCTCTTTCATCTGGTGCTTAAAGAAAAAAAAAATGATCTATTTCAACCCAGTAGGAAACACTAGCTATGTTGAACTTCTTGAAAATGGCATGTTACATTTCCTTCAACAGGATTCCTGCCGGAGGGGGTTTTTAAGGGCATTTTTATCTATTTTTAATGACAATTCCTAACATAAAAACATAGAGAATACATTAAGCTCCTAAACGCCCATCAACTAGGTTCAACATGAATCAAGAGTCTAAAGCAATTTTGATAAAAAAAATCATTGTTTGAAAATAAAAAAATAAAAAATGGAAAAAAAAATTCATCACCTAAGCTTGGATATGATGGCAGTATTTAGTACATATCAAAAGCCATATGCAAAAAATCTGGTCCTGCCCGTCAACCTCTAGGATATTTCTCTAAGACAGTAATCTGAGATTTGGATGATGATTTATGTCGCAAATGTAAAGAATGGTGATTGAAAATAGCTGGTGAGTTTATTTTTCCTGAATGAACATTTTGACTATTTATGAATTGTAAGCAAAATAGTTTCTCTGCTTTGACATGAGTTGGGGTCATTCCAAGTCATTGGACATCCTGTTCTTTTCTCTCCTCTCCTTGTAACCAACAGGTTCTTTGTTCTGGGTGGCCAGGGACAGTGCTCAGTGACTTGGTCTTAGATTGACATCCATGTAGAAACTCTGTGGTCAAAACGGTGGTTGAGCCTGTTACCCAGCCAAGGAGGCAAATGGTTTCCCAGTGACAGGTGGAGCTCATGCCAGGCTCTGGGCATCTGGGCCACAGCCCTCCTACTCTTTAAGCACTGAACCAATTTTTGTTATGTTAAAATGGAAAAATAGAACTGCTTTAAAAAATGAATAAAGGATCCATCCAGGATGATAAATTTTGAAAACATGCTCTTTGTTTTTCTTTGTGTTGTTTTTTTATCAAAGGTGGTTTTTATTCTTGCTTCTAATTGGATTTAATATTGACCCAGTATAGCACATGTCCTAGACAAATCTGCAAATAATCAAATATGTACAAAAGATATGTCACCTCTTGGATTAGACTGTACTCTCCTATAAGATGTTGTTGTTGTTCATGTATTTTTTTTTTTTTTTGGTACTGGGGATTGAACCCAGGGACACTCGACCACTGAGCCACATCCCCAGCCCTGCTTTGTATTTTATTTAGAGACAGAGTCTCACTGAATTGCTTCGGGCCTCGCTAAATTGCTGAGGCTGGCTTTGAACTTGCAATCCTCCTGCCTCAGACTCCCAAGCTGCTGGGATTATAGGCATGCACCATGGTGCCTGGCTTCATATATTTTTATTGTAAAATAGTTACAAAAAAATCCCGCAAATGTGTGCCTTCTATTTCACAGAAACCATTTTGTTAGCATCACCGGTCTAAGGAGAATTTTGCTAGCCACCCAAAGTCCCTCCATGTGCTTCTTCTCAGTCAAAACCACTTCCTCTTCCTGTAAGTAACTATTACCCTATCTTCATAGTAATCATTGTAATGGTTTTTTATCACCCAAATGCATCCCTAGGCACTTTAGTTCAGTCTGGTCTATTTTAATATGACATATTTTTAAGTCTCTCATAATTTGCAGGTTCTCTCCATCCGTTTTATTTTCCTTGCAATTTATCAACATAATATTATTCTTAAAATTAGCCTTTATAGGTAGTGACAGGTTTTGCCAGTAAACAAAGTCAGCTGTTGGATGTGGTTTGCTATTGCATGTTCAAAGACGCATGAATCCCCCTTTAAACCTCCACAAATAGCTCCTAATTTCAGTTCCTCTGATATGAATATTCCTCAATCTTTATTTAGTGCCATCTCAAGGAAGGAAATTGTTTTGAAATTAAATTTTAAAATGTATTATATATGAAGAAATAAAAGCAGCTGCAGAGATGGAGTGGGGCTGTCTGGAGTTCTCGAGTTGCAAGTAGCCGAAACCCACTGAGGTTGGCCAGATGACAAAGCTGGTATTTGCTACAATGACCCAGGAGTATTTCAGGGAATCAGGTTCAACTGAGTAAGCCATGAGCCAGAGGCTCTAGACCAGAGCATCACAAGTCAACACGTATGAAGATCAGCTGAGGGTTTTATGAAAATGTGGATTCTGATTCTGTAGTTCTGAAGCATGTCTCATGACCTCAAGGTGAGGCGGATGCCATTGGCCTGGGGAATACCCCTGAATACCAGAGACCACTCATCAACAGTGGCTGCCTGGGTGTTGCCATCTTGGTCAGTATGGATGCTCCCAGTGTATTCCTGCGTCAGAAGGTAGGGGAATGAAGTGTATGTACAACAAGTGCCCATCATGGACACCAAGATAGAAACCCCAGAGAAATTCAGGGCTGAAACCATGGGCTAGTCTCTGGAGAAATCATACCTGGACCAAGTCAGCCTTCCCCTGCCAGCTCCATCTAACATCTTTCCAATATCCCTACACAGACCCTGATCCCCAACTCTGCTCCACCATCCTATAAAATGAAGCTCATAATAACGATTAGAATCTGCCTTGAGGGAACAGATAAATCCATTCTATTGCTTCCTGTGTAAATGAAATTATCATTTCTTAAATTTTGTGGATGAGATCAAAAGTTGCAAAGCATAGACCATGCTTGCTGTCCTGGGTTCATTACTTCATCTTAACTCTCCTAATTAAGCATGTATTGTTAAATGAAGTAACACCCAGGCTTAGAAATTACCAAGCAGGTGTTTAAAAGACACCAGTAAGCATTTCCGCTATAGTCTAATTAGTGCTCAAATACATTTTACCCTGCCCACTCATCACTATTTCTTCTTCATTAGTTGCTGATATATTGTATAATGCATCTTGTAAGAAGCTTCTGCAAAGTTTCAGAAAACAGAGCTGCAAAGAAGAAATGTCATAAACGTGTGTTCTTTAAAACACACAAGTTAATATATTGTAAATAAAATGAGCAATCTAGTCCTAATATTCATTTGCATATGACAAACTTACAAATATTTATGATCGTCCAATTCTACTCACTCTGTGTTGTAGAATGGTACGTTTTCTAGTTAGGAGGATGCGCCTCAATTCTTGCTATTGATGTCAGGAAGTCATGCTGCCTTTTAGACAAGGTGTTCCACTGCCCCCAGCATTGCTATGTGAGTGGCATAAGAATGCAGGAGGGTCAGTCTTGTGAAGATGTGATGAGGATGGCTTGCTCCAGCAGACAAGGAAGAGTGTAGTGCTGACCTGTCATTTTCTTTGTTACCAGGGTTACTTGGAAGCTGCCTATGAGTTGAGCCTTGGGTCCTTCAGGGGACAGCTTGCACAATCAGATTTCCTCTTTAAACATCTGCCCCCCTTGCATTGCTTGGCTGTAGTATTTAGGTCAGCAAGGCCACTCTGGTTATAGCTCCCCTCTAAATAAAACAAAATTCAGGATCTTGAAGGGTTAGCCATCAAAAAGATTCAGCAGATGGAGAGGAGCTGAACTGAGCATCCTGTAGAGGTGTCTGACTGAGGTTCCCAGGCTCAGCCACACTCCATTCCTCACCTGGAGAGAATCCATGTTTTAGTTCTGCCCAGTTTCCCAGGCTCTGTTCCCCAGGCTCAAGCTGCAGGCTCATCTCCCTGTAGCCTGGGATTGGAAGAGGGAAAAGCAAAGAGGAAAGTCCAAAAGCATCATAATAATTCAATGTAGGATTGCATTTTGCGGATTATTTGAGCACTTTTCAGAATTTTTAAAGAAACCTTTTCTTTAAAAGGTGTTTATTTTTCTGATTATAAAGATTTTAAGGAGTTGGAGGGGTATCTGAGTGACAGAGTATATCCTTCATTTGTTCCAGGTCCTGGGTTCAACTCCCAGCACCCAAAATATAATAGTGGTGATAAAAGATCATTTGTGAACAGTTATGGAATACAAAAAAGACAAAATAAAAATAATAGGTCATCTTGAAAAAGTTCATTCATAGTTACAAAGCCTCAGCCATGTGTGTTCTTTAAGAAGAGTGAGAGATATGAACTTTAAGCAGGCACTTCCTCCTAAGGGAGAAATGAAATTTAAGTTAATTAATTTAAAATAATTAGTATTTAATATAGCATTTCTCCTGCCATGTGGTTGGTAGTGAAAAACAAAACAAAAACGTTGAGAATCATTGTGTTAGCAGATGCAAGTCTAAGAGAAGTCCAGGTTATAATAAAACCAGCAAGTATTCATTGGGTACCTATCATATTTGGGAAATGAAGACTCAGGTAGTACTGAGTACTTAGAGAAGTCTAGTAGAGAATAGACCTTATTCCTCAAAACTGTTCTCAGGTTGTGTTTCCATCTATAACAGCAAGTCAGATTATGTCAACATTAAGTTACATCTACTGGTGGATGCCCAGTGATGAATTAGTTCCAGGTGAGGCAATTTCCATACATCGGTTATGTTATCAAGGACCAAAATTATTCTGTCTCTTCCTTCTTCCATCATTGCTCACAATTCTAGTTCTGAAAATCCTCTTCTGCAGTACAGATTAAGTGAATTGCAAAAACACAAATAGTCACAGGATTACTTGTTATAGTCAAGAAAGAGGAAGCCTGTGGATTTTGTTTTTTTTTGTTGACAAAACTCTTATTTGCTTCTACTGCCAAGATAGCATGGTAGAGGCAGCAAGCCTCTACCATTCCCAGTGTCTCTTCCTCAGCAAAGGAAGCCTCCCTCCAGGCCCCAGTCACCCTCCACTGGTGTCAGGAGTGGGATCACATGCTCTTCTCTCAAACCATCCTTAGCAAAGAATATGAAGTCTCTGAAACTGGATTAAACAGAACATCTCTGTATTTTTTTTTAACAGTTTCTGATTTTGCCCATAAAGCTATTGAATTAAATTGACAGGTTTATATACCAAATAAAAAATTGTATAAGGGAAAATTTGAGCACTTACCAAATAAATGTGATAATACATGCCTTATATTTATCATCCAAAGAAGTAGTGATCAATAGAAAATAGCAGTTTTAGATGACTCATGAATGTGTTTGAAATGAAACAAATTACCCAAGTAATAAGAATTAGAAGTATTAGAAGAATGAAACTGAACCCTATTTTTATTTTCATTATTTTAGTTTGCTCTATTTATGAAGATATTTTAATAAATATTCAAACATAGAATTAAGAATTAGATACATTATTTTTGAAAATATTTTATTCTAATTTTTGAATAAACTTATTTTGAAAAACAATTTTTTGCCATTTAAAGGAATAAGGAAATCAGTTTTAATCCAAAACCTTATATTTAAACATCTTATGATTGATGTTAGCAGTGTCTCATATTAGTTGTTCATGTGGGGAAAAACATCCAGAATTAGTGGTGGGATTTTTAAGGATGACCAATGGGTTTTAGTTTTCTTCCCCACATGAATATTAATTTTTAAATTTAATATTGCATGATATGGAATAACATGAATCATATGACAACAATCCAATTCATTTTTCCATGAAATAAGCCCACCCATGTAACCAGCATCCAGGGCCCAATCAGTTCCTACCAGTCCTAATAGCTTCCCATTCACAACCTCACAACCTAACTTCCTTCCTAACATCTACCACCATAGATCAACTTTTTGTTTTTCAAACTTTATATGAATGAAATTTTATATCCTACAGTCCTTTTGTTTCTGGCTTCTTTTGTTCAGTCTTTTGTTGGATTCATCTGTGTTATAGACAGTTTAGTTTGTGCTCATTATCATATATTAGGTTATATGAAGTTAATGTTTAGTCAGGTATAGAGTGCATGTCTATAATTCCAGAGACCTGGGAGACTGAGGCAGGAGGATTACAAGATCAAAGCCAGCCTGGGCTACTTAGTGAGGCCCTAGCAACTTAGTGAGATGCTGTCTAAAATTTTTTAAAAGTAAAAAAAGGAAGGGCTGGGGGTATGGCTCAATGGTTAAGCACCCATGAGTTCAATCACAAGTATCAATCAATCAATCAATCAATCAAGTTAATGTATAAAAATAATGTAAAAATGTTACTTTTTCATGGAGGCATTGGGTAGCTTCCAATTCTGGAATATTCTCCTTCATATATTTTGGTGAACAGATGGGCACATTTCAGTTGGAATAACCCTAGGCCTGGGATCACTGGGTAGGAGGGGAAGCACATATCCAACTTTTACAGATATTGTCAAACCGTTTTCCTCAGAGACTGAAACAATTTACAGTCTGCTCCTTCCATGACAGACAAAAGTTAAAGGAACCAAAAAGCCTGCACTACAAAACATCTGAACAAAATGTTTCATGAAGAAGAAATAAAAAATAAAAATGAAATCCAGCAAAGGGAGGAACTACATACACTGGAAGAATAGCCAATCAAAAAGAAGCTATTTCAAATTATAAACCAGAAATAATTCAAAATGACAGGGAATAAGAATCATTTCTCAACAATAACATTGGATATAAATGGCCTAAATTCATTAATCAAAAGACTAGCAGATTCATACCATTCATGCAATCATACATGTACATAGGGTAACGATGTCTGTATCATTCCACCATTTTTCATACCCCCTCTCATTTCCCTCTACGTAATCTAAAGTTCCTCCATTCTTCTCTCACCCCCCACCACCCCCACCCAATTATATATCATCATCCACTTATCAGGGAAAACATTTGACCTTTGGTTTTTTGGGATTGATTTGTTTCACTTAGCATGATAGTCTCCAATTCCATTCATTTATCTGCAATGCCCTTACCCTATGTATATGTATGATTGCATGAATGGTATGAATCTGTATCATGCACAACTGTAGAGATGAAAACTTGTACCCCGTTTATGTACAATGAATCAAAATGCATCTCCATGGTTATTTCAACATAAGAAAATCAAGAAGCATAATTTACCACATTAATAGACTTAAAGATGAGGATCATGTGATTATCTCAATTGATGCAGAAAAAGCATTTGACAAAATTCAACTTTGACTTATGCTCAAAACACTTGAGAAATTAGAGATAGTAGGAATGTACCTCAACATTGTAAAAGATGTATACCCTAAATCCAAGACCAACATCATTCTAAATGGAGAAAAATTGAAAGCATTCCCTCTAAAAAACTGGAAGACAAGGATGCTCTCTTTCACCATTCCTACTCAACATAGTCCTTTAAACCCTAGCCAGAGGAAGTAGACAAAAGAAAGAAGCTAAAGGGATCTGAATAGGAAAAGAAAAGCTCCTACTATGCCTATTTGTTGATGACATAATTCTTTATTGAGAAGATAAAAAAAACTCTATTAGAAAGCTTCTAGAACTCATAAAACAATTTAGCAAATTAGCAGGGCATAAAATCAACACCAATAAACCAATTGAATTTCTATACACCAATGATGTATCAGCTGAAAGAGAAATCAGGAAACTACCCCCTTTACAACAGATTCAAAAAATAAAATATTTGGGAATTAAACCAACAAAAGAGATAAAAGACTCTATAATGAAATCCACAGAACACTAAAGAAAGAAATTGAAGAAGACCCCAGAAAATGGAAAGATCTCCCATCTTCCTATATAGGCAGAATTAATATTATCAAAGTGGCCAAACTACCAAAAGTGCTATACAGATTTAATGAAATTCCTATTAAAATCCCAATGATATTCTTCATAGAAATAGCAGAAGTGATTATGAAATCAAACTAAAAAGCTTCTTTACATCAAAGGAAATAAGAATGTAAACAGACATCCTACAGAATGGGATAAAATCTTTACCACCTATAACTCAGAGCATTAATCTCCAGGTTATACAAAGAACTCAAAAATCTTAATACCAGAAAAATAAATGACCCAAACAATAAATGGGCAAAGGAATTCAAGAGGCACTTCACAGAGGAAGAAATACAAATGGTCAAAAAATATATGAAAAAATGTTCAACATCTCTAGAAATTAGAGAAATGCAAATTAAAACTATACTGAGATTCCATCTCACTCCAGTCAGAATGGTAATGATAAAGAATACAAGTAACAATAAGTGTTGGCGAGTATGTGGGGGGAAAGGTACACTCATGCTTTTCTGGTGGGACTGCAAATTGGTGCAACCAGCCTCAAAAGAAGTATGGAGATTCCTTAGATTCCTTAGATTAGAAAACTTGCAGTGGAACCACCATTTGACCCAGTTATCCCACACATTGATCTCTACCCAAAGGACTTAAAAACAGCATACTACTATAGTATTGCAGCCACATCACGTGTTTATAGCAACTCAATTCCCAATTGCCTAACTATGGAAACAACCTAGGTGTCCTTCACTGGATGAATGGATAAGGAAAATGTGGTACATATACACAATGGAATATTACTTAGCCATAAAGAAGAATGAAATAATGGCATTTGCTGGCAAATGGATGGAACTGGAGAATATCATACTAAGTGAAATAAAGCCAATTCCAACATAAAAAAAAAACAAAGGCTGAATGTTCTCTCTGATATGTGAATGCTAACCCAAACAAGGGAGGGTAGGGAGGGAAAAATATAGACATCCATTGGATTAGACAAAGGAGAACAAAGGGAGCGGAGGAGGGAGGAGAATAGGAAGAACTGTAGAATTAATGGGAATTCACTTTCCTAGCCCTGTATTTGAATATACAACCAGGGTGACTCCGCATCATGTACAGCCAGAAGAATAGGGTCCTCAGTAGAATAAGTTACACTCTCTGTATGTGTGATTTGTCAAGATACATTCTACTGTTACGTGTAACTAGAAGGAACAAATAAAAAAAGAATAAGCAGCAGCACATATTCAGCTTTTACAGATACTGTCAAATAGTTTTCCTGAGAGACTAAAATAATTTATGATCTAAACCACAAGCAATGACATGACCAGTTGCCCTGCATCCTCATCAACACTTGGTATTGTCTGAGTTACTCATCAGAGCCAGTAGTCTCTCATTGTGGTTTATTTGCATTTTCCCAGGAACAATGAAGCTTTCCTTCAAACTCTGTGGACTGTTTTCATATTCTCTTGCTGAGAGCCTGCTCGAGTCTCGGATGGCATTGAGATTTACCTCGAAGACTCAACCTGTTGCTGGCTGCGATCTTGTACCCTGCTGATGCAAACAAGCCAGGGTTTGTTTGGAAGGGGTCTGTGGCAGGTTAGGGACTTCTGTCATGGGGGGGGAGGAAGATGCTACCCACCTTCATGTGGATCCTTATGAAGCACAAGGAAGACACACATAAGATTCAAGCAGTTTCCTGTTGAAGGACGGTTGTAAAATTTCAGAGAAACATATTCAGTGAAGTTAATGAGAAAAGCAGAGAAGATTCTAAATCTGCCCTTCCTTGTGCTCCTTAAAAGTTCTGAGAGGGCAGCAGTAGAGCTCCGGGGGTCCTTTCCAGGATACGGAAAGGAATATTGGTTGGCACTGAAGCACAGAATAGAAAGCACACCCCACCCATCCGCACCGTGTCTGGTGTAGCTTTTGTGTCTATTGCTGGTACCTGACGTGGCATCTGGAAAGCAGGCCTTCAAATGCTTTTTGAATGAAATGAGATGCAGCAACGGAATATGGAATTTTGCTTGGCTATCTACCAGGGAGGCGAGTTCTCCACCTGCTTTCAACTGATCAGCTTCACGAAATGCACAGCTCAGTGAATGTTAATGAAAGGAAACACAGTAGGATTCGCTAATTCTACATATAGTAGTATATCCTGAATTCTGGAGAGTTTCTTACTTTCTAACAAATCTGGTCCTGCAATGATCTATTTCCCATGTGGGGAGTGAGGGAAAGATCCAGCAGGTCGCCACAACATGATTGTCCCCAACTGAAGCTGATTTTAAATTTTTGACACACCTGCTTCCTGTCTTGAATTTTTCCAATTAATCTCTTCATTTCCTTTATTCTGCTGTCTTGTCTGTCCTTTAAGTCTCACAGTTAGAGAGCCACCACCTCCCTGGGAACTGCTTTCAAATCTGTCCACTGTTCTCAGTATGTGATGTGGTTGCCATTGTTCAAGGCTCCCCACCTCAGATGAATTTGCACCCACTTCTTTGTTTCTCTGCTGGTCACTGCATGGTCCCTCTGATGTGTCCTCCCTGCTGTTGCAGGGGACCTGGTCATGGGCACACAGGCTGGCCTCCACCATGGCGTTGAAGACATTGCCTCTGCCCGTCCTGTGCATCCTGCTGCTGGGAGCTCATTTCCCTCTAGATCAGTCATGCAATGCGTCTCCTTATTCATGGGCAGCAAAGCTCTGGGTGCTCTGCAGCACACCCTCCCACTGCCCCTGTCCCAGACTCTGTCATCTTCCACACTCTCTTTAGGTTCCCTCCACTCCACCTTCCCTGGCCTGCCTGCCAGTCTTGTGGAAGACCAACTGTGACTGCCTTTGCTCTTCTAATTCCCTCTAGTCTTATTCCCTCCCTGGTCTTCTGCTCTGCTGAAATGGTCACCTTCTCTGAAGATCCTGTATTACTAACTCTTGCTCCCTGGGCTCCTTAGACTGCATCCGGGTTTTTACGCTTAGCTGCTCCACACCTGCCATATTGTGCCGTTCCTCTGTCTCTTCAGTCCTCTTGGACTGGGAGGTCCCATGAAGGCCAGGCTTGTTCAACTGTGTGCACCACACCATGCCAGCTCCTATAGGAGGTGTAGCCACATGGTCCCTATTGTGTCCACGTTTATAGGTGAAGGGATGGGGAACTGTTGGTAAAGATGAGCGAGGAGTTACTTACTCCCGTGTATCATCTGGAATACCAAACCAAGTCCGTGTTTAGGATTTGGTGAAAGCAATCATTAAAAGTCCTAAGACTGCGAGGATCCGCAGTAGCTGATGTGTGTATTTTGGAGTAGGATGGGTGGAGCAGTTTGGGATGTGGCCACTTCATTTTTAATACTTTGATATCTTTACAATGCACATTGTTTTGATGTGGTTTTTCAAGGTTAAGATTTCCAAAGGTCAAATATGCACCATTTCTCCTCTTACCTCCAAGATTCACATGCAAAAATAATATACAAGAAACATGAAGAAGTCAGTGTGCTTTACTTAAAATATCTAAAAGGCTCTTTATTATGAAGGGAGACTAAAACCTAAGGAATAAAGGAGCCATGGATGTAACTGAGGATCTGTCAGGCTAGCAATCATGAAATGCACCAGGAGAGACTGCAAATGAAAACAGACATTTAGACCCAATTGGTGCAGTAATTTTGTATTTGTCACCACAAAACTTTGGCAGTGAACTTAAGTGCCTGGCACAGATCCATCTAATTTAGTTTTTTGAATCCCTTCCTTTGTAAAGCTTCCGTAACAATGGCAATAAGGCAAGCCACCAAGATAGCTTTTAAATAAACCTGGTTATTTAAGATTATTAGGATTATTTAGGGTCATCCCAAGACAGAATCCTGCTAATGTGCAGGAAGAATCCAGAAGCCCACGGACACAATGAAAAGAAAGTTACACACACATGAATATGGTTCATGAGCTCAGAAACCTAGCGCCAGGGTCTAGTCTTAGCACCAACAGAGCAATGTAGTGGATGAGACATGTCAGTGTGTTGCAGAATGACCCGGGACGGATCTCTGGGTCTGACAACTTGCTGGAGTAAACTGGGAAGCGGGAAAGCTAATACTTGTTCTGGAGGCTCCTCATTCCAGGTTCATAAGTAAAAGCATGACCCCACATAGAAATGTCACTCGGTGAAATTTCAGACCTGAAATTGCCTTTTATTTTGACATAGATTGGAGCTAAAGAATAACACTTGTTTGTTCAGCGAGCAACCTATTGAATGATGTCCAACAATATGATATCAGAGTCCAACGGCAGCAAGCCTCTCCGACTCTTGATCATCAGGGAAGAAAGTGTAGTATGTTCACAATGGGTAGCATATGTTTTTCTTTTTCTTAAAAAAAAAAAAAAAAGAGCCAAACTGACCAAAGCTAAAATATTATTATATAGTGGGTGTCAGGAAGAGCATTGCAGAATAATTACGAGGACCCAGTGGCCAATGGCTTTCACAAGAACAAAATTACTGGGTTAAGATTTAACTTGGATATGCAAAACTGGGTTTTCCTATGGTCTCTCCCTCTCCAAAGAAAAGAAATATTGGAAGTTTTGAGGTGGGAATATCGAGGCATTATATAGCCAGAGGAAAGCAAAAGAGAAAGGCAGTCTCACAGAGTTGATAATAGTTTAATTTGTGGATGTTATTTTCAAGTTAACACATTGGTCATCCCATATACAATTAGGTGTGCGAGTTTCAATTTGTGCTTATCTGGAATGCTGTTGTCCCTCGGAAGGTGGCTGATTGACCTATTTATCAGCAAAGTGGAGGGAAGCTGTTGTGCTGTATGACCTCAGCAGCCCTGTCCATCCATGCTAATGAACCATGAAGAGGAGTTTAAAAACCCATTAAAATAGCCGTGCATTGCCTACCTGGATGACAAGGACCCTCCGTAATGAATGACCAGGACCTCAAATAGTGAAAACCCCTTCGCAGTCCATGGGCCAAAATAACTTGAGGGTATTTGTTATCTGTCATAAACAACCACTTATGTATCTGAAGCTCATTATTTTATGAGACACTCTTACCACATATTTTGAACTGTATGTTTTTAAAGTTGTAGATTACCTGCTTCAAGCCCATTCATTTTACATAATTAAAAATTGGTAAGAGTGACTTCCTGCAGGGCTGTTAAGAAATACACAGAGCACTAACTGCTTCAGTTTTTCCCACCCATCCTCCTTGGGAAGTCAAAGGATGGCATCTTCTATTGTGGCTCTTTGGGTTCTTGGACCCCATGTCTGAACTTTCCCAATGCCCTGAGATGTTCTAGAATGACTTGAGGATTCATAAGGAAGCATGCGGGGCACAGGGTGCAATGATGAAGGATGCTGTTTTGTTCCCGAGTCTCTGCCCCAGAGAGTGTCCCACCTTGCAGAAATCTTGGGCAGGGCAGAAGTTAGCAAGGTCTGCTGGTCTGCTGGGGAGACTAGGCTGCCGCGTTCAATGCCTCTTTGTTAACCCAGTGGATAGACTTTTGGGATTACTTTTGTTTCTTCCTTAATACAAAAGTGGGTACGTGCTCACTTGAGTAATTCAGAAAGCATAAAAATTAAAAAACAGATAAATGATTTTGTTTGGACTAATTTCCCAGATTCTCACCACTCACCTCCAATTTCTGCAGTGGTACTAACTCTTAGATTCCTAATTGGAGATCTGGTTTTCTGGGTCACCATTCATGGAAACAGAGTGGATATGCATCCAAGGTAAGCTAATGAGACACTCTGATTATTTATTATTCTTATTTTTACAGACTGCATTTTGATTCATTGGACACAAATGGGGTGCAACTTTTTGTTTCTATGGTTGTGCATGATGTAGATTCATACCATTCATGTAATCATACATGTGCATAGAGTAATGATGTCTGTCTCTTTCCACCATTTTTCATACCTCACTCCCTCTCATTTCCCTCTATGTAATGTAAATTTCCTCTGTTCTTCTCTCACCCCCCACCCCCATTATATATCATCATTCACTTATCAAGGAAAACATTCAGCCTTTGGTTTTTTGGGATTGGCTTATTTCACTTAGCATGATATTCTCCAATTCCATCCATTTATCTGCAAATGCCATAACATTATCATTTTATGGCTGAATAATAGTCCATTGTGCATACATACCACAGTTTCTTTATTTTGAAATCAGAAATACTAGTCAATCTTCCAAATGCTTCAAGTGAGAATCTGTGAACTCGGGTATTGAATGCCTACCATTTGCACATAGGACAAAAAAGCTAGTCTAGAGAGGAGAATGAAGTAGGCCTTCAGAGATACAGGGAAGATTGACCAGGACACTTTATGGAAAGAGAAACATGCCAAGAACACAATTGCCCTCTTTCCCAGAAGAGCTCCATGGACCAGTTCCCATCCCTACTGAGGCAACTGTACTTCCAGAATGGCCTGACTTCATATAGAATCTCTTAGATTCACCATTTTATGCTGACACCCCTCCACTAGATTTATATTCCTTGTGGTGTATCAGGAAAAACAAAGTATGTTTTCCCATCTTCTCCCACACCATGGCAGGGACTGACGACTTGGGCCATGAGATATGTGGGGATCCTCCCACCCCACATGCCAGTCAAGAATGAAATCCACAGCATGGGCATCACCCGGGCGTCCTCTAAGCCAGTTACCTTCTGACATTACCTACTTGGAGACAGCATCAGATAACACAGGCTGGGGCTTGGTCTCCAGGAGTGTTCCTGGAGATATATTCCCAAGCTGTTTCAGTTAATTTGCTTGAGCAGCTCACAGAATTCAGGGAAACGTGGACATGTTAAGGCAAAGGATACAGTGTGGGAATTCAGGGTGAGGTATGGTTCCACACCCCTTGTGGGGGCACCACCCCTCAGGAACCTCCTCCTGTTCAGCTCCCCAGAAGCTCCAAAACATTATCATAGCTTTTTATTAATTATTACCTTAATTATACAACTTTATGGGGTTCAGTGTGATAATCCAGTGCTCACATGCAGCATGTAATGATCAAATCAGGGCTTTTATGGAGACTCTCTGGCTGGGCGTGATTGCTAATAGGCTGGGTGGGGAAGCCCAGCTTGGTCTGTCTGCTCAGATTTATTGGCATCTCTTCCTTTAGGGTTTGGGGCAGGATTCCTTCTGAAATAGTGGTTTTATCACTTCTCAGACAAGGTAGGTCAGAGAAAGGCAAGGAAGATTAGAGTTTCTATGACTTGCCTTGGAGAAGAAAAATTCTAGTTTTTATGAATGCCTCGGGGATGAAGTTATGAGCCATGAACTGTGGACAACCACCAAAGTATATATATCATAACACCACACAATCACAACAGCCTTTTCAGAGAAATTCCCAGAATCCCTTGAGTCAGTGATAACCAAACATCTTCCTTTGCATATGCATTAAAATAGAATTATAGGGTCTTATAAATTTAGCGTCCTACTCTATTTTACGTATCGTGGATACTTTCCCCTGTTACTAAATATTCCTCTGTGGAAATAATTTTAATGGTTTCAGAGTCTTCCCATGTCTAATTAAGCAATAATTGAGTTATTCAGTTCTCCTTGGGATATTTAGATGCTTTTTAATATTTTAGTATTCTAAATCACCATGCCTAGAATCATTTGGTCATTTTCAAGCATTCGGGAAATATTTTAGAATTAGCCTTGTTGATTCAAATAGTAGGAGATCTTTTCAATGTTTTGTGTCATGCTGCCAAATTCCCTTAGAAGAGTTGGACCAATTCCCAACCCCAGCTGTTCTATTTTTGAGCAGGAGGTGGGTCTGACCTGAGAGAGGTCTAAATGCGGGAATCTGACTCAGGTTAAAAAAATAAAGTTCCATCAAATTGTGATAATAGGAATATAATCCAAAGATATCTACTTCTAGATAGGACAGGGGTAGCAGTAGGAAACAGATGACGTTTTGATTCAGATAGCCTCAGCTGAATTCCAAGTCACCAAGTCAACTAATACCTGCATTTCTTGACCTGAAAGTAGGGTGAATGATGCACACCCCAAAAAGATACTGTGGAGAGTGAGGAAATGAAGCAATATGCCTTACACAGAGACCAGCTCCACATGGCTCTACTTGAGGAGATGATGCTTTTGAATATTTTGATAGCTATGTTTTTAGGTAAGAATGCACATTTTTTTTTCTAAAAACTCCCGTGCCTTAGAATTCCACTGATTACTTAAGTTCTGACTTTATTTCACCATTTCTACATTTAATTAAACATAATGATTTTGCTAGGGATGAAATGTTAAGTGGTTCATAGAGACTCCCTCTAGAGAATCCCGGAGGCTTTAATGGACGGGCAGGTCTTTGGTTAGTGGCTGAAGGATTGGTTTTCAGCGAAGACCTTTTGTGCATTTAATCTCTGAGCAGAGTCAAGCGTCATTTATTGAGCACACACTGTATTAGAATTGTATTAGTAATGAGGCTCATGTGCAAGTGTCTGGTTTTGTTCTGCTACATTAGTCATTTTGTTATATAATGATTTTGTTGTTTTGCCCCCAAATCTTAGCTTTCAGTGATCTTCCCCCCGCCCAATCCTCACCAGTAGTAACATGATATTACAAAACTCAGTAACATATAACCTCTAAGTTTTGTATCTGGGGGACAGGAAAAGGAAGTTCTCTCAGAGTTTGCAGGAAGATGTGTTATTGGGTTACTTGGCTGTCCTTTGATCATTGCCAGGGCTGAGAAAAGGTGATACTCTGATTGTCTGAGGCCAAGTCCCAGGATCCACCCTTGAGCTGGGTGATGAAGGAGTTTGTTCCCAAAAGAAAAGTTTAGGTATGTGGATCAAAAGAAAGTTCCATGCATGTCCTGAGGGAGTCAGCAGAGGTCTCCTGCGTCTTAGCGCATGGTGAGTGGTTCACCGAGATACCAAAGATCCTAATTTTCTTTCCCCACTTATGAATAAACCAAGTCCTATTTATTATATCTCCTCAATTTTTTTATAATCTCCTCTCGACAATCTGGATGTGAACATCATCTTGTCCTCTTTTGACTTCTGCAATTGTCTCCTCTCTGATCTCACCGATGACTCTCATCTCCATCTTATCAGTCTTCCACACAGCACACAGAATCACATTTTCAAATAGTGTATCTGAGTACATAATTTCCCCACTTAGAGTCTTTTCAGTTTTTCCCATCACTCCCAGACTAATTCCAAACTGTGTCCAAAAATCAGGAAGCTCTCACGTGGTCTCACCACTCCTGGTCTCCGCAGACACGTTTGCACCTTTTGATTTTGTTTTATTCCTTTTGATCTTGATGGAGCTGCCCTGTCTTCACACTCTAGTACAAAGGTGACACAGAGCCTTTCTTGTGTCATTTTATTGCATTTCCAGAACACCTGATGTTGTCATTATTCCCATTTTCAAAGCAGAAAAGAAAGGCAGACTAGGGAGGTAAGTATGCAGTGAAGTCAATTTCAAACCCAGGAAATTAGCCCCAAGCCTCGGTTCTTAGCCATTCCACACACTACCTCCAATCACCAGATAACAGCCTTCATGTCATTGTTATGTAGTGGCGGTGATGACAGAACAGGAAGCACATCCTCCTTGTCTTCTATCAATCCATAGCCAAATTCTGGCAGCATTGCGCCTGCTCACTGTTCACTTGTTAAGTCCCCAAGTGCTGAGTTACTCTGCTGAACTCCTTATCTGAGTGGACTGCACCCACTCCACACTGAAACTGGCAGGTGGAGCAGGAAGTGTCCCGTGAGGACCTCAGTGACAACCTTTAGAACTTGATTCTCTGCCTGCTGGTGATCCTGACGCTGAGTCCTCTCCTCGCCTGCTTCTGGGGAGCAGTTCAGACCCTGGGTGCGGAACGGAGGCAGGTGGCCTTGCTCACAGTCCTCCCCAAGCCTTCCCTCTCCTAAGATGCACATTTATTGTTTCATTACTATTTGCCTATATTCATGGGGTGGTCCCTTTTCCCCAAAGGGTTTTTTAATGTGTATTTTGAAGTGCTGATTTATTTTCCGAAGTGGTATTTACTAGCTCTGCAGAGTTGTTGAAAGAGATGAGCTAAAATCTGTCCTCATGTGCAGGGGGGTCAGTCCATGTAAAAGAAATGAAACCCAATAGTGAAAACAACGGCCATGAGAGGTGACAGCTTTAAGTACTTGCTTTGTATCAAGTACTGTCCAAAGCACTTCAGGTGTGTTATTTCATTTAATTATTGCAGCAATTACAGCCCAGGTACTCTTACCCAAAGAAGAGCCAGTTAAAACTCAACCCATTCTGTCCCATTGTCCCAGATGTGGAACATCTGCTAAAAATTTAAATTGAGCAAAAAAAAAATGTACCACTTGTGGTGATTTTGAAGTATGCATTATGGTTTTGGATTTCTATTCTCTTGAGAAAACTAGTAGGTAAATGATCAGTGTTTGAAAAAATGCATGCATACACGCATGTGTTTCTATATATATGTGAAAATATATGTAAAGGATTTATAAACTCTGGATTATGATTCCCAACAGGTTTTGATGCACCTGTGTCATTTTTGCTGAAAAGTTGACAGACTCCAAAGCTTGGGTCTTCAAGAGGCTGGTGTGCGTTAGTCACTATTTAAGTGGAGACGGTGGGCAGAATTGGTACCAGGGAGACCTGAACTCTGAACAGTGACCTCAGACAGCAGGATCCCAGCGTTCCACATTTTATTATCCTTCAACATCCCTATTGTTAAATACACAACTTCCATTAGCTGATAAAATACTGTAGGGAAGGGAGAACGCTGAGTTCTTGGGAGGGAAGCCACCATTCTTTCCGTCCTCCATACAGTATCTGTCAGTCACTTTGCCAGCATCTGCCATCTTGTTTCCCTGGACACCAGCCTGGGGTTCCTTCTGAGAAGTACCCCTATCTACAGTGTGCTGTGTTGGTTAGATCTGCTGAAATATTTCGCCATGTCTTGGCCAAGGAGTGGGGCTTGGTCCAACGACTGCCAATCAAGTTCTGTCTCCATGGTATTTAATCTTAGCAATGGCGGGTACAATGAGTGCCTATGGCACTGGGTTCCAATGACAGCACTCAGAATGATGAGTAGCAGTGAGAGGAGGACCCAGCATTGCCCTGGCTCATGTCTTTCTGGAAGGCAGTCCTTCTTCATTTGATGCTGTGAATTGTCCTGTTTCCTTCCAGTTGACTTCTGTATGTGTGAGTGTTTGAGGGTGTATGAGCATGTGTGCATAAGCATGTGAGTATGTGTTTGAGTGTGTGCGTGTGTGTGTGTGTGTGTGTGTGTGTGTACAAGCAGAGTATTTTCCTGGGGCTTGTCACATGGATTTGCTTTTCCCTCTGTCTACTTTCACTTTTTCCTTTATGGTTAGTAACCCTTGTTTATGCTTTTTCCAAACTTAAGCCAGAAACCAAAGGTAACAGAGAGATCCCATCAAATACACCAGAAGGAATCAAAATCACTCGCATTTACTGTGCACGTCAATATGTATGCCTATATATCTCTAAGATCCCAGGACTGATATTAAAGTTTTTAACTTTGCAGGATCTGGAGATTTTCTTTTAGACCTCTGTCAGGATATGATTCAGAGTCTGAAAATCAAATGTGACGTATTTAAAACCTGATATGAAGTTGTGGATTTAAATCCCATTTCAGATCCTAGCTAAGTTGACAGGAAGCAGATATTCTCAGCTATAAAAAGAAAAGCTCACTCTTAGGAAATTCTATTTCAAACACTAACTTAAAAGCGTATTCATCAGGAAAAAACATCCACAAAATGCCACCTAGTGTGAACAGCAGCGTGGTCTGGGGCCCTGTTGCTCTATGAAATGTTCAGTTCTGCAACCCTCTCAGTGTGTGGCCATTTCTCCCGAGAATCAATGATCAAATGCCTGATCTGCTTATTTTCCAATTGATCCAACATTTCCCCCCTAAAAAGCATATTTTACTTTTTTATCTTTTTACTCCAAACTTCACTGAACCCCCACACCGGCCACCTTTCCCTGGGCGGAGTTGTTTGACTTTAAAAAACCAATAGCATCACTGAAATCCTTAGAATCTAATAAAGATTCCATCAGTGTAAGATCGTTATCCTTAGGCAGAAAGAGAACCAATTCAATTATGATGTTGGCTGAAAAATTGAAAGGCTTTTTAACTTGAGGGTGGAAAAGTTGTACTACATATTAAAATGGTTAGTACAAAATTCGTGCATCTCGGCTTACAAATGCTAATATGTTCTTTTGTTTCCCTCTAATTTATATGATCCATGTAAGCCTCCAGTCAGCGAAACTTGTACTAAATTTCATGTGCGTTAAAAAATATCAAAGCAATGAATTATGAAGTTATTAACATCCGTGTCTGCATGCTGTATTAAGCCATACACATCACATCTGGTCGTACAAGGACATCAGCCTCATAATGAAGTACAGCGGTGTTTAATCAGAATTCCTAAAGGTCATCAAATCATCATGTGACACCCATCCATGCAGAACTGCAGGCTGAAATAAATATCCAACGTGGCACAATAAAGAGTTTCATAACTAGTTCACGTGCTGTTGGTGCTCATGAAGGAATTTACCATTCTACTGTTGGAGATAAAGCTGATTTTCATCCCAAATCATATTTTGCTGCACCCTAAATTAATTAGATGTTAACAAGGAGAGAAGAGCGCCCCAGCTCCAAGAACATCTGCTTATTTGCCTTCTATTGGTAAGCGGATGACTGATGGTTCCAATACCAGCTGAAAACAGGCATCTGACTCTCCTTGTCCAGGGGAGCCACAGGCTGTCCAGTTTAAGTAACCAGGAATTTATTAACATTTTCTCACTCATGACCATGATCTATATGCTTCAGGACAAGGATTCACATTTTAATACTTAAAAACTGCAAACATTTGACCCCTCTAAGTATTTCACATTAGCATCTTAAGTGGCTAATAGTCTTTCTCCTGGGGTTGGGAGGCTTTTGGGAGGAAGGAGAACCAAGTAAATGCTCATCTAACTACCTCGTGGTAAGATCAAGTTTGTACATCTAGTTTTTTTTTTTTGTTTTTTTTTTTTCAGTGCTGGGGATCGAACCCAGGGCCTTGTGCTTGCAAGGCAGGCACTCTACCAACTGAACTATATCCCCAGCCCTACGTCTAGTTTTTAATATTTGCTGAATTTAAAGGCATGGTATTTTGCACAGTTGAAGAGCCCACCAGGGGACCAGGACATAATTTAGGAGGGTGAAGGTGGATTTGTATCTAGAACCACTGTTTACGGCCAGGGTGCTTTTTACTGCTGCCCTTGACATTGTGAGTTGTCCCTGTAGTCACGCCCTCCCGCCTCTATGGACTCATGCCTGGCTAGGCCCTGTTTGGCTCTGTCCCCAGAGACCCTGGTGACACAACCCCATTAGTGAATAGGCTCCAGATTCCCCTTAAAGACTTGCGTTTGCCGCTCCTATTTCTGCAAAACCCCCTCTTTGCTGTCCAATCCCCTGCTCCCATCTGAGGATCACGTACCCTCTGAGGGCATGTGGTTCCTCTGGGCTCTCTGTCCCCTGTCCAGGTCCATACCATGATGGGAAATTCTTGGATCATTTCACTTAAAGATTAGAATAAGTCCAGTTAAATCATCTCATCCTTGGAAGGCTAGATATATGAATTTGGATATCCAAAGCAATGTTTTTGATTACATATGACAATATTTAGTTGTATTTCTTCCCTTTGGCATATGTTTGTTGAATGCTACTCTGTTGAACGGTGAATACATTATATCATGTGATTTCCTTACAATTTTATTGAAGTATGATATATATATACATCAGAGTGTACATGCTATAACTGAAGGACACAGTGAATTTTCAAAAAGTAAATACATCCATGCAACCAGATCCCATACTTTATAGAAAAAGGAACATTACTAGTCTCCCTAAAAGTCTCCCATCCTACTTCCCAGACTCCAGCCAACCAAAGGTAACCCCCATTCTGACTGACAACAGATCCACCCATTGCTCTGTTTTATATACACGCATGCATAAGGCATATTCTCTTTTGCATCTGATTTAGGTTTCTGGACAACTGCAAGATCCATTGATATTGAGCATGGGTGGCTATTCATTCTCCTTGCTTATAACATCCCATTATGTGAAGGCTCCAAAGGTTATATATGCATCAACAATGGGAAGCATCTTATTGTTTTCCATTGGTGAGTGTTTCAAATGATCCTGCTATGGACCATTGATCGTAAGTCTTTCATTAATCAATGACCACATGGGTGTAATGGGTACGGTCTTCACAGTGGAGTTGCTGGGGCATGGACTACATAGTAGATACAAGAGCAGGAATAATAACAGATGGTCTGCACTGGTCTCCCTAATGGCATTGGGGTGTGTAAGCTCAGATGGAATGACACCTAGGAAAGGTACCATGATAAATGTTACTCAATTATTATTGTCATTGGCTGGATCTCTGGGATTAGGGCAAAAACTAGGTCTACAGTTCGACTCACTGGGACTCAACTCTGGCCCTATCAGTTTGTGAAAGTAGCTGGCTTCTCCGTACTTCATTTCCCTTACATCCAAGCTGGGGACAGTGGATTGGATTTCTAAGCACACTGGAGGAATTAAATGAGATAATGCAGTGAAGCACTTAAGACGATGCTCAGGTTGCTCTCAGCGCACATGTTGGCCATAATAATAATGATTATTCTTGTTGATGATGTGAATTCCAAAAGGTTATTTCCCAGACAGCAGACTCAATAAAGCAAAACAAAAGAAATGTAATTCCTCTCAATGCATATAACTCATAATTATGGTATGGGATGATCTAATTACCAGATTGTCTGAGAAATGCTAGAATGGTAGGTGAGTTAATTAAATTTTATATGAGAGAGTAGAAGCATGTCTTTAGTTTTCCAGATCAAATCTCCTAAATCTGCCGAATGCATGTGACCTCAAGTATGGAGTTCAAAAAAATCCTCTCCTTGATAAAGCCCTTCCTAAATTCCACATCCTCATCCCAACCCCTGCTTAAGCCCTATTTTGTATGTAGTCTGCTATAATTCCTAATCCACTCTGCTGCAGCTGTTTATGCTTGGGTCTGCTCCCTGGGGGCATCCAGAGTGCAGAATCTGCATGCTCATCTCAGAATAGGTATTTAATGAGTTTTGACTGAAGAAAAAACTAGCAGAGTTTGTTAATGTCCTATAGTATTATCTTTCTCTATGTGTATATTGCTGCTAGAATCCTTGACCCTATTATTTCTAGTGCACTGATCACCATTAAGGAACATTATGGAAGTACAGTCTGTTTTCCTGAAACTTTAAATGTGTTTTTTTAAAATAAATGGTATACATTTGATGATTGCCCCAAATTGGAATAATGCCCCATATTTCTAGCTTATTAAGAGTTAAATAGGGCTGGGGTTTTGGCTCAGTGGTAGAGTGCTCATGGAGCAAGGACCTGGGTTTGGTCCTCAGTACCATATAAAAATAAAATAGGGCTGGGGATATAGCTCAGTTGGTAGAGTGCCTGCCTCGCAAGCACAAGGCCCTGGGTTCAATCCCCAGCACCAAAAAAATAAATAAATTAAATAAAAAATAAAAAAATAAAATAAAGATATTGTGTCCACCCACAACTAAAAATATATTTTAAAAAAGAGTTGAATAGATTGTATAGACTGATTGTAGAAATGACTTAACCTTATAGAGTGAAAAATATATTTGAACATAGAAATAACTGCCTTCAAATGGAGTAGCTACAAGGCAACTTATTTATAAGCGAGTCATGATTTACTGTAGAGAACAGAAGAACATTCTTCAGTTGAGTGCAATATTTGGAGAATAGACTCAGACCCTTCCACATCCTGACATTCTGATCTAATCCCAAATGTCTGACATGGTGAGTCATTATTCAGTAGCTTTTAATTTTGCTGGATGAGACTCTATGGACGTCTGAGTGTTTACACACACGCCCAGCCCCGTGATGAGCACACACAGGTCTCGGTCACTTTGGGTTGACAGTATGGAAGACAACTGAACTAGCAGATTCAGCGTGTTTGTGGTTTATTTGCTCTGTGGCATTGACTATTGATTAATGACATAATAAATCTTTTTGAGACTTCCCTTCCATTGCCAACAGACCGTCCTGAAGGGTGAGCTACAGCATGGGTACAGGAGATGAGATGCATGTCATATAAGATAAGTGGGTCTCAGCTCGTGACGGATGAGCCAACACTTTGGGGGAGTTACCTGCTAGCTCTTCCACATCCTCACCCCATAAAATTGTGTTTCAGGGAAAGACTCTGATGCTTTCATTAGTCTCTATCGCATTTGTTTGGATTTAAAACTTTCCACTGTGCCTGTAGGATCTCAGGGAATAAATTCAACAGATTTCACACTGTAACAGATGATTCTTTTCACTCTAGGCCTAGTAATTTTTAACTCCATGGTATCAAAGCATATTCATAAAGGATATTATTTAAAGCATAGATGAGGATTTAGGGAGAGATACTCAAATTATGCTCCTGTCCCTTACCAGTTGTGTGACATTGAACTAAAAATATCAGTTTCCTTATTTATAAAATAGGATTCTGCCACCATCTGTTAATTAAGGGTTATCATATGTGAGTTGTCTTGTACAAGGCCTTGCACACAGTAAATATTCACCCCTTTCAATAATGGGTACATTTTATCCCACCAGCATTCATTCATTTAACCATGATTCCTGAAATACCACTCACGTGCTAAGTGAGCTCTGAGCTAGGTGCTGGAATGCTATTTAATATGTCGAATTATAAAATGCAGCATTTACATAGAAGCACAAAGTCAGATAAATGGGATTTAATAAAGTGATATTGAACCTCCTTCCAGTCCTTGAAGAACTTAAAGGCAGGAGAAGTGAATCTTAATTAAAAAAAAAAAAATGAGGTTGTCCTACCAGGTGTATTTGGCAATGTATGGAGATGTTTTTGTGGTTGCTCTGGGGCAGGGGTTTGTGCTTGTGATATAAAGTGGGCAGGGGCAGGGATGCTGGTGAGCATCTTATAGTGCACAGAAGAGCTCGAAACAGGAGAAGCTATGCATCCCCAAGTGTCAATCATGCCTCGGTTGAGAAACCCTGTTCTCTATGAAGCAATAAAACAAATATATGCAGAACTGGGCCACACAGTGCATTACACTGTCACTATTTACAGAGGGACAGCATTTGGTTATAATCATAATGGCCACAAACAGAACTGAGCCCTGGTATGTACCTGTGTGCCTCAGCCTGTTTAATCTGCTTCCTAACTCTAAGACACGGAGGCACGATTATTGAATCTGTTTTACAAATGAGGAAGTTGAGTTCCAGGAAGATTGTATTAATTGCTGAGGCGACAAATTACAAAGCCAGGAGATTTGAACCCAAGAAATTGGCCTCAAATCCTATTTGTTAACCATTATGCCGATTGTGCAAAGCTTGCTGGAAACTCTACTAACAAGAAAAGCAATTTTCATGAGATGAAGGACCTGAAATTCTGGAGTAGAAATTTGCAGTGGCCATTTCTCCACAGAACTTCAGTTGCCAACGATGGAGGATTTGGATTTTGATATTATACCATCATTTCTAAGTGCCTCTTCAGCTTGAAAATTGTATTATTCTTGTATTAAGCAGATATTACTCTTTCAACAAACTTTTGAGAGTCTAATATGATATAAGCAGTAGGAGAGTGCTTGGAAGACCCAGGAAAGACACTATTCTGTGTTAAGTAAAAGGGAATCAAATATGATTCCTAGATTCAAAAACCTTGCATACTCAAATAGCAGACTGAATTTGATGAGAGCACATAACAGAAACTAGCTGTCATTCAGTAGATACGATCTCTGTCTCTGTTTTGTCTGAAATTTTTTTGGCGGCGGGGAGTACTGAGGATTGAACCCAGGGATGCTTAACCACTGAGCCACATCCCCAACCTTTTTTTAATACATATTTCATTTAGAGACAGGGTCTCACTGAGTTGCTTAGGGTCTCATTAAGTTGCTGAGGCTGACTGTTAAACTGGCGATCCTCCTGCCTCAGCCTCCTGAGTCACTGGCTTACAGGCGTGCCACCATGACAGATTCTCTCTGTTTTGGTGCTGGGATGGAACTTAGTGCCTCTCACATGCTAAACACTCACCCCACCACTGTGCTACATCTCCAGCCCAGGACATCCCCTTTTTCAACAAAGAAATTGAGGAACATAGATCATTTCAATGGTATCACCGATGACATAGATCACATTTTAGTAGTCACATTTTGAATAGTTTTAAAAGAAAATTTGAATTTAGTATTATAAAATCTTTTGTACTATAGAGTTGCACTGTTGCTGTTGTGGGGAGAAGGCCAGTATCTAGGGTGAAAATACTACTGAATTGTGCATGTTCAAATTCACCTTAGATAATGCCTTCCGTTCCCCTTGGGATTCCTGGTGTACTAGCTTCCGAAGGGTTCCTCAGTAAAGCACCACAGGCTGGGGGCCATTAAAACCACAGGGTGGCTGCACCATCTTGCACTCCCACCAGCAATGTATGAGTGGACCCTTTTCCCCACATCCTCGCCAGCACCTGTTGTTGCCTGTGTTCTTAATAAAAGACATTCTAATTGGGGTAAGATGAAATCTTAAGGTGGTTTTGATTTGCATTTCTCTTATAACAAGGGATGTTGAACATTTTTTCATAAATCTGTTGATTGCTGTAGATCTTCCAAGCACACCAGTAAAGTGTCTGTTCTCTGGAGAGCAGTGTGGAGATTCCTTAGAAAACTTGGAACGGATCCACCATTTGACCCAGCTATCCCACTCCTTGGCCTATACCCAAAGGACTTAAAATCAGATTACTACAGTGATGCAGCCACATCAATGTTCATAGCTGCTCAATTCACAATAGCTAGATTGTGGAACCAACCTAGATGCCCTTCAATAGATGAATGGTAAAGAAACTGTGGTATATATACATAATGGAATATTATTCAGCCATAAAGAAGAATAAAATTATGGCATTTGTAGGTAAATGGATGATGTTGGAGACTGCTATGCTAAGTGAGATCAGCCAATCCCAAAAATCCAAAGGCCGAATGG
>JAJEJO010004224.1:592993-631719 GCA_020662805.1 Glaucomys volans
GGGGGGGGGGGCGTAAGAATATTAACAGAATGTGTGACAGACATCATTGCCCTGTGTACTTGTATGAACGCACAGATGGTGTGATTCTACTTTGTGTACAACCAGAGAAACAATAGCTATACTCCATTTGTGTTCAATGAATCAATAAGCAAAAAAAAAAAAACACAGGGATGGAGCCAAGATGTCTGCTTCAGCAGAGCAGGCTTCGGGGAACAGTCTCCCTGTCTTCCGTGCTCCCAGAACTCCTGGCAACACTCTCTGTTTCTTAGCTTATAGCTGCATCTCTCCAGGCTCTGCCTCCCTTGTCACAGGCCTGTCTTTCCTGAATGTGACTGTGTCCTCTGCTCTTCTCTCAGGCATGCCAGTCATTGGACTTGGGGTCCATGCTGATCTAGTGTGACTCCATCTTCACTTGTTGCATCTGCAAAGACCCTTTTGCCAGATAAGGGCATGTCCTGAGGCTCCAGGTGGACATTGATATTAGGGAATTCTATTCTGCCCACTATAGTTGACATCATGTATACAGTTCTTTATGGAAACGGGAATATTTACATGTAAAAAGTGTACGCAGAAGAAAATGGTCTCACAAATGGTTTTCCAGCACGTGTCTCTAGAAAGCACTAGAATCAGCTGCAGCATAATGAGATAATATACTGTCAGTCGCTCTAAGACCCGAACCAACTCTTATTAAGTCCCTGTCTCTTGCATGATAAGCAGAATTACTGGTACCATTTTCCCTCCCTCCCTTTCCTCCTCTCTCCCTCTCCTCCTCTCTCCTAGTTAATTCCATTTGACTAAAATGACATTTGATGTGTATTTCTCCAAGAAAATGTAATGATGAATCATTGCAATTTTCCCCATGTCTCTAAATGTTCCCATTAAAATATTATTTTAGACAGATCAGAATGTTTTAAAAATTTCAAAGTTGTTTTTCCCCCCCTGCTAGTTCTCATTATTTTACTCTAAAGTTCTTTTTGGAAAATTAGCACACCACTATAAAAAAAAAAAACAAATCTATGTTTATTATGAATTCTACTGGAGCCATGCACGCTCTCGTGATATTAATATACACGGCAATTTTTGAAGATTAAGTTCATTAACTTTGACATCAAGTGATGATGAGAGTACTAGTTAAATAAGGTGCTAAGGAAAGTCATATGCTAAGAGCAATAAAAGAGATTAATCTAATACAAAAAAATGAAGAAATCAAATCAGAAGAGGCACTTCTGAAATGGCGCAGTAAGGTCCTCCAAAAATCTGCAATTTCACAAGGACAGCAAGAATGCTCATAAAAAGAGTAGAAATCAACATTTTCAGGACTCAGGAAAGTAATCAAAGCCTTGCACCAGTAAGAGGAATGTTTACGCAAGAAAAGCAGCTGAATCCTGGTGGGAATGTCACAACTTTAGTGTTTTTCTGCTTGGCTTATTTATGCCCTCTTCCCCCCATCTCTGGTAGCCTTGAAGGTCACCTGCTTCATAAGCACAGTACATGGAAAAAGGTGGCCCAGCAGTAATTGGAGGGATGGAGTGGCTTCTCAGATGCCCCAGATTCACATACCCAATGTTATGGGGCGCAACTTAAGAACAGACCGTTCACCACTGAGAAGTCCAAATTTGAGTCTTTCTTAAGCCAACTGGCTGACTGTCTCACACAATGCCCCAAAAATGGCTATTGGGAGAGCAGCCCCAACCACAGGGTTGCAGGGTTTCTTATACCATAAATCACATCAATCATAAGTGTCTGTTGCTATGATTTGAAACTACAAGCTTACATCATGAAATCATCAGCAGAGGGGGAAGTGGGTCAAAATGACCCTTACCCAGGTACAAACTAAAGAATGGTTACTAACATCCACACAATCATTGTTGACATCACCGTTCACATGGTGCACTGTTTAGAAGAAATAGAAATCAAAAGAGAACAGTTTTTCATCACATAAGAATTGTCATTTTGCATTGTTAAGCATGTCATGCTAAGTAACTGTTGATGGGTACAGAGGTGGGGTGTTCCCATGGGAGAAGCTCATTTCCTACATAAACATGGAGCCTCAGAGCAAAATGGAGTCTGTTTAGTCATTGTCCACATAGCCTGGCCAGTAACATTTCCATGGAGCCAAATCTGTCAGCCCATTACACCAGAGCATTATCACAATTTGACCTGCCTAAAAACTCCCTGGAAAAGTTCCATTTTCAAAGTTTGTCTTTTTTTAAATTTATTTATTCAATGGAAAAGAGCCTTATCCCCAGAGAGTTTATGGACAAAAATCAAGAGAAATTGTTTAACTGCATCTTCTTGAGGAAGGGATGCCAGTACCACATATAGAAAGCTGGCCAAGGGGGAAATGACAACAAAAACAAAAATGGAAAAATGAGATGTCATAAGGGACTTTGAAATGCTCTGACATTTTTGCATGAGCTAGAGGAGCATGCATGGATGCAGAGCTGTGCACATTCCTGGGTAAAGCACAAAGGAGACCCTGACCCATCACTGATGACTGACCTTGGAGTTCTGCATAAGGAGAATGTGAAGGCTAAGGCAGAGCTCTAAAGTGTTGTCAGGCTTTGAAGTGGAAGTGTGCACCAGCACCCAGAGTCCCTTGGCAAACAGTAAGAGCCTTTGTCCAGTGATTAGCTGACCATGAAACTCATGGCGCCATATTTAAAAAATACAAACTTCACCTAAGTGGTCCAGGGAAGTCATTGCACAAAAACTGCTACAACAATCACAACCAACCACAGTGACAAAACAAAACCTGAGGAGGGATGGCTATGATTTCCAGAGTTGCTACATTAATCTCAAACATCCACAGTTTACAAAATTACAAAACGCCAAAAGGAACAGCAAAGTGTGCCTCATGATCAGAAACCAAAGCAATCGATAGAAAACATCCCTTAGGAGGCCCAGACATTGGAATTCCTTGTCCAAAGCTTTAAATAAGATATTTTAAGTATGTATGAAGATGTAATGGAAATCATGTCACAAGAATTTAAGGAAAGTATGATGTTTCAGCAAGTAAAAAAGGAAGCTATATTTTACAAAGAGCTAGATAGAAAATCTGGATTTGAAAACTTAAATAACTGAAAAGTTTACTGGAAAGGTTCTGTGGAAAATCTGAGTTAGCAGAAGAATTAACAAATTGGAAGAAAGGCTAATTGAGCTTATCCAGTCTGAGACAAAAGAAACATGAGGAGAGATGAACAGAGCTCCAGAGACCTGTGTGACACTATCAAGTGGTCCAAAATACACATAATTGGAGTTTAAGACTCCAATTTAAAAGGCAGGGTAGAGAAAAAGAAGCAGAAAAAAAAATCTTTGAAAAAATAATGGTTCCAAACCTCCTAAATTTGATATAAAAATTAATCTACACATAGATTAGATGCACAAATGTCAAGTAGAATAAATTCAAAGATATCTCAGCCTGGACATGTTGTGGTCAAACTGTGACAGCAGGCCAAATATAAAGGATTGTCAAATCAGCAAGACAGAAGAGGCTCATCAAGGGAAAGTAACCTGCACCAAGATTAATAGTGTTCTTCTTATAGAAGCCATGGAAACCAAAATTCTACTATCTTATTATTAAAACATGGAGGTAAAATTGGGGGTCAGAGACAGGTTTCTGGTTGAAATTAAGGGATCAAGAACTGGCATTTGCTGTTCCTTTACCGATTGGAATTATAAGTAGTCACAGGAGTGGATACGTGGGTACCATCTAAGTATTGGATTTGTCTAAATCCAATCCTTCACTCTTGATGTTTGTTATTTCACAAAGCATCTTCCCATTGTCTCCTGAGCACACTGTGTGACATCCCATGCTTATTCCTATTGGGGACAATGAGATTAAGGTCAATGATCTAAGAGTCAGTAATGTTGGAAGCCATTGTGGGGACGCATGTGCCTCCAGTATCTGATAGAGGGTTTACAGACTGCTTCAACTATAGAGCTTGATTCTGTCAATTGTCAGCCTCTGACCTCTTCTAAATGATCATTTGTTTGAGTGTAATATTGACATGAATGAAAAATGATCTGGGTACCAAAAAAAAAAGAAAGAAGATGTAATCTGCATGGGACAGAAGGATGTTTTCTGAGATAAGGATGGAGAAGAGATGCAGATCATAACCAGCTATACTATACCAACTTACAACCTTGTTTGACTTCAGTGAATTGATTCCATACTCATGAATGAAGAATAGCCTCTATTTTGTGCGTATATAATCAGCTGTTCTCTTATTTATGAGACCAGTGGCCTTCTGATCAATACAAAATCTTTCTTGAAAATCCTGACCTGGGTCTCACAACTGCGCCATCTTATAAGCTTGTGTGAGTTCAGCAGAATTCCTACCACATTTCATTTTGTGAATTCATTCTATTATTGTGACCTTCATTTGGACATGCACTAACTTTCTTTCATTGCTGCCCGCTTGTGATATTTGATTGTGTCCACTTTGACACTTACATGGGCACCCAGGCGATCCTTTATCTCCACGCTTTCTGCTTGCTTAGCACATGTCTCTCCTTCTTTTTGTTATTTGAGCATGATTGACAGCTGTTTGAGTTCAAGGACTTGTTCTTCCTCTCTCAGTCCCTGAGAGCACTTTGCATCATTCTTGACCACACAAAGAACTTGAAATTCGTTGGCTGAGTGAATGAAGAGCTCTATTTTGTACATAATAGCGTATTTTGTATTTAATAGTTTTGGGAAATTTGACTAAGTTTTTCTTGGATTGTAGCTTCTTGTTTTCTGTATATCTGTTGCAGCTAATTTCCAGGAACTGGGTCAATATATCCATTCTGAAATTTCACATAGCTGCCTCACTTCTTCATCTATAAATTGGAATAAAAAGAGTACTTAGACCTTTGGGCTACTAAAAGAACAATTATTTAGGGTATGGTAAAGGTCTGGTATATTAATTCATTCATTGCCAAGATATGAGTGAGGACCTGCTTCTAGAGATTTATCAGGAAGAATACAGATAAAAATCCCTGCCCTTGCAAATCTTGCCATCTCCTCACCATCTGAGCCCACAGTATTGGTTATACGGGCCAACTTGCCCCTGGGCCAAATAAAATCCAAAGCAATGTTTTTAAAACTTGAGAACACTTAGGAAAAGTATGAGCTACTGCTAAAGTGGTTGTCGATTGAATTAAAAATTTCACAGAGGAGTCGACTCCTTCCCGTTATATATATGAGACCAGGAAACAATAAAAATGACAAACACAATGACAGAGGCTGAGACTAAATAGCCCAATTGTGCCATTACAGGGATGGCTCTATGGCTGCAGGACCAGTGTGGGAACTCGTAGGAGTCTAATTGACCACTCGATCGATGGGAGGAAGCAGCATGATCAAGATGCATTTTTAAAAGGAGCAGTTTCTCTTCAATATGAAGACTATCATAAAAATACACACTTCAGGACAAGTGTGGTGGGACTGTGACTCTATTTTGTGCCAGATATAGTCTATCTCAACTCTAAAAACAATGCAAATAAACCAACATGGTACTGGGGAAGAGCATCGTTATATGGACATGCAGGGAAAGAATGTTAGATGGATGTTTTAGTGAGCATCTTCACTGCTGTGTCCAAAAGACTCAGCAAGAACAGTGGGAGGAGGAAAAGTTGATTTTGGCTCATGGTTTCACAGGTCCAGTTTGTGGTCAGCTGACTCCTTATTCTGGTCCTGAGATGAAGCAGAACATCAAGGTGGAAGGGAGTGGAGGAGGAAAGCAGCTCAGGACATGGCACCAGGAAGCAGACAGAGCTCCCCTCACCAGGGACAAAATATAAACCCCACAGGCACACCTCCATGACCCACCTCCTCCAGCCACACCCCACCCACCCACAGTCACCACCCAGTTAACCCCTATCAGTGGATTGATGCACTGATTAGGTTAAGGCTCTCATTACCTGATCATTTCACCGCTGAACGTTCTTGCATTGTCTTCCATGTGAATTTTTGGGCAGCATCTCATATTTTAGCCATAACAGTGGAGAAAATAGAATTAAATTCAGCATCTGTAGTGCTGAGATTTGGGGGGAAATGAGGGCCAAAGAATCTCTGAAGAAGTCAGGAACTGGATGCATTCAGCTCTGCTTAAATGGACAGAATACAGATCAAAGGTGTGACACTAGAGAAAGGCAGATTTGTGGTGAATGGGAGCAAATGGAAATAAAGTCCATGCACGGGCAGTCTCTGAATTTGGTGCCTTCCAGTGTTTGCCCATAGAAGGTGTGTCCAGGTCCCCCACCCTCAGTCTGTCTTCTTCAGAAAGCATAACTGCTTTTAACTTCTATCACATTTCAGATCTAATAGCTAATTTTTTGAGCAAGTTCACATAGACTTGAGGTATATAAGTTCATAAGAAACAAAAATAAATGTAAAGAATCTTCAAAAGGTAGATTTTATAGGCCTGGAGGTGTAGCTCTGTGGTCCAGAGCTTGCCTAGGATGTCCAAGGGCTGTTTCAGTCTCAATACTGCAACTGAGATATTATTATCGCTATGACTAATAGAAGCAGTTTATTTTGGGAAGCTACCAAGAAGGAGGCTTTCCTAGGTTAACTGGTAAACCTTGAAATGTTTTTTTCCTTTTAAAAATTAATCTGTTAGGTCATGATTAACTGTCGTCCAAGCCTCTTTAGATCATGAAATCAGTGAGGATTGAGAAAGAATAAGGGAAGCTCAAAAAGGAGTTCCCCTTCCTTGGATCCCATGTCCTCACTGAACATGACAAGCAGGTTTCTTCTCTTCAATCAACTCTCTTGATTGGGATGAGCACCTCAATATCAGTGTTGAGAACGATTCTGAAGCAGAGTCCATGACCATTGGCTTAAAATTCCATGGAAGGCATCGCCCACTATTGGTAGAAAACCAGTGTTTGGTTTTTTTTGTTTGTTTTTATTTTTTTATTTTTTTGGTACTGGGGATTGAACCCAGGGGTGCTCCACCACTGAGCCACGTCCCCAGCCCTATTTTGTGTTTTATTTAGAGACAGGGTCTCACTGAGTTGCTTAGGGCCTCGCTAAGTTGCTGAGGCTGGTTTTGAACTTGCGATCCTCCTGCCTCAGCCTCCCAAGTGCTGAAAACCAGTGTTTTGTGACACGCATGTCACAGCCCAGGCATCCCAGGTGCATCAGGAGAGTCATTCATCTTGGTTCTACTTCATCCGTGCTGGGTTCAGTTGGTCCTTGATCCCCACTCCCATCTGTCTTCCCTGCATGGCCAACCTCATCCCTGGGTCAGAAAGGCCCCCATCCAGTTGCAGAAGCCACAGCTTTGAACTGACCTCTCTACCAGCTTCCACAATGACACAAGTGCCCATCCCCACACCTGGCCCACAGCAATCCTCTCTGATCCAACCCTGAGTGATACCTCAATTAAAAGCAGACACAGGATGGGAACAGAAGTGAAAATGGGGACAGGTGTATTTTGTGTTTGCCCATGAGAACAAACACCTAAAGGTCTTGTGTGCCCAGAGATGGAGTCACACAGCAAGAAGCCCTACAGGGCTCTTGCCTCAGCCAGATGTTGACCCAGCAGCATATTCAGTTCACCACTGCACGGCCATGAACAGGAAATACAGATGTGCACACACTCCACCTTGCCAGTTCACTTGTTTCCTGGGTTAAGTGGAAATGAAATGTTCTATGAAGCTGTATTTCTAAAGAGTGTCTTTGAAGTTCATCTCAAGGATGCTCTCTGGACCCTTCCCATCAGCAAGGAAAATATCTTTATTTAGGGAAAAAACAGTGATCAGATCTTTTTGTCTGATCACATGTGCAAAAAAGAAAAAAAATTAAATGCAGAATTAGTTTTTAAGATGTGCATCGAAAGAAAGGGAAACACTACATTAAATAACTTATTCTCTTTCATATTTGTTGATTAAAAGAAAGAATAGATACAGATGCATAATATATATTTCTCTTGTGGCTTTGTAATAAGATAGAGGTAATGGCCAGGCATGGTGGCTTATGCCTGTAATCCCAGGGGTTTGGGAGGCTGAAGCAGGAGGATTGCAAGATGAAAACCAGCTTCAGCAACTCAATGAGACCCTGTCTCTAAATAAAATACACAAAAGGGCTGGGGATGTAGCTCAGGGTTAAGTTCCCCAGGGTTCAATCCCTAGTACCAAAATTATTTAAAAAAAAAAAAAAAAAGATACAGGTAATGGATGAAGCCGATCTCACCTACCTATCTCTCTCTCTCTCTCTCTCTCTCTCTCTCTCTCTCTCTGGGTTCCCCTCTATTCCTCTCTCTTTCTTCCTCTCTCTGCCTCTTCCACAGGAAAAATGGAAGAAAGTCCTTGAATTAGCAAATTAGGGAAACTGTCCATTTGGTAGAATGGAAAATACATTTTCCTCCCCACCCAATGGCGGCCAGCTTACAATGTAGGAAACATTCTCATTTTTCCCTGAAGCCATTGTCAAACATTTCATAAGAAATGGCACCATTTCTGCTCCTCCATTTGCACCTCGATCTCTCCAGCTAGTGTGAAGGAAATGCCAACACCCATATCTGAAAAGAGATAAATAACAGTTTTCCTAGTACTGAAATGTGTGCATAACTCAAACTCAATTTTGTCTGAGGGACAAAAATGGAATCCCCAGCTCAGAGAGAGCTTACTTCACATTCCCGACTGCACGCTCAATTTCCTACCTTTAGAAATACCCTGAAGTGCATCGGGCCTTAAGCCCCTCCAGCCAGAGACAAGATGTGCATGAACCAGGGCCAGAAAGAAAGCCCCAGAGTTTTCCTGAGGGATGTTCCTAATTAAAACTGCTTGGTGCCTGCAAGTGGCTTGAATTGTTCTATATAAAGAGTGCCATGAATTTTAAACCTCCGCAGGGGTGAAAACCTGGTGTGCTGAGAAGAGAAAAACCAAGTTCAAATAGGAAACATGGAACTGTCTCTTGAACTGATCAAGTAAAAAGCAAATTCAAAGACCTCATGTTCAATTTCTTTCTATTTTGTCTAGAATTCAGATTTTTTTTTTCTTGATCTCTCCATTTGAGTGTTTCTTGAAACTTCAGGGGGCCTTGGAGACTTGGTTTTAAAAAATACAGGTTTTCAGGGTTCCTACCTCATGAACTGAATCTATAATAAGTCCTGGGAAACTGGTTTGCACCAAGTGCTTCAGTGCACCCGGTACATTTGGAACATGGTGAATGACAGTTCCAAACCCCCCCAAAAATAATATGAAACTTGAGAGTAAGAAATGCACAAAATGCCTAATGAGGAGTTAGCGCAGTATTGTGAAGTATATCCTTACAGCATGACCGCATTGGCAAGGAAGAAGGTTCTTAGACACTCCTCTGTATAGCAGACTCCAGGTGTCTGCGCCAAATTCAGATTCCTGGGCCTCACCCTTCCCCTTCCCCATCTCACTCAATGCATTTGACCCAGGAATATCTTCTGCCAGCTTCACCCCATGAGATTCTGCACACATGGAAAATTCTGCCTAAGGAACGCTGTCAACACCATGTTGGGCCAAAGATGGAATTCCAACAGCTTTGTGTGTTCAGCAGTTTGGTACTCCCCTTTAACTGTATGGGGAAGAGTTTCTTTTCCTGAAATTTTGTGCAATCACAAATTAATTGGGAAGAAAAGAAACTGCAGTATGCCAAGAACTGTGTCGAGTTTTCTTGCAAAGTGCAATGTGAGGTGTTCCTGTTGGGACCCTCCCTCTCCAGCAATAAAAATCTTCAATCGCTCTGTCTGTTTGTTTTAATATAAAGCAAAATCACTTGGCTCATGAAGTTCAGAAGCCTGCTGTTTGCTCAGTCTTTGGGGATCCAATAGTGTCGCGGGGACTTGGCTTCGGCCCCCTCCTGGCCTTTGGTTTCTGAATGCTATCTGCTTCTGGTCTCAGACTCTTTGGGGAAAAAAGCCAGTACGGGAGCTGCAGGCACACAACCCCTCGTGTTCAGCTCCAGTGGACACCTTGAGAGATCATTGCTGCACAATCCAGGTGCTATGAGTGGACAAGTTTAGGCCATGTGGTGGGTGGACTGTCATGCAGTGATGGGTTTTGCTTTGGTGTGTGATGGGGTGAACTGACAACCCTGAGGTCGCACATACTGAGCAAGGGTAGAGAAGCGTCCAGTTGATGGGACTCAATGAGTGGTGTTTCCAGAAGGACAATGGATGGTCTGGGGTGATGCCCCAGGAAACACCCATTGTGGCCCTGTGTACACCCTGCAGCAACCTGAGCCCTGCACCTCAGGACCCTCCTCATGACTGCACATTCCTCATGGTAAAAATGGGGAGCACGAACCCTGATAAAACTTAAAACAGAAAGAAAGAAACTACTTGTAATATTTTCAGTTTTGTATTTCCATTTCTATCTGATAAAATTCTAGGATTTGGAGTATGGGTTTCCTTTCATTCAAAACATGCTCTGCTTCATGCCCTGTGAAATGACCTGCTCTCCACATTGTTATAAAAACAGAGGTGTATTGTGTCAGCCAGCTTTCCGTCACTATAACAAAAAACCTGAGAAAATCAGTTCTGGAATTTTTAGTTCATGATCAATGGGCCCTGCTGCTTTGGAAGCAGTCATGGTGTGGGGGTGTGGCAGGGAAGAACTGCTCATGTTATGGTCAGGAAGCATGAGAAAAGTGGCTGGGCTCATGTTCTTTCCTTCTAGAGCAGACCCCAATGACCCGAGACCTCACAGGTCCCCACTCCTCAGTTTCCACCACCTTTCAATAGTGCCATTCTAGGAATCAAAGTCAACTCGTGGACATTCAAGATCCAACTGCAGCACATGTATATGACTTTATTTTTTAGGCCTCATTATTCTCATTCTACCTTTCCAACTCTTTTTTATTGGTTCTTATTAGTTATCCATGACAGAGAATCCATTTCAACATAATTATAAAAGCCTGGGATATATCTTGTTCTAATTGGGTCCCCAGTCTCTTTCCTTCCCCTTCCCTCTGCAGAACCGTACACCCTTCCCTCTATTGATCTTTCTGCCAATTACCTATAGTTGCTTTTTTAAATTAATGTCTTGTGGATGTGCATGATGGTGAGATTCACTGTGGTACATTCATATATATGTACATAGGAAAGTTGTGTCAGATCTCAGCATGGCCTCTTCAAAATACGATGTGTGACTTCCCACTTGATCCACTTTCCCATTTATGTCATTGACTTTAGAAGAGAACTTGGTAGCAGCTGTAGATTCACTGAGTCAATACTTTTTATGCCAAGTAAAAGCATCAACTAGACATGGCTGCATCTCACATACCAGTCTCGGGACACATGCATCCCTGTGGGAAAATAACGGCATAAGGTTGCCAGATGAAAGAGCCCGCTGTCAAAGCTCCCATAACTAATGTGGCTGGCATGAAAAGGTGTCTGTGTACCCCAGGCCAGGGCACAGGGCTACCCAGGCAGCTAGAAGTCATTTCATTCCATGTGCACCTGTCAGCCTTGGTCATCATCAGAAGCCCAGGGCAAGGTAAGCCCTTGGGAAAACATCACAGTAAAAGACTTGGGGACCCTCAGTGGCTTTCTACTGCTTCTGCTTTTCTTACCCCTTCAGAATTGTGGCGGCCTGTGCTCCCCTTGTGCACCCCTCACCAAATGCCAATCATGCTGTGAGCAGAACCCTAACGGGAAAAGATCGTTTTCTTCCTTCTGCATTCATGACCTTTGTTCTGCCTCTAACCTTGAGAACAGAGCTTTCCTGGGTACCATAAGGGCTTGGTGACTCTCTGTTCCAAGAGGATGATCCTTGACAAATTGTCTAAGTGATGACAGTGTGGCTGCATCTCTTAGCCTCAGCTCTGCAGGGCTTTGGATTTTAATAGGGGAGTGGGCTTGGATCCTTCTTCTGTTCTTGAATAAGGGGTGCATGAGAGGGTTGAATCCTCATACCCTAGGTAATTATTGGGTAGAAAACCTTCCAACTTCATCGTACCACTTATCCTAGAAATTCTAAGTCCCATGGCAGTGAAGTTCTAGTCCTCTTTCTTTTAAAGAATCCTCAAAAATAAAAGCAAGCAAAATTATTTTCCCTTGATATTTCCAAGTGTCTGTTAGAGTGCTCATTTTTGTACATTCAACAAATATAAAGTAGAAGTGAATTATAGAACAACTTCCTTATCCTTTGAAATGAAAACCTGGTGTTTGGCCCAGGCTATTGTTGCCGGCTCCCAGGGCCTGCTGGGTCCAGTTGAGAAGCAACCACGGAGCACAGAGGCAATGTGCAGTGAAGCAGATGCCCCGAGAGAAGTGGCAGGACCCCTCACCTGCACCTGCAGGGGTCCCTTACAGATTTTTTCAGGAGTCTAGCAATGCATTCATAGCCTGCTCCACGCAGTGTGTTTTGCAAATCTGGAAGAAATCAGACATTTCTACTTCATTTGTGTGAGAGCACTCTCACTTGACTCTCGCCCAACCCCACACCTCACTTCTTCTTTCCCTGAATGACTTCAAGGTGGCTCAGATGGAGGGAGGGAGGGCGCAGTCTGCTGAAGGAGATTAGGTTGGCATACCCTTCAGAGTTGGAGTTGATGTGGCTTTAAAGTGGCTTCCACCTATTTAATTACCCCCAGGAAGTGTGGCTCACCATCCTGGTTGACAAATGGCTTCCACAGTGTTCCTCCTGCCAGTTTCCCTGACATCTTGACAAAAAGGTGCAGGGTCTGATTTATGTCAAAATATTAATGAAGCATTGTGGGTTTTTTCCTCCTGGATTATATGAGGATTGTGTCATTTGTCAGCTTTTTGACATTAGTATTTGGTTGCAAATTTTTTTTCTCTTTCTCTCTAAATAAATATTCCCTCTTGTACCTGTTTTTGCAGTAGGTAATTTTGTATTATTATTATTAACTGAGAAACACTAAGTTGGACAAGTGTCAAGTACTGTAATTCTGCCTCAGGTGCTAACTACTAAGTTATCCCTTCTGCACCCTTGGGACTAGGGAGAAGATGACACTAAAGGGTCCTTCATGAGGCAAGTTCTGCAACTGTGTTTCATTCCTGATATACAAAGTGCTGTTATTACGCCAGCGATCAATTAATAGACATTCCCCATGTTGTTCACAACTTCCGCCAAGATCCACTTGGGCAAGAATGTGTCCCACAATTTCATGTATGTTTTGTTTATAGAAATGGTATTTATTTTCTATTTTTCTGTTTTGCCTTATTAGAGTCTAAGACTCAGGGACATTTTGCACCTAATATTCGATCATCATTGGGAGAAAAAGTCAAAAGACTTCTACTTTTCCTCTCCAACTTCCAATACTTTGTGGATTCTGTATTTCAAGCATCCTTAAATACAGTGATGATTTCTTCCCAAAACTTCCAGGATGGTTCAAAGGCAATTTTACAGTGTGTATTTCACTAACTGTTAATCATTTTGTGTTGTCAAGTACTATGCTGTTATTATAAATAATAGATGGTTTATTCAATTACACTTATTTTTCTTTCCTCATGTCTCAACCTATGTTCACCTCTTGCTTGTCCATTCAAGTGATTCTAAACATTTTTAGAATAGATATCATCCAACAACTTGTACATTTACCTCTGAAATAAATTTCTTTTTTTTTTTTTCTTGCAGTGCATGGGATTGAAGCAGGGTCTCATTCATGCTAGGTGGGAGAGGGCTCTATCACTGAGTTTCACCACTAACCCCTCCAGTAAATCTGTTTTTATTGAAATTTGATTATTTAGTTTAGCTCAGATTTAACCTGAACTTCCTTTTCATTTAAAAACTTATTGCTGAAAGTGATTTAAAATACATCTATCTATTTTATTGTGCAATTATAACATATTTGACATGATTTGATTATTTCTTATTTAGGGGATTTTAGTACATCTAAGGTCAGGATTCTGATCAATTCTAATTGCACCACATTGATAGAAACTTTAAATGTCAACAAGACAGGGTTCAGGGTCGAATAGCTCCAGAAATAAATTGAAAAGTTAGAAAAGAAAAATAGATAAGAGGAAAATGTTTTCTTCATTTCCAGTTTTCCCATCCCCTAAGAAATTGCAAAGATTTAAGAACAATAGGAATTATGAAAAGTGTGGGTCCCGGTTAGAATTTTAATTTCTGTGCACCAGCTTTAGTAGGCTGGATTGGCCACCTGATTTGAGTTTACATTCTATGAGAACTCAGGCGACAAAATGAAGGACACCAGGGAATGTTCTGGGTGGTCTTCAGGAGGTCAGTGCGCATGCCTGGCTCACAGCCTGGAAGCCAGCCTCCCCCTCCAAATGCCTTCAACCATGAAAGCTGGAGGCTGGGCTCTACATATAGGTGGAACATGTTGTCCCACTGTCCCAAGGCAGAAGGGACAGGGGACGTTACATTCCTTTTCCCCCCCCAAAGAGAAAAAGGCTGCTTTACCAAGTAGGTTGCTACGTGGTGATCATAGTTATTCTTCAAGGAAAATCCATTCATTGTTTCAACATGGTACATCATACAGAATCCAAACTTACACAGGTGCATCAAAGAAAGTGAACCTCCGCCCCCCATTCCTTCCCCCATTGGTCTCTTTTCTCCAGAGACAACTGTTGCTGTTGGGGTCCTGCACACCTTCCAGAGACATGGAAGACACCTTCCAAAGCTCACAGGGTTGGCAAGCTGGAGCCCTCTGGACAAATCCAGACAGTTCCCTATTTTGTCAATAAAGTTTTATTGGAACACAACCACACTTAACTATTGAGGCATTGTCTGTGTTGCTTTTGGGTTACAATAGCAGAGGGATTGCAACGGAAGATTTCTGCCCCACAAAGCCTAAAATAGTTGTCCCTTTGTAGAAAAAGCTTGCCAAAACCTAACCTATACACTGTTTCTGGTACCCCAGTTTCAGTTGTGAATCATCTGAAGTTAATAAACAGCCCCCGCACATACACCTGGACACACATACTCTTCTTTAAACTTCCTGTATCAACTAAATATGCGTTTTTGTGCTTTTTAAATTAAATATTATTTGGTAATCATTTCAAATCAATATAGATATGTGCATATATAGATACACATACATATATATATGTATACATAAATTCAATTTACTCTTTGCAAACAATTCATTTATTGTTTGGGGTGCTTTACATGATTGCATTTATTTAATTCTCACAAGATCTTATTTCACAAATGTAAGTAAGTAAAGCTCAGAATTAAGTGACTTAGGTTTAATTGCCAACTAGTATGTGTACGACAAGGAGTTTGAACCCACCTGCCTCTGACTCCAAGGCTTAATTTTAGTAGTGAGTAACCTGTGTGTTATTTTCAGACCATCGATGGAGTTAGAGAATGAATTTCATTTTGAAGGCTGTCCCCCTGTCCATGCAGAGGTGAATATGTCTCCTGAGTGAATATGTCTCCTGAGTGGGCTACTGACTTGCTTTGCTAGGCTCTTGAGCATCAGGCATTGTAAACATGCTCAGGAATTTGCTTTGGGCCTTGTTAGCACCGAGCTCTGGATCAGGAGTTCTCATGCTTTTGGCCATCAACCTCTGGGGCTTCAGACTTTCCATAGACCCTTTTGCCCAGAGAGTGAATCATGGTGTGAATATGGATTCTACTGTGATAAAGGCAAAATGCCAATTCAAACATTCAGAGACCCATATCATTACTTTAGTTATTAACTGAAAGTTGTGTTCTGTTAAAATTACCTGGAAAGTTCATTAATCTATTAAAGTAGGGTTACTGTGATATTTTTTGCCAGTTTTCCCCCTCCATTGCTGTTTGGTTGGTTGAGAGGTGGCTGAGGATGCTAGCAGGTGTTTAGAGACTAAACTGTGCATGGTGAGTACCTACCCAGACTCCACCCACTCACACTCAGGACTTCAAGAAGAAGGGCTGTCCTTGCCGCATGCCACCAACCATGGACTATTTACAAAGGGCTAATCTTTTCAGAGGAACTCTGGTCATTTTCTAGCTTTCTCTAATCAGACAGAATGGATCTATTTCTGGTATAAATAAAACCCATGACATCAAAATTCTTGCAAGCTCCCCTAAGTGCCTTGGGAAGACTGCCTATGTAATATGTAAATGAAAGTCATTTTGAGATCATTATGTGACTATCGATAATATAATCTGGTGTGTAAAAATCAAGAATAAACAGACATTATTTAACGCATGGTGTACTATCATTATCATGAAATTCCAGTTAAACTTATTTCCCAGTAAGGAATGCTCACGATGATTTGGTTTGGGCAAATGATTACAAATATTTTCTCCACATCTCATGATTGCAGATTTGCTTACGAGAACCTCTCTTGTCCACTGTGCATCTGAGGAATAGGCTGTTCTCCGTCATAATGAAAGAATTTAACATGTGAGATTGCAAGAGCTTCAAACTCCCTTAGGCCCATCTTTCCTAATCAAAATGAGTAGAGTTTGACTAATCTGTTTGCTTTGCAAAGATATTAATTTGCTCATAAAGCACTTGAAATATCAATGATGGATAATAAATCCAAATTATTATAAAATATGATATTATCACATGTTCTTAGGAAACAGACTAGAAAGTACCCTTCTAACTTTTGTGGCATTAATTTTTAAAGCTTGACAAAACTGGGAGAAGAATCTCTTTAGTATTTTACTACAATGCATTCAGCATGATCCATATCATCAAATAAAAGAAAGGAAAACTAGGGGGTTCTGTTATCACAGTTATGCTGTTGAGTTCTTAAGTGTGTCAAAAAAAATTGCATTGTACCAATATATACATGCAGAAAGCTTTATGTGCGAGTTACATTAGTTTTCTTGTAGAACCTGAGAAACAGAATTCTTATCCAAAGCCCAAAGAGGAAAAAAAAAAATTCTGTATTGGAAGAAGTCTAGTAAATCATGCGTGCTTATGCCAGCCTTTGGCTGCTCCAGCTTGGGCTATGAATCATGTGAAGCTTGTAAAATAAATTTCCTAGGTCAATGTCAAGAAATTCAAACTTAGAGTCACAAGATTGAGAAGGTTATGATAATGTCTACCACCACCATTCTGTCAGGATTTTATTTCTGTTTAAATGATAGCCCTGGTGAACACAGCTGAGGAAGGCCGCAGATGATTTGTTCTGAGCTCAGTAAGCACACTTTGCTTGCAGGGGCATTATGATCGGCAGACAAATCACTAGACTGGCCCTCAGGGGAGCTGGGCTCCTGCTTTTCAATGAAGGTAGAGGAAATGTTACCTGCTAGGCAGCTCTGTGCTCCCCCACATTTCTGTCTTCCTTGTAGTGATGCTCTAGTCACATGACCAGCTTTAACTCATAAATAACTCCCAGGAGAGACCTGTGTTATTTGGGGCCATGCCAGTTAAGAGAAGGTGCTTCTTCCCTCTGTCTCTGTCCCTCCCTGACTTTGCAGCCCCAGAACCTCTGATAGCACAGAATTGAGATTGTTATGCTCTGTTTTTCATCACTGTGAACAAAAGACCCAACAAGAACAAGTTAGAGGAGGAAAATTTTATTTTGGATCATGATTTCAGAGGATCCCAGTCTATGGTGGACCATATCCACAACTCTGGGCCCCAGGTGAAGCAGAACATCATGGCGGAAGGGCAGCGTGGAGGAGGGAAGCAGTTCAGTTTGTGACCCCTAGGAAGCAGAGAGAGTTCCTCTCACCAGCAACAAAATGGAAATCCCAAAGGCGCATCCCCAGTGACCTACCTCCTCCAGCCACACTCTAGCTGCCTACAGTTACTGCCCAGTTAACCATTCAAGTGGATTAATCCACAGATTAGGTTGCAGATCTCATGACCTAACTGCAGCTCTCATTTTACCTTGAACATTCTTGCATTGTCTCACATATGAGCTTTTGGGGGCTACCTCATATCCAAACCACAGCAGATACGGACATAATACATTCAAAATATGAACTTACTGGGCTGGGGATATAGCTCAGTTGGTAGAGTGCTTGCCATTCAAGCCCAAGGCCCTGGGTTCAATCCCCAGCACCCCAGAAAAAAAAATTTAAAAAAATTTAGAAAGCTAAAATATGAACTTACTATTGGGAAGGCCACTCAGTCCATTAGATTTTATGTCTAAGAGAAAGGGACCTAGGAGCCAGTGTGATTTTAAGTTTATCTGATGATGTGGCTAAGATGAATCAGCCACTGTGAAAATAAGTCCTTGATCCTATTTTTCATTCAACTTCTATGTTAAGGTGAACAGTATCTGCTCATCTCAAAACTAAAATCATCTTTATAAAAACTACCTGGCAAAATCTAATGCTTTTGAATTGCTGAGGACAAGAATATATGTTGGGAAAAGTTGGTCTATCCTTCATAGAGGAGTGTCTCAGGTCAAATGAGATGTCACAGAGAATTTAAAAAGCATTTCCATCCATATTTGGATAATTTGGACTTCTCCTGTCATTACTGAAGACCTTCAAAACTTAGTTAACAGTGAAAGACTGAAAATCCAGTCACTACCTCAACATGAAAAGCCTTTAGATGTAAAATTAAATGACTTTTCATTAAATAATCATAATTTAGCATTACTCTTCTCTTTTTAATCAAAATAATCAGTTTGATTTCTTTTACACCAAGATATTATGTTTCTCAAGGATATGGCTAGAACTTTCCATGTTTGCTCTCTTGATCACAGAGCTTATGAATGATCAGCACAATTTATTGGTGACATATTCAGTGGATACCTATGATATTGATGCTTGTGTTTTATCTTCAGCCCAGACTATATCAATAGTTCATTTTCTGCTTATGATATCAAACACTTAGATAGTTTCCTTCTCAATGATCAGAATAGAAATCTTAACTTATATATTTTTTTACTTTTTTCCTAAGCCCTAATTTAAAACCAAACTACAAAGCAGGAAAACAGGTGAGAATTTGATTTGCCTTCATAGTATTTATGTACCTTCAGATGTTCTGAAAGAGACAGTATTTGCAACACGCAATGAACAGTTCAACTTTTGATTTTTTTGGTAGGTTCCAATATAAATCGTTATTGGATTAAATTTATGCTAGTTGAGTAGCTGGGGATGCAGGAAAAATTTTATTCATCTACAATTATCTCAGCAAAGAGCTGCAATGACTAGCAAAGAGATGCCCGTGATGGAACATGTCGCTTTGCAAATCAGCATGATTGCGCAGTGCTGTGAAGGAGCCATTGAGTGAGTTAAAAAGCTTCAGATGAAGAGTCAGACTTGGACTCGCATCCTGAATGCAACTCCGCATCATCCTGTGACCTTGAACAACTCAGTTAACTATTAAATCGCAACATCTCATCTCCAAAAGGAGGACACTGGTTCTGCCCATTCTCACAGAGCTGGTTAATGAGCTTAGTCATTGGCCAGGAGCAATTGATCAATGAAAGCCAATAACCACACCAGTAACCAGCTGGGCAAACCCTCCATAACAATGGTGGGTCCCAGAGCTCAGACCATTTATTGGTTCCAGAATTTTCCCAACACATACTCAGCACTCCCTCCACTGAAGACCTGTGATAGTCTCAATGGACAGAACACAGTCGTATCAATGTGTCTAGGATGGTGAGTTTTCCACCCCAAATTCATGCCCACCATCCTGGAACTGAACATCGCCTACCATGGATAGACTCTGTGTCCGTATGACTAGCTCCTATCTCACTTCCAGGTTGGGGCTTTTAAAAAGCAGGTCTTCCTTCTCCATTATGTCATTCAGCAGTGGCTGGTTGCAGAGGACTCCCCAGGAGAGGGTGGAACTGCAGGGTGGACAAAGCCTGGATCCTTTGGAGAATGACCTGTTGGAAGGCTTCCCTCAATAGACCAAAAGCGAACAATGAATAAACCCTTCTTGTTTTAAGCTATTGTACTTTGGGGTTAATTTGTTATAGTGATACTGCTATGCTAATATCATGGATCAGCCTCTGCCCTCAGTGACCTTGAAATCTATAGGAAATAACCTTCTGCAGTAGGTTTCTTTATTTTTGTACCTGGTAGAAGCATGTGAGCAAGTGGATTCTTTTGGGAATGTGAGAATGCACCAACATAGGAAGGGAGCTCTTACCTGTGATTAGGCTTTGATGAAAGAAACCAGGAATGAGACGCAAGTATGGATTCCTTGGCTTCCATTTCTGTTTTGCTGCTGATGCTCTCCTCTCTGTTAGCGAAACTCAAGGCCAACTTGAGAATTCTGCACCATGCCACAGTTTCATGGAACTGCTCACAACTTTTCTGCTCGCTTTGCAATGTTGGTATGTTATAGACTGAATCTACTTCAAGATCCAAGTAAAAATTTAAATTTGACAGTAGAGTGGAACCAGAGAGTCAACAGTTCTGTACTCTATGAATATAAAATGTCATGGAATTAAGTCCTAGTACCTGGACTTAGAATGACTTAAGCCCTAGCATAAAATAACCCTTGGCAAACCTTTCTTATGTTTTGGATTACAACTGGGGCATGGTATTGTTATAAAACCTCTGCTTTGCAGCTTGGCAAAGTGTATCCTATAATTCGCCTCCTTGAATTTTGCATGACTTTTATTAATAGGCATTATACAGAAATAAACACTTGTTTCTCACCTGTCAGTGTAGCTCTGCTGACTGAGGCCAGGCTCAGCTGGGTGCATCTTCTAGCTCATGCAGGCATGAGGGGTAGGCAGGGGGTCAACTGCTGGGTACTGGACTTGCATGGGGACACTAGGCTTGCTCCATATTCTCCTTCTCCCAGGAGCAGTGGGCTAGCTCAGGAACATCCCTTTCTTGGCAGTGGGGGAAGTACAGAAATAGAAATCCAGACTTAAAAAGAACCTTTCAAGCTTCTAGTTGCATCATGAATGACGGTGTCCCGTGGACCAAGTCATATGATCAAACCCAGATTCCAGGGTGCAAGAATGCTCTCGTGATGCTCTGTGTACTTGTGTTCCAAAGGCACGTATTCCTCTTAAGAGTGAAGCAACAGCACTATGAACTTCCATCAGAAGGCAAGCATTTCCCCATCAACGCCCGCTTCAACACACACATTTTCTGTCTAGAATATTGGCTCATTTTCTTTTTCTGTTTTTTTCTTTTCTTTTCTTTTCTTTCTTTTTTTTTTTTTTTGGTGGGGCAGGGTCTTGCTGAGTCTCTTAGGGCCTTGCTAATTTGGTGAGGCTGGCTTTAAACTTACGATCCTCCTGCCTCTGCTTCCCAAGTTGCTGGAATTACAGATGTGCACCACTGCACCCAGCTGTAGGCTCATTTTTAATCAATTCCTTCAGAAAAAAATATATACATGTCCTTAACTAGAACAAGTTACCTGGTGGGCAAACGATATTTTAAAGGACTTTAAAGTATTAAAATTTCAGCCAATAGCAAATTTACTTTTGATGGGCAAGGGATTTATTTCAGAAAGAAAGACAAACAGAGCACATTTCACATTCCCAGAATTTTTTTTTAGATAAATGATCACAATCTCAAATAGACATAAGTGTGAATATTCCCTTACAGACTTAGAATAGGAATATTCCTCAAGATGCAAAAATCTTAGTTTTGAAACCTTGTCATACTCATCACATTCAAGAAAACCAGGACTCATTGGAGAAATGGATGATTCCAGGTTTGAACAGGAAATGGACCGGAATACTTCAGGATGTGTTTTTATACAAGAAAAGATAGCACTTAAAGACTAATATCAGGTCACGTGAGTCTTCAATATGCTGTGAGGTCAATTACAAGGGCTCCCACTGTCAAAATTGGAGAGTATTTAAGCACCAACACGAATAACTATAACTGATATTACATCATCAAATGAATAAAAATTCATGAATTTGTAATGATAATTAGGAAAAATATTAGGGTTCTCTTATATCTAATATTATAGAAGGTGGTATAGAATTAAGAATCATCACTCCGCAGTGTGTATGGTAACATTGATTCATACAAGTATCATCTTGTACATCAAATCTTTCAAAGAGATCATTTGGGCTTTGGATTTTTGGGATTGGCTAATCTCACTTAGCCTGTGTACATGTATGAATGCACAGATGGTGTGACTCTAATTTGTGTACAACCAGAGAAACAATAGCTGTACTCCATTTGTGTACAATGAATTGAAATTAAATAAATTTAAAAAAATAAAACAATAAAAATATCTTTCAAAGAATAGGTAAACATGTTAATACGTTTATTCATTCAACTCATATTTATGGCATTGATAAATTACAATAAGACTAAGTGTTTTAAGGCACAAAATATTAATGAAACCATGCTTCTTTTAAAATTAATAAAAATTGGGACCATACCCCCTTCTAGGACCACCACCAAAATAACTCACAGCAATAGAATAGTGTAGTAAGGACACCGTCTTAGAATTTGCTTTCTGCCACCTGATAGGGTTCTCATCAGGGTTTCCATCTAAGTGGGCTGCATGGTATTGGTCATGGTACTTATGTTAAAATAGCTTTGTTCACAATACCACTGGGTATCATGTGGGATTTCCCCCAGGGTCCTGTTCAAATAAAAAGAGAGACTCAAACACAAAAGCACAGAAACACTGAATTTGCATGAGCAGTTGAAATAAGCACCATGGGACCCAAGACTGGCATCTTCAGAAAACCCTGCTTGCCATTCTGGGCCTCCATGGGCATCTGGGAATTAGGATTTCAGAAGGACGCTCACCTTTCCTGGAACCAGTAAGAATGTCCATGTGCCGACTCTGCTTATGCGAATGATGTGGTCCACACTGAACTTCCCTCTGGGGAGTCTGGCAGTATTACACATGGTGGGCAGAGGGTGGTCTGTATGAGCATCCCCTGTGACCCTGGCTCAGGGGCCCCATGAGCTTCCCTGGAAGATGACGTTTTGCACACTTACCACAACCTGCTCCTGGGAGTTAAGAACCTTGGGTACCTCCACTGGGGAAGGACTTCTGGAAGCACGTGCCTGTTTTCCTAAGAACTTTGCCTCGTGTTCCCTGAATGTGCTGTGTTCTGCTGCTATAACGAGTCAGCCATGAGGACAACTCTATGAGGTCCAGTGAGCCCACCTAGTGAGTCATCAAAGCTGGGAGTGTTCTTAGGGACCTCTGACCTAAATACCATCTTCCATTTCCTCATTCCTGACATTCAAAGGTGACACTGCTTGGGAAACTCACTCATACGTCCAAGAGAAGTTCACTGAGCATCTATTATGCAGCAAACACTGTTAGAATTTGGCAAAAACTCCTCTGTCCCACATGGCACCTGCCTTCATGGAGGTTGACTTCAACAAGGTCAAAATAATAGACTAAGATCGAAATAATAGACTCAGATGAACCAAATTTATTTTATTTTCCTCATATTCTTTCCTTTTTTTTGGCCTAAAGTAAGAAACCTGCCAACTAGTTCCAGAACAGTAAGCAAAGGATTTAATCTTTTTAAAAAGCACTTTGCCAAAATTTTAGTAATTGACTTTCTGTTTTCCCTGAAAGATAATTAAGTATATCCCCTATGAGTAGCATTAGATGACTTAAAGCTCAATAAAGATATAAAGGCAATTGTTAGGCAAGCTTTGTCCAGCTATGCAGGAAAATTCTAAAATAGTCACTTGATGTTTTCATAACTAAGTTTGCCAAAGTCCTCCACGGACTGCACTCGTAGGAGAAAAATAACAGATGCCACACATGTATTATGGCTAAAAAATCGACTGCCCTGAATTCTGATAACAAGTTCAAATAATTAATGCGTGAGTGGAAATAAAAGAGACTGGGCATTGTAATTGATTCTTTAAAGTAACTCCACCATTTCTTGAAATAATTAGGTCAGATATAATATTTGAAATGTAAATGCGGGTTTCAAAAGGCATCAGATCACGAAGGAAAAATAATAGCATTAGCGCCCCGTTGGAATTTTGAGAACCCGCCGTGACATATTGCAAATGTAAATGGCTTGCCTACTTCTGCAGCTCTATGCGCAGTTTTTCTGGGTGCAAATCAGCCTCCGGTTTTTATTTTAAGATGTGCTTAAAACATTGGAACCAGATTGAGTTGGCTTCCATCTGCACACGAGTGGGAAGGATTCACTGCCTTTGGTGTCAACCAGCAAATATTTTCTCTTCTGACATCGACTTCTGGGAGTTTGAAAAATCTGGATGGAGCAGAAAGAAGTGCCACCATGATCTAATTTCTTTCAATTACTTTGGAACTTACTGGAGCATACATCTTATATTTTATGGTCACCCATTCATCTCCTGGGCTTTGCTGCCCTTGTAATCTTATCATTAACAATATACAGGAAGAGTGGCTCTTCAGATTCAGGCATAACTCTGATTTGTTCGCGGCTGCTGGCCCACTGGGGTGGAGTGGGTTTTTGTTATGAATCATTTGTGCACATGATTTAATATATGTTGGGGCCGTAAGTCTGGCTTTGATTTTTAAACATTTGAAGGCTTGATTCAATCTTGCGTGAATGTAAGTAAAATGCAGCCTGCGTCCAATATGATCTCCCTAAGCACGGGCTTTTCAGGCATGGAATCGTCTGAGCTCAGGGCTGTTGTGCATTCAGAATCATTTTGAATTAGAGTTTAACGGGTGCCCATTGCCCAAACTCTTGAACAGAAACCATTGTTAAGAGAGATTGAAAAAAGATTGAATCATGGACCATTGAAACCATTAAATTTTGTGAAAAGAATACAAGTTTGGCATCATGTTGCCAGGCCTCTGTTCAAGGTTCTGGATTCTTCTTGTTATTTGTATTTGGACAGGGCGAATCAGCCTTCTACTGCTTCTTTCTTTACTGTAAAATGGGTTAAAAATAGACGGTGCATTTTTGTGTGTGCAGTTTCATTATTGAGCATGCATTTAACTAGGAGTGTGATACACATCACAGGCAATCCGCTAAGAGATGAAGACAGAAAGACATCTCACCCTTTGATGCACACAAACAGATGCAAACCATTACATGCATGTTTTCAAGATAAACAATAACTCCTTCTCACCTAAAAAGAATTGGCAGCACCTTGTTCTACACATAGTTTGTAATTTACCCAGCCATCCAGTGACCATCTGGGTAAGTAAATTGGCTCTGTACAGAGGGAAAATTAGGCTCTGCTCTCTGAAATGGTTTCAGCATCAGGTGACACAGCCTTTGAAACGTGAGTATCTCAGTTGCTCAGTATGCATTAGCCACGGCATAAATGCGACTTATTTTGTAGTTTACCATGCATGCAGAAAGGTGCATCAAAACTAAGTGTAGGGATGGCTCAATGGATTTTCAAAACCAAGTGCATCAGCATGGACTGCACTGAGATGGAGGTAAGACACTGCCTGTTCCTTCCAGAATCCCACCCCACCACAGGGGTGACCATGAACCCAGTCTATCATGGTAGACCAGTTTCACTTGCCTTTGATCTCCAACTGCAGATTCCTTTAGGCTCTCTGTAGGTCCCCGTACATGAGAGTGAGGACACATTCCTCCTTCCCGACCCTGCCACCCTGCCCCTTCTCCTCCTTGCTGGGCAGAAGTTGCAGGATGAGTTCCACTAGCAGTGGACATACCATGGGTCACTGACCCATCCCCATCTCAGGAACATGGCATTTCATCATTTACCACTTTGTGTGAGCTTTATAATGTTTTAAAAAGATATGATCGTACAGGGAAATTTCTGTCTATTCAACTTGGATGAAGAGCTTTTTCCTTCTTGTGGAAAAAAAAAATGTTGCATTTTGTCCCAGGCTTTATCTGCATCCGTGATGTGATTGACTTCTCTTTGGGTGAATAAGGCTTCTAAGTACATTTCCCAAAATGGTAACCAACTTGGTATTCACAGAGTAAATCTTCCTTGATTGTGGTGTGTGATCCTTTCTGTATATTTCTAGATTTGGTATTATGTTCTATGGAGGGTTTTGCATCACGGCCAATGAGAAAGATTTGCAATAATATTTCCTTCTTGTAACGTCTTCTTTACATTTTATATCTAAGCTCTGCTGGACCTGTAAAATGAGATGGGTGGGAAGTGTTCCTCCCTCCTCTTCTTCCTTTCCTCTTTCTTCTTTTTGAGATTCCTATTTCCTTTCTTAAGTGTTTGAAAGAACTCACGGCTGAGATCATCAGGATGCAGGGGTTATCTTTCAAATGGCCATATGTATCTTTTTTTCTTTATTGCTAATTTCCTTGGGATGGACTTGGGCTTCTCTCCCTAGTTTCTCAAGAAGGGTATTTGCCCACTGATTCTCAACATTGTCTACTTTCTAACATGGGCACTTTTTTTTCTTTTTTCTTTTTGGATTCGTTGTACACTAATGGGATACGACCTTCATTTCTCTAGTTGTACATGAAGAGAGTCAAACCATTTGTGTTTAATCATACACTTGCATACGGTAATGATGTTTGACTCATTCTATTATCTATTACCCCCTCCCTACCCCTCATTTCTCTCTACACAATCCACCCTTCCTCCATTCTTTCCTTACCCCCTCCCTGTTGTGTGTCATCATCTTATCAGAGAAATTATTCAGCCTTTGGTTTTTTGGGATTGGCTTATCTCACTTGTCATGATATAGTCCAACTCCATCCATTTACCTGCAAATGCCATAATTTTATTCTTCCTTATGGATGAATAATATTCCATTGTGTATATATACCACAGTTTCTTTATCCATTCATCTATGAAGGGCATCTAGGTTGTTTCCACAATCTATTGTGAATTAAGCTGCTATAAACATTAATGTGGCTGTGTCACTGTAGTATGCTGATTTTAAGTCCTTTAAGTATAAACCAAGGAGTGGGATAACTGGGTCAAATGGTGGGTCCATTCCAAGTTTTCTAAGGAATCTCCATACTGCTTTCCAGAGTGATTACACCAATTTGCAGTCCCACCAGGAATTATGAGTGTAACTTTTCCTCCCATCCTTGCCAACACCTATTGTTGCTTGTATTCTTAATAATAACTATTCTAATTGGGGTAAGATGAAAGCATAAAAAATAAAAACAGGAATCAATAGATGCAATAGATTCAAACTAAAAAGCTTTTTCTCAGCAAAGGAAACAATCAGCGATGTGAAGAGAGAACCTACAAAGTGGGAGAAAATCTTTACCACACGCACTTCAGACAAAGCACAAATCTCCAGAATTTATAAAGAACTCAAAAAACTTTACACCAAAAATGTAAATAACCCAATCAATAAATGGGCTAAGGAACTGAGCAGACACTTCACAGAAGATTTACAAGCAATCAAAAGATAAATGAAGAAATGTTCAACATTTCTAGTAATAACAGAAATGTAAATCAAAACTACCCTAAGATTTCATCTAATTGTGCATTTTAAGCTACAAATTTGTCTTTATACACTTTATACTTATCAGATGTGTCTTCTAAGAGCTGATATGTTGGGCCTTCATTCACTTTTAGTTCCAAAGATCTTCTAATCTTCATGAGCTATTTCTTGATCATAATTTAATTGCTAATGTCCAAGAACATGGGGATATTCTACTTATGTTTATTATTAAACTAATTTATTAATTATACTATGTTTCAAAAACATAGCTTTTGTTACTTAGATACTATACAAAGTTTTAAGTTTACTTAAGGGTGTATTATATACTTCATTTTGGTAAAAGTTCCATAGACTCAACTAGAACATGTATCATCATTTTGCAGTACAGTGTTCTATGAATGTCAATCAGATGGAGTTGATTGAAATTGTTTAACACTGAGACATTACTGGTTGCAGTTGTTCTGGGAGAGAAATGTGATACATTGGAAGTGATTCCATTCACTTTGGCATGGCAATCCCTAATCTGTAGTTTCTCATTTATTCTGCTACTTAATTTTAACTAAAATTAAAGTCTTTACATCAATTAATATTGCCTAGAATTTATATTTAGAATATTGCTTTATTTAGTTGATTAGCCATCTGAGATTATCTGTTTACTCATGAAATTTTCAAGAAGACACTGTTAGGCTGAGTCGTGACATATTATCTTCTTGGACATCTAAGTGTTGTTGAAAATGATATGAAAGATTTTGTTTTCTAGCTCAGTGAGTTGGTAGGTAATATCAGTGATGCCTAATTGTCCTGAAATTGGCAGAGTTGAGCACATTAGCTCATCTCCTAACAGTTAGGGCTTCTTTACCTGTAGATCTGGAGGCATCCAGTTTTCCCATGTAAGACCTCCGAGGATCTTGAAATGGTGAAATGAGTGACTACCAGCCTGTGGTTTCCAAATGTTAATAGTTTTTCCTATCAATAAGCAAACTATTTCAAGCCAAACTTCTGTTGTCAATCAGGAACCTAAATTACCTGTCCGATATGTAAATACTGTAACAAAGAAAGTGATTGAGGGTACTTCAGATATAAATGATGGGTTCCTAAAGCGATGTCTTATAAATGAACCAAATAGATCAGGCTTCAGAATCAGAACTTCAAGTGTCAGCCAAGAAGTTGCTCTGCTGCTTACTCTGATTGGACTCCTTACATCTATGTGAAAATGCAAAGAAATAACACAGCTGGCTTAGGGTTGGGAATTCATTTATATCTGCAGCATCTGTATCTGGTACAATCCTAGCTTGGGAATTTAAAGTGTGTTATTGTATATAATGAGACGATCCACCCACTGAAAGAAAATAAGACATGCCAAAATGCTACAACAGTCCTGTGCTGATCTTTCTTATTTGGAATAACCCTGCCTTTGAAGGTCAAGAGCTAGAATCAGTAAGTTATTTTATTTTTTATTAGAATGTTCTAAAGAATCCCTGATAATATTGATCATACCCAAAGCCAGTGATCCAATACTCTTCCAAGAAAAGTAAGCGATTCCTATTTTTCCGTCATCCAGAAAAGAGATAACAGAGCCAAATGGACACATTTTAGTGTTCAGAAAGTGTTAAAATGGGAGTGAAATGCAGAATTTCATTTTTAATTCAACTTGAGGAGGGGAAGCATCGCTGCTTAAGAACAGGAAGCAGTTGAGCACTGTGCAGGGTGGAGTGTGCACACGCACTGTTTGCATAATCTACTACCAGCTTTTAATTTGGGGCATTTTGTATCCGTTTTGGTTTAAAGCAAGGTGTACTTTGATATTCAGAGACAAGCTGTAAGATTTCCATCAAAGACAGGAGCTTAGCATTCCAAGGCGCCAGATGATTTTAAATGCACATCATAGAACTGGCCACACTGTGTTTAGAGGTCTTTTTTTCTGCAGCTGCTGTGCCTGATCCTCCAGGTCCCTGTATTAGGAAGAATGAATCAAACAAAATGCTCTTTAGAATTCCTTATAATGTGAGCGAAGCTTCTGTTTTAAACATTAAGCCCTTTTGCTTCTTTCTTCAGGAAGATCAAACTCATGAAAAGAAAAACAGGAAAACTCTTAACATGGGAGGGGACCGATGTGAGGGAGGGGACCAATGTGAGTTACTTTATTTTTAAAGTAAACTTTCTATTGGGTTACATTCCAAGGCTAGACCATGACATCATCACTGGTGTGTGGAATTTTTATCTAAGATTTTCATTTTGTATGTTATATGTGCTGAACTCTGGCCAATGACAAGGGTTATTGAAGGCACTTTTATCTTTAGATTGCAACTCCTCATCAATAGGAAATCAATTGGCAATAGGAAATCGATTGGCAATAGGTTTCCCAAGTTAGATGTAGGTATAGAACATGTGTGCCTTATTTTCTGTAACTCTGTATTCCTTATTTAAAACTAAAAGATGCACAAGACTTAGGTGCCATGATAATAAAATACGACTTAATTGAAATTTTTTCCAAAAATTTTTTAAAAGACAGGTAACCGCTTACCATGTTATTTTTATAGATTATTTTTATTCTGGATTATTATCTAGATAATCTATGTATATCCATATAATCAATATTATATATTTAATTTCTAAATATATTTGAAACATTTTAAATGAATTACTTAGCAAATGTAATAAAATCTTGAGATACATTTTTTAAAATTGTGGCAATATGCAATGTGAACTTTGCCATTTTAAATGATTTTCAGTGTGTGATGCATTGACATTGGTGCAGCTATCACAACGCATTTCTAAAACTTTTACATCATGAAAAACAGGAACTCCGTGGGCCTTAATAATTCCCCACCCTGTCCCCCACAGCCCCTGATAGACTCTCTTCTGCTTTATGTCTTTATAAATTTGCCTATTCTAGGTATCTTATTGTCATAGATTGAATGTTTTTGTTACCCCAAAACTTATATGTTAAAATTTCAACACCCAAGATCATGGCATGAGAAAAGGGGTTTCACTGGGCAGTGGTGAGGTCATTAGGATGGAGCTGTCCTGAATGGAATTTGTGACCTCCTAAGGAGGGATATGAGAGTTCTCTCTCTCTCTCTCTCTCTCTCTCTCTCTCTTTCTCTCTCTCTCTCTCTCTCTCTTTCTTTCTCTCTCTTTCTCTCCCTCTCCCCCCGCCCCTTGCTTTCCCTCTGTTCCTCCCCCTCCCTTCCTCCCTCCCTCTGTCTCTCTCCCATGTGAAAAAAATACTTGTTATGGAAGCCACCAAGCTCTGGCATCTTTGTTATAGCATCTCAAACTGACTAAGACACTCATGTAGGTAGAATCATACAACATTTGTCCTTTTGTGATTTATTTCACTTTGAAAAGTCTTTCCAAATTTCATATGTGTTTTACAATCTATGATAATTGCATTCTTGTTTACAGGTGAATAGTGTTCCATTATATATGTGTTTTACCTTCTTTATCATTTGTCTATTTAGAGACATGTAGGTTGCATCCACCTTTTGGCTATTATGAGTCATACTGCTAGGAATATTGGTGTAGAAATATCTGTTAAATCCATTTTTCAGTTCTTTTGAATATATACTTAAAAACAGAATTGTTGAAACATGTGATAGTTCAGTTTTACTTCTTAAAGAGCCAAGAAACTTCTATAGCAGCTGCACCATTTATATTCTTTTTAAAAATTCACAAAGGTTCCAGATTCTCCACATCCTCACCAGTATTTGTGATTTTCATCTTTTTTTAAAAGTGAAAGCTATTCTAATAGATGTAAATTGGTATCTTATTGTGGGTTTAATTTGCATTTCCTGAATAACTAGGTTCTTGAACATCTTCTCTTGTACTTATTGTTCATTTGTATATCTTCTTTGGAAAAATGTCTATTCAAGTCGTTTGTCCATTTTGGAATGGGGTTTATTTGTGTTTTGTTGTTGAGTTGTAGGAAAATATTCACATACATATACACATGCTGAATATTAATACCTTATCATATATATAATTTGAAAATATTTTCTCCCATTCTGAGTGTTATCATTTACTCTTCATAGTATCCCTCCATGCACGAAAAATTTTGAATATGGTGGTTTAATTTATCTGATTTTTTATTTTGTTGTCTGCACTTTGAGTATCATATGTAAGCAATCATGTCCCAGTCCCATGTAAAAAAGATTTACCATGTGTTTTTATAAGAGTCCTATAGTTTAAGATCTTAATTTTAGGTCACTTTCCAAGTTACTTTTTGCAAATGGCATAAGGTGAAGGTCATGGGTTTGCATATGGATATCCAGTTTTGCCAGCACTGTTATTTGAAAGATTATCTTTAACAATGAAAGGATCTGGCACTGTTGTTGAAAATCTATTAACCATATATGTAAGTGTGTGTTTCTGGGCTCTCTGTTTTGTTCTATTGGATGGCATGTGCATCTTTGTTTCAGTGCCATGCTGTTTTGATTACTATAGCTTTCTAGTAAGTTTAAAACCAAAAAGTTGGAGTCCTTTTCAAGATTATTTGACTGTTCAAAGACCCTTAAAATCCTGTATGAATTTTTTAATGGGCTTTTCTGTTTCTGAAAAAAACAAAAACTGTGCTGGGATTTTGATGGCAATTACCTTTAGTTACATTGGATTTTATTGTCATCTTTAACAGGATTAAGTCTTTCAGTCATGAACACAGAATGTCATTGCACTTGTTTGCAAATTTAATTTCTTCTAGCTGTGTTTTCTGGTTATCAGTGTACAAATCTAGGACCAACTTGACTAAATTCATTCCTAATTATTTTATTGTTTTTAACGCTATTGTAATGGATTTTTTCCCTAATTTCCTTTTTGCATTGGCTATTACTAGTATATAAACATGTAGCTAATTTTTGGTGGGCATGGTGGTGCATGCCTCTAATCCCAGCTAATTAGGAGGCAAAGATCAGAGCATTGTCAGTTCTAGTCCAAACTCATCAAATTAGCAAGATCCTGTCTCCAAATGAGAACATAAAAAGGGTTGGGGACAGCATACTAGTGCAGCTCCCCTGGATTCAATCCCCAGTACTTAAAAAAGAAGAAATACAACTGATTTTTGCATGTAAATTTTGTATCCTGCTTCCTGCATGAATATGTTTATAAGTGCATATTCTCTCTCATTTATTCTGTATCATTTGAAACACATTGATGTAATCATAAAGGGACTTTCTGGTTTGTACTGAGAAGTCCATGTAAAGTGGCAGTGCTTTCTCAATTCTCCCATCTCTCATCCTGATTCATCTTCATCTAGTGGTGTAGAAGGCAGACTATGGTAAATAACATTCCGCACTCAATGAATCTGTCTAACTATCTAGTCTCAATCCATCACTTTTACCACTCTTAGTTAGAAATCAAAAGCATTCTGAGAAAACAATACTTACAATGAAGAGTGATACTTTAAACCTTCGAATAGGAGAGATTTAAGCCAACGTGCAAATCAATATGCAGCGCAGCTTCAGAGGCTGGGTTTTGCCAGTTGGCACTCTTGAGCTGAGAGTTTGGCATATGGAATTTTCATTTGAGCAGCAAAATGCATCTAATTGTGTAATTTGCATTTCTTAAATGCATGAAGAAAGCAAGAGTAAATAGAAAACATTTTAATTCTTGAAGTGAAAGATATTATAGGCTCTTGCGGGCACTGTTTTCCAGGAATCTTCTTGGCTTGGAGCACATTAATGAAGCCATAAACAGAAATGGAAAATTGGGTTAACATAGTAATAGATCATGTAGGACAAAACTCGGAGGGATTTGTCTCTCCAATAACTCCTTATTCATGTCCTTTATGTAATAATGCTATGGATATTCAATTCTTAAAACTACCAGAGTTATCTTTTACTATTAAGTCTGTTTGTTTAATGCTGAATGAAATATTAATACAATCAGAGAGTTGTGCCAAAAGGTTTGTTGATTTTTTGCTGCTCACCTGAAATAGGCAAATGCAGTATTTTTATCCAAGGGACGGACTCCTGTTATTTCTGCCATGTCTCTTCAGGCAAAATGGAAAACCACTCTCTGATATTCTGACTGTAAAAGCTTCAGGTAGGCAGGCAATCATTTATTTTATTCCATAAATATTTGTCGAAATGCGTATTTAATTCCAGCCATCTGCACAGGTACGTTTAAGACGTGGCCATTCCTTTCCTTACTGTTTTCATGATGGAGCACAATGGTGTGGAGCAGATTGCTACCTTGCCAATGGCCATTGCACCTTTCTTCCATGATGTGCGCATTGTGACCCTCTCAAAAACCACTCTGCCTGCTATGCACACAGGGACGACCACACAGCTGGGTTCTAGACAAGGAGTTGAGCAGGTGAAAGTCACTGATGGAGCTCTGGAGAGCTCTTTGTAAAGAGGATAGGAACTCGGTCAAAAGGAGTCTTTCCCCACGGGCCCAAACAGTCTCTCTGTAAGCAAGTGGACACCCCTGGGCCTTTCAGAACAGAACGAACCCAGTTCCCCATCCCCAGATTTATTGGTGCAACTGTTATTTTAGATTTCAGCTGAACTGAGCACATTAAGTAAAAATAAACTCCAGCTACTAGACCAGTCTTTGTGTGTGTGTGTGTGTGTGTGTGTGTGTGTGTTCTGTTATAAACATCTGACACCATTCTTTAACAGACATGTGGGGACCTGTATTCCCAAATTCACTTTGCTAATGAATTATACAAGCTATTTAGTTCTACAAATTCAATGGGAAGTGTGTAATAATAAGAGCATACTGCATTCAGGAAAAACCCAGAGGTCTCCTCATCCTCAACAGTGGGAGACTGAAGGTCTTTTCTATTACTAGGAAAAAGACAGGGAGGTTTCCAAGTGGCGTTGGGAGTTTAAGTTAGAATGTGTAGGCAGGACAATGTCATATAAGATTTCCAAGATGAAAGAAGTGAAATGATTTCTACATAGTCAACATGATCTTGTATGTAGAAAACCCCCAAAATCACATCTGCACACACACGCACGCGCACACACACACACATACACACACACACACACACACACACGATGCTCCTGCATATATTGACATATGTCACGTGTGTATCTCTACATGCTTTTAAATCTGTTCTCCCAATATGTCCCTTCTTTTATTTTGCATCTATTAAGAGACATAACTAAATAATAGAGAAAAGGTTAAAATTGTAATTTGTTTCCATTTGGGTCACTTGAAATGGGATTTAAATTATATAACTCTAAAGAGACGAGTTGGTGCATTTATTGAAAGCAAATTATGATTTAGAAACCTAAATGATATTGATTACAGTTATTTTAGTATAAATTGGACCTAAAAATATATGCCTACTATCTTTGTTAATGTGTGGATGTGTGTCCCAATAAATGTAAAAATGAGATTTAGTAGAGGATGGTTCTGTCTATAAAAGTCTAGGCTCATACATATTTGGCAGAGGAACATGGTTTATAAAGTAAGAGTTATTGCAAAGTATTGTATTAAAAGTAAGATTGAGTCTTTCCATAATACCCTTTAGTAGAAGGCTAAATCTCTTTCATGTGGCTCCATGTTGCACCAAAAGCCATCTGATATACTTCCTAATCTACTGAAAGACATTCTTGCCTCTCAAGGGATACCCTGATTTTGAGTCCCCAATCCTGTTCTAAGTGATGAAAAATGACATGATTTTGCAAGTCACATTAATGCTTTCAAAATGTACAAATTCACCAACAGATTTTTTTCTTTCTTTGGTACCAGGGATTAAACCCAGGGGCCCTCTACCACGGAGCCACATCCCCAGCCCTTTTTATTTTATTTTATTTTTTTTATTTTGAGACAAGGTCTAAGTTTCTGAGGGCCTCATTATGTTGCTGAGGCTGACTTTGAACTTGGCATCCTCCTGCCTCAGCCTCCTGAGTCACTGGGATGACAGGCGTGCACCACCATGTTCGGCACCAACAATCCTTTAAGGAAACTAAACTAATGGAAGCTTATGCCCTCGAAGAATTGAACGGATGGATTGAGGGTACTTTTTCCAAATGGAAACCACGTTTTGTGGGCTTTGTCTTTTAGTGTATTTGAAGTCTAAGGCATTGCTTATTTCTGTTCATCAGATCGTATTATGGCTGCAGTACATAAGATATTTCTTGAGTCAGTAAGAATTTGAAATTTCAGAGAAATTGCCATTAATTTCCTAGACTATCATGGGACTGGACATAACCAGCCAGGAGGCAGTATGTCCCAGGGGCTGTGAGTCACTCTCTCTGAGTTCTGGACTCTGCCTCCCTCAGCTGAAAAATCTAGGGCAGGGCCCCTCATGGCTCCCTCTACTAAATGGGGCTAATGATCCTCTCCATCTTCCAGGGGCATAAGCTAGTCAATATAGAATTTTCTTAGACAGTGCTTGAATTATGCGCTCTGATTATTATATATGGTTCTTTATTAACAAGCATTGCAGTCTCGAAAATTGACATTTTTATTTAGCTTTCTGAATTTTGCCTGTAGAAGTTCCAGAATATTAAATGGGATTGTTGAAATGAGTCCTGACACATGGTGAAGATAAAAAACATCAGGGGGCTTTAAAAATAATGTTCTGTTGTCTGCTCCATAAAAATTCTTGATCTCTTTGCTCATTCGCTCTTACGTTGACTTCACTTTGTCACTTTTGAGAGACAGACGCTGAAAACAAAGGTTTTAGGGAGGACCAGCACGGGCTCTTCCTTGGTGGGGTTTAATGGGGACAAACATAAGATAGAGACACACACACTGCAAACCAGGATACACCCTACAAAAGCAGGAGGAACAGGGAGGGATTTTAACAAAGAACCCCACTGAACCTGGAGGGGACGACCTTCTACTTTCTGGGGAAATGACACCACAATGAAACCTGAAGGATGAGTGAGACTTGGCCCAGGGCACTGTGCAGGAGGGAGCAGCCTGCTCAGGGTTCTGAAGCAGGAAGGAAGTGAAGGTGAGCCCTGGAGGAGGCCTTGTACCAGGGCCAGGGTGAAGACTCATGCAGATTTAGAAGCTATTGGTTGTATTCCTGATAACAGCCGTTCTAGTTGGAGTTAGATGAAACCTTAGGGTGGTTGTAATTTGCATTTCTCTAGTTACTAGAGAGGATGAGCACTTTTTCATATATTTGCTGATCACTTGTATATCATCTTCTGTGAAGTGTCTGCCATGTTCCTTAGTCCATTTATTGATTGGGTTCTATAAACAGTAATAAGTGTTGGTGAGGATGTGGGGAAAAAGGCACACTCATCCATTGCTGGTGGAGTTGCAAATTGGTGCAGCCACTCTGGAAAGCAGTATGGAGATTCTTCAAAAAACTTGGAATGAATCCACTATTTGACCCAGCTATCCCACTGCTCCATTTATACCCAAAGGTCTTAAAATCAACAAAGTATAGGAATGCAGCCACATCTATGTTCATAGCTACTCAATTCACAATAGCTAAATTGTGGAACCAACCTAGATGCCCTTCAATTGAAGAATGGATAAAGAAACTGTGATATATATACACAATGGAATATTAATCAGCCATAAAGAGGAATAAAATTATGGCATTTGCTGGTAAATGGGTGGAACTGGCAAATATCATGCTAAGTGAAATAAGCCAAGCCCAAAAATCCAAAGGCCAAATATTTTCTCTGATCAGTGGATGCTGATACATAACAGGGAGCCGGGTTATGGGGGGGATAAGGAAAGAATGGAGGAAGTATGGATGGTGTAGAGGAAAATGGGATGGGAGGGGTGGGGGAAGGAAAGATAGTAGACTGAGACAGACAGTATTACCCTATGTATATGTAAGTTTAAATGAATCCTGTGAATCTACATTGTGAAAAAAAAGATATATTCCCTGCTGTATAATTACATCAAAGTGGGTTCTACTGTCATGTATAATTAAAAAGAACCAATTAAAAAAACCCTGCTCTAAAAAAAATAAAAAGAAGCTATTGGAAGGTTTTAAGCCAGGAAGAGATTGAATGGGGTTTGCATTTTCAAAGAACCCCGACTCTGGCATAGAGAATGGGCAGCAGGGGTCACAATGGCCACCCACAGGAGCCCAGGGCAATTTGCAGATACATGATGATGGAGTCTGGGATGCTTCCCACAGGTGCTGGTGGTGAAGATGGACAGAGCGGCAGAAATGGGACAGGGGCTGCAGGCACAATTGACAGAATTTTAGGTAGAAACAGATATAATTCCAACTGCTGTGCAGATTCCATCAACTACGTCTGTTTCCAAAGCACCCAGTCTGCTTCCTTCCCTCCTTTCTTTGAAGTAGGAAGTTAGGATCATATACTCTTGCCTTTCTTGATTCAAATCTTCACTTGGATCAAGGAGGTTTCCAAATACTCCCTTTCTGCCAATGTCTGCTGCTACTTGGAATGAACACCTATGGGGTCTGTTCACAGCCTGTACCCCACAGTGACATGATGTCAGAGTGTGGGGCTGACCCATAGGGGACCTTACTCATGTTCCTACCCAATTAGGTAGGCATCTCAAAGGTTGCAGCTCTGACACTCACACCACACCTAGAATGCTTGACTTCATATTTAACTAATGTCTCTCGAGATGGATTTTTATTTAAAGGGAGAATAAGAATGTTTGTAAAAGAACCCAGACTCTTTTTTGGGGGGTGGTATGTTATAAACTTTAAAAATAACCGCATTAAAACAAGCGGTGCATAGGCAGGGGTTAGTATATGTTTGATTGGTGTTCTCCCTGGCTCGCTTTTAAAAATCTATCAGTCAAGGGTACTGTTTGAAAGTCTCCTAAGTAATGCTGGTTTTAGTGCTTAATCATGCCAGGATCTTCAACATTATTTAATTCTTCTGCTAATGTTAGCTCTGTAATGACTAATGTGACTGTAATTATTATTTGCGAACAGAAAAATTAGTTTTCTTTGTACCTTCCAAGATATCTGCCTGAACTTCTACTGCCCCTTCCCCTGTTTCCCCAGGTCCTCAATGACCCCTGGTCCCTAGTGGGGAGGGTCCATGCTCTCCATCCTCCACCCTCACTCTTGGCTTCCTTCCCATACTCCTTCAATCAACAAGTGTCGCCCTGTGGTGGTCTATCCACTGATTTCTCCTGGAGCCGCCACTCAAGGGTTAACTCCTACAATGCAACCTTCTCATGCCCCTGGAAGGTGACTGTGCCTCCTTCTGTCAATCCTCGTGGGGATTTTACATCTTTACTATCTCCAGTGTAATACATTTCTCAACATATGCATGTAATTTTATGGCTCAGTGATCTAGAAATAAAGATAATGGAGAATATCACATAGTCAATTGAGGCAAAATTCACATTTTCCCCTAGGTTAATGTTTGTGGTAGAAGCTGCTGGTTGCCTCCCACGTCCATCCTGTCCTTCCTCTGAAGTGATATGGCTCCTGAATTGTAAGCACCTGGCTGCTCAGGGAGAATTTATATTTGCTAGACTCCCCTGCAATCAGGCCCGGCCTCACACATAAATTTTGTCAATGGAATTCAGAGGTCATGACCTCTAAAGCAAAGGATGCTACTGCCTCATCAGTGTTTGCTAGAAAATGACATTAGGAACTAGAGCAGCCTTTAGAGACTGGGAATGGGAACCATGTATAGAGGTGAAGGGAATAGAAGCTGATTGGACAGCACAC